>CM053028.1:618053516-618348669 GCA_028564925.1 Lithobates sylvaticus | reverse complement strand
TTCCAGTTTCGGAAGGGGAGCACAGAGTTTCCCCTGCAAATTACGCATGCTTGCACACAACCTTCAAATAGGGTGCATGCTTGCACACAACCTTCACGCGCAACCTTTGGACCAGCTCTATTACCTCAATGAGCATCTTCCAAGTGTTATGGAATGGGGTCTGGGCCATTGCTCCCAGAACCAACCGCGCTTAGAGAGGTCTTCATTGCCACAGTGACACTGAACCTCACCGAGATGGATCATCACCTCAGTGTCACTGAACTTTCCCAATTGCTCAACAAATGTTTTTACAGGGCTGGTTTGCTGTCCCAGCACCCAACCCTCCTCCTTTCTCAGCACGGGCTTGGGACCGGCAAAGGCGGAGTTAACAACAGTGTGGTACGGAGAGCAATCGCTCCCCCTAACTACTTGGGCCCTTCACCCTCTCCAAAGCTCCCCTCCTCCTTTCTCAGCACGGGCTTGGGACCGGCCAGGGCGGAGTTACCAACAGTGTGGTACGGGGAGCAATCGCTCCCCCTAACTACTTGGGCCCTTCACCCTCTCCAAAGCTCCCCTCCTCCTTTCTCAGCGCGGGCTTGGGACCGGCCAGGGCGGAGTTACCAACAGTGTGGTACGGGGAGCAATCGCTCCCCCTAACTACTTGGGCCCTTCACCCTCTCCAAAGCTCCCCTCCTCCTTTCTCAGCGCGGGCTTGGGACCGGCCACGGCGGAGTTACCAACAGTGTGGTACGGGGAGCAATCGCTCCCCCTAACTACTTGGGCCCTTCACCCTCTCCAAAGCTCCCCTCCTCCTTTCTCAGCGCGGGCTTGGGACCGGCCACGGCGGAGTTACCAACAGTGTGGTACGGGGAGCAATCGCTCCCCCTAACTACTTGGGCCCTTCGCCCTCTCCAAAGCTCCCCTCCTCCTTTCTCAGCGCGGGCTTGGGACCGGCCAGGGCGGAGTTACCAACAGTGTGGTACGGGGAGCAATCGCTCCCCCTAACTACTTGGGCCCTTCGCCCTCTCCAAAGCTCCCCTCCTCCTTTCTCAGCGCGGGCTTGGGACCGGCCACGGCGGAGTTACCAACAGTGTGGCACGGGGAGCAATCGCTCCCCCTAACTACTTGGGCCCTTCGCCCTCTCCAAAGCTCCCCTCCTCCTTTCTCAGCGCGGGCTTGGGACCGGCCGCGACGGAGTTACCAACAGTGTGGCACGGGGAGCAATCGCTCCCCCTAACTACTTGGGCCCTTCGCCCTCTCCAAAGCTCCCCTCCTCCTTTCTCAGCGCGGGCTTGGGACCGGCCAGGGCGGAGTTACCAACAGTGTGGTACGGGGAGCAATCGCTCCCCCTAACTACTTGGGCCCTTCGCCCTCTCCAAAGCTCCCCTCCTCCTTTCTCAGCGCGGGCTTGGGACCGGCCAGGGCGGAGTTACCAACAGTGTGGTACGGGGAGCAATCGCTCCCCCTAACTACTTGGGCCCTTCGCCCTCTCCAAAGCTCCCCTCCTCCTTTCTCAGCGCGGGCTTGGGACCGGCCAGGGCGGAGTTACCAACAGTGTGGTACGGGGAGCAATCGCTCCCCCTAACTACTTGGGCCCTTCGCCCTCTCCAAAGCTCCCCTCCTCCTTTCTCAGCGCGGGCTTGGGACCGGCCAGGGCGGAGTTACCAACAGTGTGGTACGGGGAGCAATCGCTCCCCCTAACTACTTGGGCCCTTCGCCCTCTCCAAAGCTCCCCTCCTCCTTTCTCAGCGCGGGCTTGGGACCGGCCAGGGCGGAGTTACCAACAGAGTGGTACGGGGAGCAATCGCTCCCCCTAACTACTTGGGCCCTTCGCCCTCTCCAAAGCTCCCCTCCTCCTTTCTCAGCGCGGGCTTGGGACCGGCCAGGGCGGAGTTACCAACAGTGTGGTACGGGGAGCAATCGCTCCCCCTAACTACTTGGGCCCTTCGCCCTCTCCAAAGCTCCCCTCCTCCTTTCTCAGCGCGGGCTTGGGACCGGCCAGGGCGGAGTTACCAACAGTGTGGTACGGGGAGCAATCGCTCCCCCTAACTACTTGGGCCCTTCACCCTCTCCAAAGCTCCCCTCCTCCTTTCTCAGCGCGGGCTTGGGACCGGCCAGGGCGGAGTTACCAACAGTGTGGTACGGGGAGCAATCGCTCCCCCTAACTACTTGGGCCCTTCACCCTTTCCAAAGCTCCCCTCCTCCTTTCTCAGCGCGGGCTTGGGACCGGCCACGGCGGAGTTACCAACAGTGTGGTACGGGGAGCAATCGCTCCCCCTAACTACTTGGGCCCTTGACCCTCTCCAAAGCTCCCCTCCTCCTTTATCAGCGCGGACTTGGGACCGGCCAGGGCGGAGTTACCAACAGTGTGGTACGGGGAGCAATCGCTCCCCCTAACTCCCCCACCCCCTGCCCCCACCCCTACCTCCTGCACGCTGCACCCACCCCTCACCCCCTGCACTCTACACTCACCCCCTGCAGCCACCCCTCACCCCCTGCACTCTGCACCCACCCTTCACCCCCTGCACTCTACACTCACCCCCTGCACCCACCCCTCACCCCCTGCAGCCACCCCTCACCCCCTGCACTCTGCACCCACCCTTCACCCCCTGCACTCTACACTCACCCCCTGCAGCCACCCCTCACCCCCTGCACTCTACACTCACCCCCTGCAGCCACCCCTCACCCCCTGCACTCTACACCCACCCCTAACCCCTGCACTCTGCACCCACCCCTCACCACCTGCACTCTACACCCACCCCTCACCCCCGGCACCCACCCCTCACCCCCTGCACCCACCTTCACCCCCTGCAGCCACCCCTGCACTCTGCACCCACCCCTCACCCCCTGCACTCTGCACCCACCCCTCACCCCCTGCACTCTACACCCACCCCTCACCCCCTGCACTCTGCACCCACCCCTCACCCCCTGCACTCTACACCCACCCCTCACCCCCTGCACACTACACCCACCCCTCACCCCCTGCACTCTACACCCACCCCTCACCCCCTGCACTCTACACCCACCTCTCATCCCCTGCACGCTGCACCCCCCCCACCCCCCTCACCCCCTGCACCCACCCCTCACCCCTGCACTCTGCACCCACCCCTTACCCCCTGCACGCTGAACCCACCCCTCACCCCCTGCAGCCACCCCTCACCACCTGCACTCTGCACCCACCCCTCACCCCCTGCACCTACCTCACCACCTGCACTCTGCACCCATCCCTCACCCCCTGCACCCACCCCTCACCCCCACCCTTCACACCAACAGTGTGGTAAAGGGAGCAATCGCTCCACCTAACTACTTGGGCCCTTCACCCTCTCCAAAGCTCCCCTCCTCCTTTCTCAGCGCGGGCTTGGGACCGGCCACGGCGGAGTTACCAACAGTTTGGTACAGGGCGCAATCGCTCCCCCTAACTACTTGGGCCCTTCACCCTCTCCAAAGCTCCCCTCCTCCTTTAAATGCAGCCTGCCTGTGTCCCATTAAATGCAGCCTTTGTACTTACCATGCTGTTGTCCTCTCCAGCGGTGTCTCCTTCCACTGGCAGCGCTGATGGAGCAGCATACTTCCTGGTTCTTCTCCCAGGCGCGATGGGAGAGAGAGACAGGAAGTGACATCTAACTGAGGTCAGATGTCAATCAAATCTGAAGCGCCGAAGTAGCATCCGCCCGGCGCCTGTAGTATATGTTACTATGGCCGGGCGGATGCTACTCGGCGCTTCAGAAAACGCCCGCAAATGCAATCTCGTGATTGCATAGACATGGCACATCACATAAGGGCACTGTGTCCGACGTCCGAACAAAGTGCACTTAAAGAGGTGTATCCCTAAAAAAAAAAAAAAATTAAAAGTCAGCAGCTACAAATACTGCAGCTGCTGACTTTTAATAATCAGACACTTACCTGTTCCAGTGATGCGGGGGGGGTCAAAGCTCCGCTCACCCCCCGATCCGCTCGGCAGCGCCGGCATTGCAACTGTGGGCACCCAGCTGTGGCTTCACAGGCGGGCACCCACTGCGCTAGCGGCGCAACACACATCTGGGACACGTGACAGGTCCCTGATGACTGGGGAGCCCTTCCTGCGCCGAGGGGAAGTGATGTCACCAGCCCAGGCACCGAAGAAGGCATTTAGAGGTATGTAAAAAAAAAAAAGAAAATGTTTCCAATTATTTTCTTTTAGGAATGTTAAGTATTTTTATTTTTTTAGGGGGAAACACCACAAAAAAATACAAAAAAAGTTCCTTAACCGCTTAAGGACCGCCTCCTGCACATTTACGTTGGTAGAATGGCACGGCTGGGCACATCAACGTACAGGTACGTTGCTCTTTAAGTGACCATCCGTGGGTCGCGCGACCCGGTCCTGAGCTCTGTGACCGTGGGACCCGATCGGCGCTGGGTGTCCCGCGATCAGGTCACAGAGCTGAAGAACGGGGAGAGGTATGTGTAAACAAACCTCTCCCAGTGCTTCCTAGTGAGACTGACACTGATCGTCTGTTTCCTGTCATCGGAAAAGACGAACGCCAAGCCACGCTACAGTAAAAAAAAACACACGTCACACTTAACCCCCCCGCCCCCTAGTGGTTAACTCCTTCACTGCCAGTGTCATTTACACAGGAATCAGTACATGTAAATAGCACTGATTGCTGTATAAATGACAATGGTCCCAAAAATGTGTCCGCCATAATGTCGCAGTCACAATAAAAATCGCTGATCACCGCCATTACTAGTAAAAAAAAAATATTAATAAAAACGCTATAAAACTATCCCCTATTTTGTAAATGCTATAACTTTTGCGCAAACCAATCGCTAATTGCGATTTTTTTTACCAAGAATACGTATCGGCATAAACTGAGGAAAAATAAAAAAAAATTATATATTTTTTGGGAATATTTATTATAGCAATAAGTAAAAAATATTGCTTTTTCAAAAATGTCGCTCTATTTTTTTTTATAGTGCAAAAAATAAAAACCGCAGGGGCGATCAAATACCACCAAAAGAAAGCTCTATTTGTGGGGGGGTAAAAAAAAAAAAAAAAGATGCCAATTTTGTTTGGGAGTCACGTCGCACGACCGCGCAATTGTCAGTTAAAGCGGCGCAGTGCCGAATCGCAAAAAGGGGCCTGGTCCTTTGGCTGCAAATTGGTGTGGGGCTGAAGTGGTTAAAGGGCCAGTAATAAAAAAAAAAAAAAAAAAAATTTTTTTTTTGTGGCTGCCTGGACGGCCATTTGTGGCGGTGCCCCCAATGGACGGGCCGCTATAACGCTGTGGTACGGGGAGCAATCGCTCCCCCCTAACTACTTGGGCCCTTCACCGTCTCCAAAGCTCCCCTCCTCCTTTCTCAGCGCGGGCTTGGGACCGGCCAGGGCGGAGTTACCAACAGTGTGGTACGGGGAGCAATCGCTCCCCCTAACTACTTGGGCCCTTCACCCTCTCCAAAGCTCCCCTCCTCCTTTCTCAGCGCAGGCTTGGGACCGGCCACGGCGGAGTTACCAACAGTTTGGTACAGGGCGCAATCGCTCCCCCTAACTACTTGGGCCCTTCACCCTCTCCAAAGCTCCCCTCCTCCTTTAAATGCAGCCTGCCTGTGTCACGTTAAATGCAGCCTGTGTACTTACCATGCTGTTGTCCTCTCCAGCGGTGTCTCCTTCCACTGGCAGCGCTGATGGAGCAGCATACTTCCTGGTTCCTCTCCCAGGCGCGATGGGAGAGAGAGACAGGAAGTGACATCTAACTGAGGTCAGATGTCAATCAAATCTGAAGCGCCGAAGTAGCATCCGCCCGGCGCCTGTAGTATATGTTACTATGGCCGGGCGGATGCTACTCGGCGCTTCAGAAAACGCCCGCAAATGCAATCTCGTGATTGCATAGACATGGCACATCACATAAGGGCACTGTGTCCGACGTCCGAACAAAGTGCACTTAAAGAGGTGTATCCCTAAAAAAAAAAAAAAAAATAAAAGTCAGCAGCTACAAATACTGCAGCTGCTGACTTTTAATAATCGGACACTTACCTGTTCCAGTGATGCGGGGGGGGGGTCAAAGCTCCGCTCACCCCCCGATCCGCTCGGCAGCGCCGGCATTGCAACTGTGGGCACCCAGCTGTGGCTTCACAGGCGGGCACCCACTGTGCTAGCGGCGCAACACACATCTGGGACACGTGACAGGTCCCTGATGACTGGGGAGCCCTTCCTGCGCCGAGGGGAAGTGATGTCACCAGCCCAGGCACCGAAGAAGGCATTTAGAGGTATGTAAAAAAAAAAAAAAAAAAAAAGAAAATGTTTCCAATTATTTTCTTTTAGGAATGTTAAGTATTTTTATTTTTTTAGGGGGAAACACCACAAAAAAATACAAAAAAAGTTCCTTAACCGCTTAAGGACCGCCTCCTGCACATTTACGTTGGTAGAATGGCACGGCTGGGCACATCAACGTACAGGTACGTTGCTCTTTAAGTGACCATCCGTGGGTCGCGCGACCCGGTCCTGAGCTCTGTGACCGTGGGACCCGATCGGCGCTGGGTGTCCCGCGATCAGGTCACAGAGCTGAAGAACGGGGAGAGGTATGTGTAAACAAACCTCTCCCAGTGCTTCCTAGTGAGACTAACACTGATCGTCTGTTTCCTGTCATCGGAAAAGACGAACGCCAAGCCACGCTACAGTAAAAAAAAACACACGTCACACTTAAACCCCCCCCCCCCTAGTGGTTAACTCCTTCACTGCCAGTGTCATTTACACAGGAATCAGTACATGTAAATAGCACTGATTGCTGTATAAATGACAATGGTCCCAAAAATGTGTCAAAAATGTCCGATGTGTCCGCCATAATGTCGCAGTCACAATAAAAATCGCTGATCGCCGCCATTACTAGTAAAAAAAAAAAAATATTAATAAAAATGCTATAAAACTATCCCCTATTTTGTAAATGCTATAACTTTTGCGCAAACCAATCGCTAATTGCGATTTTTTTTACCAAGAATACGTATCGGCATAAACTGAGGAAAAATAAAAAAAAATTATATATTTTTTGGGAATATTTATTATAGCAATAAGTAAAAAATATTGCTTTTTCAAAAATGTCGCTCTATTTTTTTTTATAGTGCAAAAAATAAAAACCGCAGGGGCGATCAAATACCACCAAAAGAAAGCTCTATTTGTGGGGGGGTAAAAAAAAAAAAAAAAAGGATGCCAATTTTGTTTGGGAGCCACGTCGCACGACCGCGCAATTGTCAGTTAAAGCGACGCAGTGCCGAATCGCAAAAAGGGGCCTGGTCCTTTGGCTGCAAATTGGTGTGGGGCTGAAGTGGTTAAAGGGCCAGTAATAAAAAAAAAAAAAAAAAAAAAAAATTTTTTGTGGCTGCCTGGACGGCCATTTGTGGCGGTGCCCCCAATGGACGGGCCGCTATAACGCATGTTCAGCTAAACACAGCATGACCTTTCACATATTTAAAAATTCAAGGAAATTATAGCCGCACGAGAAATCTAGATAGCTCTTTGTAGAAGGTGGGTGGCCCTTTGTAGAAGGTGGGTGGCCCTGAGAAGGGCCTTTGTGTAGGTGAAGTGGGTAGGCGTCTATGAAGGTTTAGCCTCCGAATCCGTAGAGAGTGCGCCCCTGGCGTTTGAGAGCATAGACGACATCCATGGCGGTGACGGTCTTCCTCTTGGCGTGCTCGGTGTAGGTGACGGCATCGCGGATGACATTCTCCAGGAAAACCTTGAGCACTCCGCGGGTCTCCTCATAGATGAGTCCGGAGATGCGCTTGACACCCCCTCTGCGGGCCAAACGTCGGATGGCGGGTTTGGTGATGCCCTGGATGTTGTCCCGGAGCACCTTCCTGTGCCGCTTGGCGCCTCCTTTCCCCAGACCCTTCCCTCCTTTACCGCGACCAGACATGATGAATATTTCCTGCTCAAACAGAGACTGCGCTCAGCCGTCTGCCTGCCCTCCTTATATACAGCCTGAGCGGACCTGATGGGAACCTTCCCAGGAAAGAGGCGGAGTCACACCCATTCATACAAAAAAAGATAATCTCATTCATTTTTAAGTCTCCTAAATATATATATATATAAATATAAATAAATAAATATTCTGTTGTATTCAGATGCAACAAATACATTTCCAGAAGATGAACTAATTATTGCTTCTCTAGTATTTTCTATTTATACCTGGAGATTACACGGAGAAAATTAATCTTTAACAATTCATAACGCACACAATCAGCAGTTTAAATTGTTCATAGTAATATCATATTTATAAAACATTATTATGGAAAAGGAAACAAAGAAACACATTTATTACATCTCCCCTTCCGAATCCTGGTTGTGATGCTCAGCGGACCTGATGGGAGACATGAGAAGGGGCGGGGTTTAGTCATTTATTTTATTGCAGAGAACGTCATTTATTTAGAAGCTTTTCAATATTTTGCTGAATGGAAATGGAAGTGATCCATCAGAAGCGCAATATTTTAATTGATTCTTTGTACATATGTATTTGGCATGTCGTCATGATTATTACCTATTTCTACCAATAATGTCATATTTATGAACATCCCCGATTGTTACAAACAAATGATGTGTATGGCAGAGCCCTGGGGGCCATCTTCAAACTCAGAATTCTGTAAAAAAAAAAAAAAATGTTTTTCAAAAACATAATTTTGTATTTTTTTTTTTTTTTTAAATGATGGCCACATGGCTCTAACAGATGTGCATCTGCTGTATTTACAAATTATATATAAGAGGGAGAGAGAGAAATTATATAATTGATTTGTTTCTTTTTTCCAGTTCGTTACATATCCTATGCATAGCTGATAATAGAACGTGTAATACTTCATTCTCCATCATATAGAAAGGCATCATGTTCTGTATGTAGGGGGGGATTCGGAGGACTTGGAATAAAAGAGAATATATGGGGATGTTTTACATTATTCAATAGTCTTCATTTCTATTAATTCCGAACTCGTCACCCATTCATTGCGAAAACTGAATTTTGTGCATTTTTAAGGCTTTTTAGAGTCTGCAATTCTCAGATAAATAACAGAAACATTGCAACAAAAACACATCTTCGGAAGAGATATATTCTTCCTTTAATACGATTTCCATCTTCCTCGGAAAAGGACACAAAACATGAATCTGTCACATCATAACAGAGACGACAATCACCAGTTACTTTCATATTTAGGCATTCATTACTCTGCAGAGAATTTACTTTGTAACGAGAAATCGGCAAAATGGTCTTAGAAATGTTAGAGATCCGAGTGCAGAGAAGGGTGAGAAGAATGAAGACATGTGGTGAGAAGTATTTGTATGGTGAAGTAGTGATGAGATCGTATGGAGCTCTTTGTGAGGAGGATGTGGTGGCTCTGAGAAGAGCCTTTGTGTTGTGTGGGGGGTGATGAGGAGGACGTTGGTCGGGGGGTGTATTAGGCCCTCTCTCCGCGGATGCGGCGTGCCAGCTGGATGTCTTTGGGCATGATGGTGACCCTCTTGGCATGGATGGCGCAGAGGTTGGTGTCCTCGAAGAGTCCTACGAGATAAGCCTCGGAGGCTTCCTGCAGAGCCATGACGGCGGAGCTCTGGAAGCGCAGGTCGGTCTTGAAGTCCTGGGCGATCTCTCGGACGAGGCGCTGGAAGGGCAGCTTGCGGATGAGCAGCTCGGTGGATTTCTGGTAGCGGCGGATCTCTCGGAGAGCCACGGTGCCGGGCCTGTAGCGGTGAGGCTTCTTGACTCCGCCGGTGGCCGGGGCGCTCTTGCGGGCGGCTTTGGTGGCCAGCTGCTTGCGGGGAGCTTTCCCTCCGGTGGACTTACGAGCGGTCTGCTTGGTTCTTGCCATGGCTGATCAATGCTTCCAATCTCCAGAAGAAGGAATACAAGTGTGAGAACACGGGCTGGGCGGGGTGTATTTATACACATCACTGCCTTCTGATTGGACAACTAAAACACACCCCTTTTCATGATTGGCTTACTTAAAAAAAGCGGCATTTTTAAAATGCCCGCCAAGATCTGCCCGTTCTCTGTGTTAGTAGAGTTACCTTCTTTGTGTGGGATGGGATCATACAATGTGTAAGAATTAGGAGCTCTGACATTGGACTGCTTGTCTCCATAATACAGAAAAAACTCCTCCGATCTCACTGATCGGATTATTCCGTCTTCAGAGAATAACAAGTAGAAAGGTGACTTGTACAGCTTGTTCCATCCAGTACAATTCTGTACTAACATGGAGGGACAGATCGCTGAGCAGACAATGAATCGTGTCCCCCCCAGCATTGTCCTCCCTGCTCCGGACACATCTGGGATCGGTCGGTGTTCTCATTGGTGGATACAATTCAACTAAACTGCTCCAATGTATTCCCTATGGAAGATCAACACTGACACCTGCTGGTGACAAGAGGAATGACTTCTGTGCGGGGATCTAGGAAGCGCTACAATAAGATTTCATTGTTTTCTTTCCGAATCCCATTTATAAGAAAAATAGTTGATTACAACGTGATCTTTGGGAACAGAATTAGAACTCATACCGGGGAATTGGAGGGAATGAACACAGGGCGACATCTAGATTTCATTATTAATCTGATGAATTTACATCAAGGTTTTGTCAGAAAACTCAAAATCATTCTTTGGACCATATTTCTCATAATATCTTCACAATTAAATCACAGCTCTGATATGGTGTATGTGAGTGGCTTTTACAACAAGAGCCTTTGTGTCCTGTTGGGATGATGGGGGGTGTTGGGGATTTACTTGGCGCTGGTGTGTACTACTTTAATACGAATTATTAATAACATTAATATCATACAGAATATATATATACATATAGTGCCAACTCTACAATAAAAGGAGTGACAGTACAATCACAGTACAGTTCAATACAAAAGTAATAGGAAGGCGCTGCTCATGGAGTTTACAATCTAAAGAAATGTTTTTATAATGAAAGATTCGAGACTCCTTCTCAGTGTAAGAATTAGAAACATTGAGATTGAATTATGTTTTCCTATATCTCAGTAAATTAGATGACAGAGGGAGGGAGTAAGAGGGTTAAATGCTCCCAGTAACCTCCACTATCCAATGTGTGTATTGTAATCTGAGGCACCTGATATTTACCAAATAATAATAATAAATAAATAATAATAAATGGATATATAGATTTTATATGGGAACGCTTTCAGAGCAATGCGATCTCATTCCAGGGACTCTTCTTCATTCTCCTTTATCACAAAGGAGCCACTGATCTCATCCCCGCCGGAATTCTATAGATTGTTGCCCATCATCGCACATCTACTGATCGTACAATCACGATATTCGACCCCCAACAATAATACACTGGAAATGGTAACGTCCGTTTTATTCTTTGTACTTCTTTGATCTCTATCATTAGAAAGTCTCCTGAACACGTGTTTTCTCCTCTGAGAAAGGAGAGTCTTTTTGAACTCTACAATAAATAAAATAAAACATTGCTGGCAGTGGGGCCAAGAGTTCAAATTTTGCCCGCCAGAATTGTGTAGATTTACAGACAAAAAAAAAATCCTTTTAATTTCGGACATGAATGACTTCTAATTATTACCAAATCAAACATTTATACATGTTCTATTTTATTCCAAGGACTCCCCAGGTGACAAATGTGGAAAAGATGAGAACCACAGAAAACACCAATAGATTTTAAGGAAAGTGGTGTTTATCGGTGTAACAACCTACCTGAAAAATAAAAGAAATGTGAGATAATATTGTAAGACAAATCTCTAATGAAAGTGCATGTTTAGCTAAAAAAAAAAATGTTAGAACTCAAAGAAATGTACAGATAATGATTATAGATAGCTCTTTGTATGAGAAGGTGGGTGGCCCTGAGAAAGGCCTTTGTGTAGGTGAAGTAGGTAGGTGTCTATGAGGGTTTAGCCTCCGAATCCGTAGAGAGTGCGCCCCTGGCGTTTGAGAGCATAGACGACATCCATGGCGGTGACGGTCTTCCTCTTGGCGTGCTCGGTGTAGGTGACGGCATCGCGGATGACATTCTCCAGGAAAACCTTGAGCACTCCGCGGGTCTCCTCATAGATGAGTCCGGAGATGCGCTTGACACCCCCTCTGCGGGCCAAACGTCGGATGGCGGGTTTGGTGATGCCCTGGATGTTGTCCCGGAGCACCTTCCTGTGCCGCTTGGCGCCTCCTTTGCCCAGACCCTTCCCTCCTTTACCGCGACCAGACATGACGACACTACTAAGAAGAACTGAGATTAGCTGCTTGTCCGCCCGCCCTCCTTTTATAGAGATTGTGCGGACCTGATGGAAACCACCCTGAGAAAAGGCGGAGACGCACTTATTTATTGCACGGAATAGATTTGTTTTTCCATTTGTAAGGCTTCTAAACATTCTGCTGTTTTGAAAACTATTAAGGCAACAGAAATACTTCTAGAGATGGCAAATAAATCCTTCCTTCTTAATGGGTTTCTAGGTATTCTTCGGAGATTATACCGAACATATACATGTTTGGATTCTTCAGAACATAAACCACAATTACCAGACACTATTGACAATAAGAATGTCATATTTATAAAATAGTACTCTGAAAATGAAAAATATATATGGTTAACCCCCTTGTTTCCCCCCTCTGCTTTAAGCCTGTGCGGACCTGATAGGGGACTAATGGAAATGGGCGGGTTTTCTGCAGAGAATATCTCATTCTTAGAACCTTGTAAATATTTGGCAGATTGCGCGTTACAGAGGGGGGAACCGATCTGGTTCTTCAGACATGAAATATTTACTTTATTCATTGATTGTACATATTTATCTGTGTCATGGTTACTACCATTCATTTCGCATTCATGTTTATACATAGTGTGGTTGTGATATGAGGACAATCTTAACTGATAAATGTCCGAAAGAGAAAAAAAAATATCAGTCAGTGACATGAACATTTCATGATCAGATCTGTAAGTGATCATAACTTCATTTGCCCATCATATAGAAAAGTAGAGATCTATAATAGAAGACATTTCTCTATCGTGTTGTGTGTGTAGCAGTGGTGAGATCCTGGATTCTGAGAACATATAGACGTGTTTTCTCGTGGTTCAGTAACAAACATAATCATTTCCTAATCATTCCGGACTAATGACATTAGAGTGCTCATCATATTTCTCCGATAAATGTCTCATCCGATCATCTCCTCAGTGTCGGATTTGGCGGTATAAGAGGGATGAATATTTATCTGTAACGATCTACATATTTCCGGCGGGCAAATTTTGAAAACAGCAATTTTAAATCTGAACCAATCACAGCTGTGGGCGTTTCATTCATCATCCAGTAATACTGTCTTCTTTTGAGGACTCCGAAGAAATGTATTCCGAGATCTCTCTATGTTTTCAGCCCAGAAAATACTTGCTCAGGATTCTGTATTCTGAAGTCAAATCAAAGACCAAAACAATCTGAACTTAATATTTCCAACGTATTTGCTGGTTAATGAATCCATGAATTAATACATGGATTGAATAAATAAATACATAAATAAATAATGACAAAACTGCTCCTTTCATTGGTGATTTTGCTATCCCAGTTACTATATAAAGTCCCCACAATGACCCTCCGGTGTTTGATCCTTCAGGCCGTACATCTGGTGTACATCTCTAATCTCCAATTATCTGTCAGCAGTGATGTATCTCCGGGAGTCCCGGAACAGATTCCTTGTAATACATTGTATCATTTCTCCACAATCCCCCCAGTGCAGAATGACGGCTCTCTGATCACCTTGTATCCCTTCTACACTGACCATGAGATAGTAGCAGGCACAGCCGCTGCATGTTATCATAGGGGCACAAAGACATCCAGTCCTTCAGTGTACATTCATCCACACAAGGTTGTCATGTCATCACTTGAACTGTATCCATTGTCACTCCAAAAGTGGCTTCGGGGGTGCTATATGTCTAAACATTCTATTTTTAGAATGTAATGTTTAGAAAAATACTCCATTATCCTCAACACACAACTCGGGTTGCTGATCATTCTAACATGACCAGAGGTGTCTCCCGATCATTAGAATGAGGATCCTTAGAACACTCAACGGCCGCACTAAATGAAATGAGTGACTGATCATATAAACCATCCGTTCCCGAAGCCAATCGGCGCTCATATCCGATTTATAAATCGTTTTATTAGAAGAGATGAGAAGCACTGTGTGCCAGTTTAGGTTGGCATATCGAATATGACTATAGGAGGTATAATGGTGCCCCTGGTCGGTGTATGTATGTAGAGCCCTGTGAGGAGGAGGTAGGTGGCTCTGATGACCTGCAAGTAGCCAGTGTAGAATGTGAGGAGGGGGAAGTGATGTCACCAGCCCAGGCACCGAAGAAGGCATTTAGAGGTATGTAAAAAAAAAAAAAAAAAAGAAAATGTTTCCAATTATTTTCTTTTAGGAATGTTAAGTATTTTTATTTTTTTAGGGGAAACACCACAAAAAAATACAAAAAAAAGTTCCTTAACCCGTTAAGGACCGCCTCCTGCACATTTACGTTGGTAGAATGGCACGGCTGGGCACATCAACGTACAGGTACGTTGCTCTTTAAGTGACCATCCGTGGGTCGCGCGACCCGGTCCTGAGCTCTGTGACCGTGGGACCACCCCCGCGGACCCCCGATCGGCGGCGCTGGTGTCCCGCGATCAGGTCACAGAGCTGAAGAACGGGGAGAGGTATGTGTAAACAAACCTCTCCCAGTGCTTCCTAGTGAGACTGACACTGATCGTCTGTTTCCTGTCATCGGAAAAGACGAACGCCAAGCCACGCTACCGTAAAAAAAAAACACACGTCACAACTTAACCCCCCCGCCCCCTAGTGGTTAACTTCTTCACTGCCAGTGTCATTTACACAGGAATCAGTACATGCAAATAGCACTGATTGCTGTATAAATGACAATGGTCCCAAAAATGTGTCAAAAATGTCCGATGTGTCCGCCATAATGTCGCAGTCACAATAAAAAATCGCTGATCGCCGCCATTACTAGTAAAAAAAAAATATTAATAAAAATGCTATAAAAACTATCCCCTATTTTGTAAATGCTATAAACTTTTGCGCAAACCAATCGCTAATTGCGATTTTTTTTTACCAAGAATACGTATCGGCATAAACTGAGGAAAAATAAAAAAAAATGTATATTATTTTTTGGGAATATTTATTATAGCAATAAGTAAAAAATATTGCTTTTTCAAAAATGTCGCTCTATTTTTTTTTATAGTGCAAAAAATAAAAACCGCAGAGGCGATCAAATACCACCAAAAGAAAGCTCTATTTGTGGGGGGGTAAAAAAAAAAAAAAAAGGATGCCAATTTTGTTTGGGAGCCACGTCGCACGACCGCGCAATTGTCAGTTAAAGCGACGCAGTGCCGAATCGCAAAAAGGGGCCTGGTCCTTTGGCTGCAAATTGGTGTGGGGCTGAAGTGGTTAAAGGGCCAGTAATAAAAAAAAAAAAAAAAAAATACATTTTTTTTTTTTTTTGTGGCTGCCTGGAGGGGGGTTGGGCGGGGCGGTGCCCCCGATGGACGGGCCGCTATAACGCATGTTCAGCTAAACACAGCATGACCTTTCACATATTTAAAAATTCAAGGAAATTATAGCCGCACGAGAAATCTAGATAGATCTTTGTAGAAGAAGGTGGGTGGCCCTGAGAAGGACCTTTGTGTAGGTGAAGTAGGTAGGCGTCTATGAAGGTTTAGCCTCCGAATCCGTAGAGAGTGCGCCCCTGGCGTTTGAGAGCATAGACGACATCCATGGCGGTGACGGTCTTCCTCTTGGCGTGCTCGGTGTAGGTGACGGCATCGCGGATGACATTCTCCAGGAAAACCTTGAGCACTCCGCGGGTCTCCTCATAGATGAGTCCGGAGATGCGCTTGACACCCCCTCTGCGGGCCAAACGTCGGATGGCGGGTTTGGTGATGCCCTGGATGTTGTCCCGGAGCACCTTCCTGTGCCGCTTGGCGCCTCCTTTGCCCAGACCCTTCCCTCCTTTACCGCGACCAGACATGATGAATATTTCCTGCTCAAACAGAGACTGCGCTCAGCCGTCTGCCTGCCCTCCTTATATACAGCCTGAGCGGACCTGATGGGAACCTTCCCAGGAAAGAGGCGGAGTCACACACATTCATACAAAAAAAGATAATCTCATTCATTTTTAAGTCTCCTAAATATATATATATAAATATAAATAAATATTCTGTTGTATTCAGATGCAACATAAATACATTTCCAGAAGATGAACTAATTATTGCTTCTCTAGTATTTTCTATTTATACCTGAGATTACACGGAGAAAATGAATCTTTAACAATTCATAACGCACACAATCAGCAGTTTAAATTGTTCATAGTAATATCATATTTATAAAACATTATTATGGAAAAGGAAACAAAGAAACCCATTTATTACATCTCCCCTTCCGAATCCTGGTTGTGATGCTGCGCGGACCTGATGGGAGACATGAGAAGGGCGGGGTTTAGTCATTTATTTTATTGCAGAGAACGTCATTTATTTAGAAGCTTTTCAATATTTTGCTGAATGGAAATGGAAGTGATCCATCAGAAGCGCAATATTTTAATTGATTCTTTGTACATATGTATTTGGCATGTCGTCATGATTACCTATTTCTACCAATAATGTCATATTTATGAACATCCCAGATTGTTATATAGGACAAACAAACGATGTGTATGGCAGAGCCCTGGGGCCATCTTCAAACTCAGAATTCTGTAAAAAAAAAAAAAAAAAATGTTTTTCAAAAACATAATTTTGTATTTTTTTTTTTTTTTAACGATTTCGTAAATGTAATCACCCCCCCTGTATATGTGTCTCTGCAGACATTAGCATGCTTTGCGCAGTCTTACATAAACCATAAAACTGAAAGTAAACTGTAGGTGAAAATGATGTATACAAGATTATATATATATATATATATATATATATATATATATAATATAATATATATATATATAATGTGTGTCATCCTTTACATGAAAATCCGCTTTCAATTTACGGGGGAAAAAAAGCTCCCATGTATTCTCTAAGGAGGAGCAACACTGACACCTAGTGGTTATACAAACCCATGTCTTCTATACGGAGATCGGGGAAGACATACAATGCGATTGGATGGTTTGTTCCCACTAGCGGACAATATTGATGTACAAATCAGATCCTCCAATATTCATTGTACAGATTGGGGTCTAGGAGGGCAAAAAACGTCAGAAATTCCAGAATTAAGAGAATCAGCGGATATTGGGATGGATTTCGTACTATAATACAGCTTCCGATGTACAACTTCATCATCAGATTGTACAATTGTCATAATCGGTTTATTTATATTTAATGTATTTAGAATTTCTAGTTGTGATAAAATGTGATGACAGCTCATTGATGGAAATGGTGGGCGGCTCTTAGAAGAGCCTTTGTGTCTTGTGTTGGGGTGATGATGGGGGATGGGGGGATTACTTGGCGCTGGTGTACTTGGTGACGGCCTTGGTGCCCTCGGAGACGGCGTGCTTGGCCAGCTCTCCGGGCAGGAGGAGGCGGACGGCGGTCTGGATCTCCCGGGAGGTGATGGTGCGGCGCTTGTTGTAATGAGCCAGGCGGGAAGATTCTCCGGCGATGCGCTCGAAGATGTCATTGACGAAGGAGTTCATGATGCCCATGGCCTTGGACGAGATGCCGGTGTCGGGGTGGACCTGCTTGAGCACCTTGTACACGTAGATGGCATAACTCTCCTTCCGGCTCTTCCTCCGCTTCTTGCCGTCCTTCTTCTGGCTCTTGGTCACGGCTTTCTTGGAGCCCTTCTTGGGCGCCGGGGCGGACTTGGCTGGTTCAGGCATGATAACGGTTAATAATATTTCCTCCGCTCAGATAAGGGAACATGTGCTGGAGCCGCCCTCGTGTGCTGCTTATATAGACGTCATATGCAAATGAGCCTCATACCTCCTCACTCTTCTATTGGAGAATTCAGTCATGTGATGGGGAGGGATATCAGGCTTTCTTTTCTCCCTTACCGATTGGTTTAAAGACAAGTCAGGGCGCCATTGGCTGGATTCAAACATGACCAATCACAGCGTGTGACGTCAGAGCACTCAGTGTATAAATGAAGGGGAGTGGCTGTGGGGTGATATTCTCCAGTGAATAATCCGATCATCCAGTTACCATGTCAGGACGCGGCAAACAAGGAGGCAAGGTTCGGGCTAAGGCCAAGACCCGATCATCCCGGGCTGGTCTGCAGTTCCCAGTCGGTCGTGTTCACCGCCTCCTGAGGAAGGGCAACTATGCCGAGCGGGTCGGGGCCGGAGCTCCCGTCTATCTGGCCGCCGTCCTCGAGTATCTGACGGCTGAGATCCTCGAGCTGGCCGGCAACGCCGCCCGCGACAACAAGAAGACCCGCATCATCCCCCGACACCTCCAGCTGGCCGTCCGCAACGACGAGGAGCTCAACAAGCTGCTGGGCGGAGTCACCATCGCCCAGGGAGGAGTCCTGCCCAACATCCAGGCCGTGCTGCTGCCCAAGAAGACCGAGAGCCACAAGGCCGCCAAATCCAAGTAATCCCGACAATTCACCCGCCTCTATTACCCAACACAACGGCTCTTCTCAGAGCCACCCACCTCTCCATACAAAGAGCCCGGCACACACCATTGTCTGCTTTCCTATCCTTTTTTTTTTTTTATATATACAATTTTTAATGTGATGCATAGTTTACTGTAAAGACAAACCTTTTGTATTTTTACTGTCTTTTGAGGACTCCAAAGAAATGTATTCCGAGATCTCTCTGTTTTCAGCCCAGAAAATACTTGCTCAGGATTCTGTATTCTAAAGTCAAATCAAAGACCAAAACAATCTGAAATGAATATTTTCAACGTATTTCTTGGTTAATGAATCCATGAATTAATACATGGATTAAATACATAAATAATGACAAAAAAATGCTGTATTTGATATCCCCTTTTCAGCCATTCCTCCTGGTTATACATTATAATAGGGGTGCCGCCACTGCACCTTTCATTGGTGACTTTATATAGTAACTGGGATAGCAAAGTCCCCACAATGATCCTCCGGTGTTTGATCCTTCAGGCCGTACATCTGGTGTACATCTCTAATCTCCAATTATCTGTCAGCAGTGATGTATCTCCGGGAGTCCCGGAACAGATTCCTTGTAATACATTGTATCATTTCTCCACAATCCCCCCAGTGCAGAATGACGGCTCTCTGATCACCTTGTATCCCTTCTACACTGACCATGAGATAGTAGCAGGCACAGCCGCTGCATGTTATCATAGGGGCACAAAGACATCCAGTCCTTCAGTGTACATTCATCCACACAAGGTTTTCATGTCATCACTTGAACTGTATCCATTTTCAAACGCAATTCCTTTGAACAAAAAAAAAAAAACACTTGGATTAATTAAACAAAAATGATAACATATGCCAATTTGTTTTTATTTATTTTTTCAATAATTTTGATAAATGATGTTGCGCCCAGTGAATTAGGAAGTGGAATCAGGGAGGCAAATGTTACGATCACATTGAAATCACATTAATCTCTTCCCAGATCTCCATACAGAAGCAATGTGTAAGTGTGACACCTTCATCTGGAATAGTTTGATAAGTTGGGTACTGTTTTCATTCCTTTTTATTGGAGATTGCCAATGATAACAGTAAATCTCCAGGCAGTGAGGTCCCTGGTATCAAATAACTTATTACAGGGTTTACAAAAAATAAATAAAAAAATCTAAATGGTTACTTATACAGTAAATATGGGACATTGAGAAACGTCTCCAGTCCTTGAGGGGAGACCCAGTTGGATGGGAAGTTCACAGCAACATGCACCGATGAGGAGGAATGGGCCTTGATTAGAGTATAGGAATCAACATGGTCGCAAATAAGTTGTATTGTATCCAGATAGTGCGGATGCACATGGACCCTCTGGATCGACCTATAGGTGTCTTCTAAGTAGTTTAGCTGCCCAAAACATATAATATAGGATTGTGTGTATGGTTGGGATGGCTGTCATCCGGTTTGTAAATTAGTAGAGCTATTTGAGTTTTTTTTTTTTTTTTTTGGGGGCGGGGGGGGGGGGGTTATTAGCCATTGTTACCTAGTACATGGGAGACACCTCAGGGTACTCCTCCATTCACTTTTATTGTGTCATTGAGATTTCATCCTATGGGCTCTATAGTGGAGATGTCCACAGAGGACTTTGAGGAACTCATTGATTACTGACAAGGGAGGTGGAGATGTTTCCGGGATGACCTCTAGGTGGCAGAGTGGAACAATAGATGTGATGGAGTCCGGGGAGCAGAGAGCCTCAGCCCCCCACAATCCCCCCTGATCCCCATTATTAGTGTTCTTTATAAGTCAGATGTATACCGTGATCGGAAACCTATAGGACGTGAGCATGGACGGATCCCACTGATCCCTGTGCTGTGTATTTGGCGGAACAGACAACAGCTGCTCAGTGTGGAATCCCCGCTCACACTTTCTATTCTAGGTAATAATCCACACTGAAGGAGTTTGGCGATCTCCGAGCATTGTGTGATGTGCGGAGACTTCACTTTGGATTTGGGAAAACAAAATAGCGATCTATTCCAATGATAGAAGGTGCAGATCTAGGCGGGCAACTTGAAAAAAAAAAAAAGTGTATTTTCAAGTGAACCAATGAACACGATGCTCTTATTGTCCAATCAGAGGGCTGGGATGGGTATAAATAGCGCTGTAGAGCGGCTTAAGCTCACGTTCCTTCCTGGTATCAGCTAAGCATTGATCAGCCATGGCAAGAACCAAGCAGACCGCCCGTAAGTCCACCGGAGGGAAAGCTCCCCGCAAGCAGCTGGCCACCAAAGCCGCCCGCAAGAGCGCCCCGGCCACCGGCGGAGTCAAGAAGCCTCACCGCTACAGGCCCGGCACCGTGGCTCTCCGAGAGATCCGCCGCTACCAGAAATCCACCGAGCTGCTCATCCGCAAGCTGCCCTTCCAGCGCCTCGTCCGAGAGATCGCCCAGGACTTCAAGACCGACCTGCGCTTCCAGAGCTCCGCCGTCATGGCTCTGCAGGAAGCCTCCGAGGCTTATCTCGTAGGACTCTTCGAGGACACCAACCTCTGCGCCATCCATGCCAAGAGGGTCACCATCATGCCCAAAGACATCCAGCTGGCACGCCGCATCCGCGGAGAGAGGGCCTAATACACCCCCCGACCAACATCCTCCTCATCACCCCCCACACAACACAAAGGCTCTTCTCAGAGCCACCACATCCTCCTCACAAAGAGCTCCATACGATCTCATCACTACTTCATCATACAAATACTTCCCACCACATGTCTTCATTCTTCTCACCCTTCTCTGCACTCGGATCTCTAACATTTCTAAGACCATTTTGCCGATTTCTAGTTACAAAGTAAATTCTCTGCAGAGTAATGAATGCCTAAATATGAAAGTAACTGGTGATTGTCGTCTCTGTTATGATGTGACAGATTCATGTTTTGTCATTTTCCGAGGAAGATGGAAATCGTATTAAAGGAAGAATATATCTCTTCCGAAGATGTGTTTTTGTTGCAATGTTTCTGTTATTTATCTGAGAATTGCAGACTCTAAAAAGCCTTAAAAATGCACACAATTCAGTTTTCGCAATGAATGGGTGACGAGTTCGGAATTAATAGAAATGGATTCTGAAGACTATTGAATAATGTAAAACATCCCCATATATTCTCTTTTATTCCAAGTCCTCCGAATCCCCCCCTACATACAGAACATGATACCTTTCTATATGATGGAGAATGAAGTATTACACGTTCTATTATCAGCTATGCATAGGATATGTAACCAACTGGAAAAAAGAAACAAATCCATTATATCATTTCTCTCTCTCCCTCTTATATATAATTTGTAAATA
The DNA here is from genome assembly GCA_028564925.1 of Lithobates sylvaticus. Taxonomy (NCBI): domain Eukaryota; kingdom Metazoa; phylum Chordata; class Amphibia; order Anura; family Ranidae; genus Lithobates; species Lithobates sylvaticus. Next base: position 618,326,813 of record CM053028.1, on the reverse strand, counting down.
CAGCAGATGCACATCTGTTAGAGCCATGTGGCCGTCATTTAAAAAAAAAAAAAAAAAATACAAAATTATGTTTTTGAAAAACATTTTTTTTTTTTTTTTTTTACAGAATTCTGAGTTTGAAGATGGCCCCCAGGGCTCTGCCATACACATCATTTGTTTGTCCTATATAACAATCGGGGATGTTCATAAATATGACATTATTGGTAGAAATCGGTAATAATCATGACGACATGCCAAATACATATGTACAAAGAATCAATTAAAATATTGCGCTTCTGATGGATCACTTCCATTTCCATTCAGCAAAATATTGAAAAGCTTCTAAATAAATGACATTCTCTGCAATAAAATAAATGACTAAACCCCGCCCCTTCTCATGTCTCCCATCAGGTCCGCGCAGCATCACAACCAGGATTCGGAAGGGGAGATGTAATAAATGTGTTTCTTTGTTTCCTTTTCCATAATAATGTTTTATAAATATGATATTACTATGAACAATTTAAACTGCTGATTGTGTGCGTTATGAATTGTTAAAGATTCATTTTCTCCGTGTAATCTCCAGGTATAAATAGAAAATACTAGAGAAGCAATAATTAGTTCATCTTCTGGAAATGTATTTATGTTGCATCTGAATACAACAGAATATTTATTTATTTATTTATATTTATATATATATATTTAGGAGACTTAAAAATGAATGAGATTATCTTTTTTTGTATGAATGGGTGTGACTCCGCCTCTTTCCTGGGAAGGTTCCCATCAGGTCCGCTCAGGCTGTATATAAGGAGGGCAGGTAGACGGCTGAGCGCAGTCTCTGTTTGAGCAAGAAATATTCATCATGTCTGGCCGCGGTAAAGGAGGGAAGGGTCTGGGGAAAGGAGGCGCCAAGCGGCACAGGAAGGTGCTCCGGGACAACATCCAGGGCATCACCAAACCCGCCATCCGACGTTTGGCCCGCCGAGGGGGTGTCAAGCGCATCTCCGGACTCATCTATGAGGAGACCCGCGGAGTGCTCAAGGTTTTCCTGGAGAATGTCATCCGCGATGCCGTCACCTACACCGAGCACGCCAAGAGGAAGACCGTCACCGCCATGGATGTCGTCTATGCTCTCAAACGCCAGGGGCGCACTCTCTACGGATTCGGAGGCTAAACCTTCATAGACGCCTACCTACTTCACCTACACAAAGGTCCTTCTCAGGGCCACCCACCTTCTACAAAGAGCTATCTAGATTTCTCGTGCGGCTATAATTTCCTTGAATTTTTAAATATGTGAAAGGTCATGCTGTGTTTAGCTGAACATGCGTTATAGCGGCCCGTCCATCGGGGGCACCGCCCCGCCCAACCCCCCTCCAGGCAGCCACAAAAAAAAAAAAAAAATAATTTTTTTTTTTTTTTTTATTTATGGCCCTTTAACCACTTCAGCCCCACACCAATTTGCAGCCAAAGGACCAGGCCCCTTTTTGCGATTCGGCACTGCGTCGCTTTAACTGACAATTGCGCGGTCGTGCGACGTGGCTCCCAAACAAAATTGGCATCCTTTTTTTTTTTTACCCCCCCACAAATAGAGCTTTCTTTTGGTGGTATTTGATCGCCTCTGCAGTTTTTATTTTTTGCACTATAAAAAAAAATAGAGCGACATTTTTGAAAAAGCAATATTTTTTACTTATTGCTATAATAAATATTCCCAAAAAATATATAAATTTTTTTTATTTTTCCTCAGTTTATGCCGATACGTATTCTTGGTAAAAAAAAATCGCAATTAGCGATTGGTTTGCGCAAAAGTTATAGCATTTACAAAATAGGGGATAGTTTTATAGCATTTTTTTATTAATATTTTTTTTTACTAGTAATGGCGGCGATCAGCGATTTTTATTGTGACTGCGACATTATGGCGGACACATCGGACATTTTTGACACATTTTTGGGACCATTGTCATTTATACAGCAATCAATGCTATTTACATGTACTGATTCCTGTGTAAATGACACTGGCAGTGAAGGAGTTAACCACTAGGGGGCGGGGGGGTTAAGTGTGACGTGTGTTTTTTTTTTTTACTGTAGCGTGGCTTGGCGTTCGCCTTTTCCGATGACAGGAAACAGACGATCAGTGTCAGTCTCACTAGGAAGCACTGGGAGAGGTTTGTTTACACATACCTCTCCCCGTTCTTCAGCTCTGTGACCTGATCGCGGGACACCCAGCGCCGATCGGGTCCGCGGGTCCCACGGTCACAGAGCTCAGGACCGGGTCGCGCGACCCACGGATGGTCACTTAAAGAGCAACGTACCTGTACGTTGATGTGCCCAGCCGTGCCATTCTACCAACGTAAATGTGCAGGAGGCGGTCCTTAAGCGGTTAAGGAACTTTTTTTTGTATTTTTTTTTTTTTTTTAAAGTGGTGTTTCCCCCTAAAAAAATTAAAATACTTAACATTCCTAAAAGAAAATAATTGGAAACATTTTCTTTTTTTTTTTTTTTTTACATACCTCTAAATGCCTTCTTCGGTGCCTGGGCTGGTGACATCACTTCCCCTCGGCGCAGGAAGGGCTCCCCAGTCATCTGGGACCTGTCACGTGTCCCAGATGTGTGTTGCGCCGCTAGCGCAGTGGGTGCCCGCCTGTGAAGCCACAGCTGGGTGCCCACAGTTGCAATGCTGGCGCTGCCGAGCGGATCGGGGGGTGAGCGGAGCTTTGACCCCCCCGCATCACTGGAACAGGTAAGTGTCCGATTATTAAAAGTCAGCAGCTGCAGTATTTGTAGCTGCTGACTTTTAATTTTTTTTTTTTTTTTTAGGGATACACCTCTTTAAGTGCACTTTGTTCGGACGTCGGACACAGTGCCCTTATGTGATGTGCCATGTCTATGCAATCACGAGATTGCAGATGTGGCGCTGCATTTGCGGGCGTTTTCTGAAGCGCCGAGTAGCATCCGCCCGGCCATAGTAACATATACTACAGGCGCCGGGCGGATGCTACTTCGGCGCTTCAGATTTGATTGACATCTGACCTCAGTTAGATGTCACTTCCTGTCTCTCTCTCCCATCGCGCCTGGGAGAGGAACCAGGAAGTATGCTGTTCCATCAGCGCTGCCAGTGGAAGGAGACACCGCTGGAGAGGACAACAGCATGGTAAGTACACAGGCTGCATTTAATGTGACACAGGCAGGCTGCATTTAAAGGAGGAGGGGAGCTTTGGAGAGGGTGAAGGGCCCAAGTAGTTAGGGGGAGCGATTGCGCCCTGTACCAAACTGTTGGTAACTCCGCCGTGGCCGGTCCCAAGCCTGCGCTGAGAAAGGAGGAGGGGAGCTTTGGAGAGGGTGAAGGGCCCAAGTAGTTAGGGGGAGCGATTGCTCCCCGTACCACACTGTTGGTAACTCCGCCCTGGCCGGTCCCAAGCCCGCGCTGAGAAAGGAGGAGGGGAGCTTTGGAGAGGGTGAAGGGCCCAAGTAGTTAGGGGGAGCGATTGCTCCCCGTACCACACTGTTGGTAACTCCACCGTGGCCGGTCCCAAGCCCGCGCTGAGAAAGGAGGAGGGGAGCTTTGGAGAGGGTAAAGGGCCCAAGTAGTTAGGGGGAGCGATTGAGGGGTGGGTGCAGGGGGTGAGGGGTGGGTGCAGGGGGTGAGGGGTGGGTGCAGGGGGTGGGGAGGGTGGGTGCAGGGGTGTGAGGGGTGGGTGCAGCGTGCAGGGTGTGAGAGGTGGGTGTAGAGTGCAGGGGGTGAGGGGTGGGTGCAGAGTTCAGGGGTGGGTGAGGGGTGGGTGCAGAGTGCTGGGGATGAGGGGTGGGTGCAGAGTGCAGGGGGTAGGGGTGGGTGGAGAGTGCAGGGGGTTAGGGGTGGGTGTAGAGTGCAGGGGGTGAGGGGTGGCTGCAGAGTGCAGGGGGTGAGGGGTGGGTGCAGAGTGCAGGGGGTTAGGGGTGGGTGCAGAGTGCAGGGGGTGAGGGGTGGGTGCAGAGTGCAGGGGTGGCTGCAGGGGTGAGGGGGGTGCAGGGGTGGGGGTGAGGGGTGGCTGCAGGGGGTGAGGGGTGGGTGCAGAGTGCAGGGGGTGAGGGGTGGCTGCAGAGTGCAGGGGGTGAGGGGTGGCTGCAGAGTGCAGGGGGTGAGGGTGGGTGTGAGTGGTGGGAGAGTTCAGGGGGGGGTGGGGGTGGGGGTGAGGGGTGGGTGCAGGGGGTGAGGGGTGAGTGTAGCGTGCAGGGGGTGAGGGTGGGTGTAGAGTGCAGGGGGTGAGGGGTGGGTGCAGAGTGCAGGGGGTGAGGGGTGGGTGTAGAGTGCAGGGGGTGAGGGGTGGGTGGAGAGTGCAGGGGGTGAGAGGGGTGCAGAGTGCAGGGGGTGAGGGGTGGGTGCAGTGTGCAGGGGGTGAGAGGTGGGTGTAGCGTGCAGGGGGTGAGGGTGGGTGTAGAGTGCAGGGGGTGAGGGGTGGGTGTAGAGTGCAGGGGGTGAGTGGGTGGGGGCAGGGGGTGGGGGTAGCGTGCAGGGGGTGAGAGGTGGGTGCAGGGGGTGAGGGGGGGGTGCAGGGTGCAGGGGGTGAGGGGTGGCTGCAGGGTACCTTAAGAATCAAGGACCATACAATTATAAGAGGCAAAGGGGAACCGGGTTAAGGGGAGAATGTAAATAAAGAAAAAGAAAAGGGATAAGAATAACTTGATAAAGGAAATTGGAAAGAAATATGATTTAATGACATTAAATAACAGTTAAGCAGAATGTCTGAAGAAATGTATATTATGTATAGTTTATCTTGTTATCCCTTCTCAGAAATAAATAAAGAATTTAAAAAAGAGAGGTGGGTGCAGGGGGGGTGAGGGGTGGGTGCAGAGTGCAGGGGTGGGTGCAGGGGGTGAGGGGTGGGTGCAGAGTGCTGGGGGTGAGGGGTGGGTGCAGAGTGCAGGGGTTAGGGGTGGGTGTAGAGTGCAGGGGGTTAGGGGTGGGTGTAGAGTGCAGGGGGTTAGGGGTGGGTGCAGAGTGCAGGGGTTTAGGGGTGGGTGCAGAGTGCAGGGGGTGAGGGGTGGGTGCAGGGGCTGAGGGGTGGGTGCAGGGTGCAGGGGGTGAGGGGTGGCTGCAGGGGGTGAGGGGTGGGTGTAGAGTGCAGGGGGTGAGGGGTGGCTGCAGAGTGCAGGGGGTGAGGGGTGGGTGCAAGCCCGTGCTGAGAAAGGAGGAGAGGAGCTTTGGAGAGGGTGAAGGGCCCAAGTAGTTAGGGGGAGCAATTGGGAAAGTTCAGTGACACTGATCTGATGATCCATCTCGGTGAGGTTCAGTGTCACTGCGGCAATGAAGACCTCTCTGAGCGCGGTTGGTTCTGAGAGCAATGGCCCAGACCCCATTCCATAACACTTGGAAGATGCTCATTGCGGTAATAGAGCTGGTCCAAAGGTTGCGCGTGAAGGTTGTGTGCAAGCATGCGTAATGTGCAGGGGAACTCTGTGCTACCCTTCCGGAACTGGAAGACTGCTTACCAGTGCTCTTGAATTTTTTTTAACTCTGCCATGGCCGGTCCCAAGCCCGTGCTGCGAAAAGAGGAGGGTTGGGTGCTGGGACAAGCAAACCACCCCTGTAAAAACTATTTGCTACTGGGCCCAGGCACGTCAGTGAAAACGCCACTGGAGATGCGTCAGGATCTCAGCCAAATAGGCCTAAGAATGATCGCACAAAGCATACTATTACATAAAGCACCACATTTGGGTGTGTTTTAAGACTTTGTGGAGCCTTGACTACTCTGTTTCTCCTACAATGGGACCTGGATTTTGTTTCGTTGCCACTATATGTCAAGTCGTTGCGGTGTCTAATTTGGGAAAAGTGTTGAATTTTTTTTAACTCCGCCCTGGCCGGTCCCAAGCCCGCGCTGAGAAAGGAGGAGGGGAGCTTTGGAGAGGGTGAAGGACCCAAGTAGTTAGGGGGAGCGATTGCTCCCCGTACCACACTGCTGGTGACTCCACCCTGGCCTGTCCCAAGCCCGCGATGAGAAAGGAGGAGGGGAGCTTTGGAGAGGGTGAAGGACCCAAGTAGTTAGGGGGAGCGATTGCTCCCCGTACCACACTGCTGGTGACTCCACCCTGGCCTGTCCCAAGCCCGCGATGAGAAAGGAGGAGGGGAGCTTTGGAGGGGGTGAAGGGCCCAAGTAGTTAGGGGGAGCGATTGCTCCCCGTACCACACTGCTGGTGACTCCACCCTGGCCTGTCCCAAGCCCGCGATGAGAAAGGAGGAGGGGAGCTTTGGAGAGGGTGAAGGACCCAAGTAGTTAGGGGGAGCGATTGCTCCCCGTACCACACTGTTGGTAACTCCGCCCTGGCCGGTCCCAAGCCCGCGCTGAGAAAGGAGGAGGGGAGCTTTGGAGAGGGTGAAGGGCCCAAGTAGTTAGGGGGAGCGATTCCTCCCACCCCGTACCACACTGTTGGAACTGATGGGTGGGTGCAAGTGCAGGGGTGAGGGGGGCCGGTCCCAAGTGCAGGGGGTGAGGGGTCGCGATGAGAAAGGAGGAGGGGAGCTTTGGAGGGGGTGAAGGGCCCAAGTAGGTTAGGGGAGCGATTGTCCCCGTCAAACACACTGTGAGGTATCTAGTGACCGTGGGGGTGAGGGTAAAACCCAGAGCTCCGCAGTAACTCTGACCTGGGAAGGGGAGGGGTGTTTGGAGAGTTCAGGTTGAAGGGCCATTTCCCAAGTAGTTAGGGTGGATGATTGTCTCGGCTTAACATGCACATTAATTGGTAACTTTATCTTTTCTGTTTTTTTTTTAATTCATGGGTAGCTTAAAACCAAAGTCCCAGCCGCGCTGAGAAAGTGAGGAGGGGAGCTTTGGAGTGAGGGTGAGAAGGGCCCAAGTAGTTAGGGGGGAGCGATTTTGTAACCGTACCAGACTGTTGGTAACTGAGGGTGGTCCCAAGCCCGCGCTGAGAAGGTGGAGGGGAGCTTTGGAGAGGGTGAAGGGCCCAAGTAGTTAGTGGGAGCGATTGCTGCCTGTACCACACTGTGGTAACTCGCGTGGCGGTCCCAAGCCTCGCTGAGAAAGGAGGAGGGGAGATTTGGAGAGGGTGAAGGGCCATTCCAAGTAGCAATTTATGGTGGATGCGATCTATTTTGCTCCCGTACCACACTGTTGGTAACTCCGCTAAAAACCCGGTCCCAAGCCCGCGACTGAGAAAGGAGGAGGGGAGCTTTGGAGAGGGTGCAAGGGCCCCAAAGTAGTTAGGGGGAGCGATTGCGCCCTGTACCAAACTGTTGGTAACTCCGCGTGGCCGGTCCCAAGCCCCAGCGATGAGAAAAGGAGGAGGGGGGGGGAGCTTTGGAGAGGGTGAAGGGCCCCAATTAGTTAGGTGGAGCGATTGCTCCCGTACCACACTGTTTGCGTAACTACGCCCTTGCCGGTCCCAAGCCCGCGATGAGACAGGAGGAGGGAGCTTTGGAGAGGCGATGGGCCATAGTAGTTAGGGGAGCGGATTGCTCCGTACACATGCTTGGTTAACTCGCGTGGCGGTCCAAGCGCGTGGCAGCTAACTCCGTATTTTGCTCCGCTGACTGCTCCCTCACTAGCCCCTCTATACATTCCCTACAGAGTGCTTTGGACCACGATTCCCCCATTGTGGCTCTGCACGAAGGGCATTTTCTCTTTGAATTGTGGGGCGATTTGGATTTCTCAGCAGACTTGCTCTGAAAAAAGACAAACATAAAAGAGAGCAGTCAGACTCCCCTTAACCACCAGCAATACACACAGAGGGCCACCAGGGGTGCTATAACTTTGACCACCACCACCAGGGTCCTAGTTACCCCCATCTTCCCCACCACCAAGGGAGACAAACACACCTGTGGAGCTTACAGGTTGTCTAGTAAGGGAACACCACCCCAGGGTTCCACTTACCTTAGAGTGGCTGGTGCAGGCATCTCCAGGAGCCGTTCGGGAAGCCTCTACTTCCGACATTTCCCGCTGAGGATCGGTGGTGCCTTCGCTTCCGAACGCTTGTCGCTACAGGCCGAAAATGAAGCAGCACCAGCCAAAACGCTCGTTCCGCTTTTCAAATCCCGCGGCCGGAACCGGAAGCCGCGGAACGAACGGAAGCACTGACCTCCGTCGGAAATGACGTCACCCGCCATCCGACCCGGCGCACTGAGCTCCACGCCGAACATGGCGGCCTCCAGTGCTTCCGTTGGCGTCCCCCTGGACAGGAGAAGAGCGGAACCCTCCGGCTTACAGTTTCCCCAAAAGAAGCCGGAGGTGCGTGAAAAAAGGTCAGTCCAGTCCCCGGCTTCCCCAGCCTCACGGACCGCACGATAGGATGGAGGGAGGTAGAGAGACCCCTGCTCCCCCCCCCCTTCTCTGGAAACGATCGGCTTTAGCCTCCCTGGCTATTCAGCCCTTGGCTCCATAGCGGTGTCTCCCCACCGGAGGAAACACCAGTTAAGGACCGCCTCCTGCACATTTACGTTGGTAGAATGGCACGGCTGGGCACATCAACGTACAGGTACGTTGCTCTTTAAGTGACCATCCGTGGGTCGCGCGACCCGGTCCTGAGCTCTGTGACCGTGGGACCCGCGGACCCGATCAGCGCTGGGTGTCCCGCGATCAGGTCACAGAGCTGAAGAACGGGGAGAGGTATGTGTAAACAAACCTCTCCCAGTGCTTCCTAGTGAGACTGACACTGATCGTCTGTTTCCTGTCATCGGAAAAGACGAACGCCAAGCCACGCTACAGTAAAAAAAAAAAACACACGTCACACTTAACCCCCCCGCCCCCTAGTGGTTAACTCCTTCACTGCCAGTGTCATTTACACAGGAATTAGTACATGTAAATAGCACTGATTGCTGTATAAATGACAATGGTCCCAAAAATGTGTCAAAAATGTCCGATGTGTCCGCCATAATGTCGCAGTCACAATAAAAATCGCTGATCGCCGCCATTACTAGTAAAAAAAAAATATTAATAAAAATGCTATAAAACTATCCCCTATTTTGTAAATGCTATAACTTTTGCGCAAACCAATCGCTAATTGCGATTTTTTTTTACCAAGAATACGTATCGGCATAAACTGAGGAAAAATAAAAAAAATGTATATATTTTTTGGGAATATTTATTATAGCAATAAGTAAAAAATATTGCTTTTTCAAAAATGTCGCTCTATTTTTTTTTATAGTGCAAAAAATAAAAACCGCAGGGGCGATCAAATACCACCAAAAGAAAGCTCTATTTGTGGGGGGTAAAAAAAAAAAAAAAAAAAAGGATGCCAATTTTGTTTGGGAGCCACGTCGCACGACCGCGCAATTGTCAGTTAAAGCGACGCAGTGCCGAATCGCAAAAAGGGGCCTGGTCCTTTGGCTACAAATTGGTGTGGGGCTGAAGTGGTTAAAGGGCCAGTAATAAAAAAAAATACATTTTTTTTTTTTTTGTGGCTGCCTGGAGGGGGGTTGGGCGGGGCGGTGCCCCCGATGGACGGGCCGCTATAACGCATGTTCAGCTAAACACAGCATGACCTTTCACATATTTAAAAATTCAAGGAAATTATAGCCGCACGAGAAATCTAGATAGCTCTTTGTAGGAGAAGGTGGGTGGCCCTGAGAAGGGTCTTTGTGTAGGTGAAGTAGGTAGGCGTCTATGAAGGTTTAGCCTCCGAATCCGTAGAGAGTGCGCCCCTGGCGTTTGAGAGCATAGACGACATCCATGGCGGTGACGGTCTTCCTCTTGGCGTGCTCGGTGTAGGTGACGGCATCGCGGATGACATTCTCCAGGAAAACCTTGAGCACTCCGCGGGTCTCCTCATAGATGAGTCCGGAGATGCGCTTGACACCCCCTCTGCGGGCCAAACGTCGGATGGCGGGTTTGGTGATGCCCTGGATGTTGTCCCGGAGCACCTTCCTGTGCCGCTTGGCGCCTCCTTTCCCCAGACCCTTCCCTCCTTTACCGCGACCAGACATGATGAATATTTCCTGCTCAAACAGAGACTGCGCTCAGCCGTCTGCCTGCCCTCCTTATATACAGCCTGAGCGGACCTGATGGGAACCTTCCCAGGAAAGAGGCGGAGTCACACCCATTCATACAAAAAAAGATAATCTCATTCATTTTTAAGTCTCCTAAATATATATATATATATATATATATATATATAAATATAAATAAAAATAAATATTCTGTTGTATTCAGATGCAACATAAATACATTTCCAGAAGATGAACTAATTATTGCTTCTCTAGTATTTTCTATTTATACCTGGAGATTACACGGAGAAAATGAATCTTTAACAATTCATAACGCACACAATCAGCAGTTTAAATTGTTCATAGTACTATATTATTTATAAAACATTATTATGGAAAAGGAAACAAAGAAACACATTTATTACATCTCCCCTTCCGAATCCTGGTTGTGATGCTGCGCGGACCTGATGGGAGACATGAGAAGGGGCGGGGTTTAGTCATTTATTTTATTGCAGAGAATGTCATTTATTTAGAAGCTTTTCAATATCTTGCTGAATGGAAATGGAAGTGATCCATCAGAAGCGCAATATTTTAATTGATTCTTTGTACATATGTATTTGGCATGTCGTCATGATTATTACCGATTTCTACCAATAATGTCATATCTATGAACATCCCCGATTGTTATATAGGACAAACAAATGATGTGTATGGCAGAGCCCTGGGGGCCATCTTCAAACTCAGAATTCTGTAAAAAAAAAAAAATGTTTTTCAAAAACATAATTTTGTATTTTTTTATTTATTTTTTTAACGATTTCGTAAATGTAATCACCCCCCCTGTATATGTGTCTCTGCAGACATTAGCATGCTTTGCGCAGTCTTACATAAACCATAAAACTGAAAGTAAACTGTAGGTGAAAATGATGTATACAATATAAGATTATATATATATATATATATATATATATATATATATATATATATATATATATATATATAATGTGTGTCATCCTTCTTTACATGAAAATCCGCTTTCAATTTACGGGGAAAAAAAAGCTCCCATGTATTCTCTGAGGAGGAGCAACACTGACACCTAGTGGTTATACAAATCCATGTCTTCTATACGGAGATCGGGGAAGACATACAATGCGATTGGATGGTTTGTTCCCACTAGCGGACAATATTGATGTACAAATCAGATCCTCCAATATTCATTGTACAGACTGGGGTCTAGGAGGGCAAAAAACGTCAGAAATTCCAGAATTAAGAGAATCAGCGGATATTGGGATGGATTTCGTACTATAATACAGCTTCCGATGTACAACTTCGTCATCAGATTGTACAATTGTCATAATCGGTTTATTTATATTTAATGTATTTAGAATTTCTAGTTGTGATAAAATGTGATGACAGCTCATTGATGGAAATGGTGGGCGGCTCTTAGAAGAGCCTTTGTGTCTTGTGTTGGGGTGATGATGGGGGATGGGGGGATTACTTGGCGCTGGTGTACTTGGTGACGGCCTTGGTGCCCTCGGAGACGGCGTGCTTGGCCAGCTCTCCGGGCAGGAGGAGGCGGACGGCGGTCTGGATCTCCCGGGAGGTGATGGTGCGGCGCTTGTTGTAATGAGCCAGGCGGGAAGATTCTCCGGCGATGCGCTCGAAGATGTCATTGACGAAGGAGTTCATGATGCCCATGGCCTTGGACGAGATGCCGGTGTCGGGGTGGACCTGCTTGAGCACCTTGTACACGTAGATGGCATAACTCTCCTTCCTGCTCTTCCTCCGCTTCTTGCCGTCCTTCTTCTGGCTCTTGGTCACGGCTTTCTTGGAGCCCTTCTTGGGCGCCGGGGCTGACTTGGCTGGTTCAGGCATGATAAGGGTTAATACTATTTCCTCCGCTCTGAGAAGGGAAAATGTGCTGGAGCCGCTCTCGTGTGCTGCTTATATAGACGTCCTATGCAAATGAGCCTCACCCCTCCTCACTCTTCTATTGGAGGATTCAGTCATGTGATGGGGAGGGAGGTCAGGCTTTCTTTTCTCCCTTACAGATTGGTTTAGAGACAAGTCAGGGCACCATTGGCTGGATTCAAACATGACCAATCACAGCGTGTGACGTCAGAGCACTCAGTGTATAAATGAAGGGGAGTGGCTGTGGGGTGATATTCTCCAGTGAATAATCCGATCATCCAGTTACAATGTCAGGACGCGGCAAACAAGGAGGCAAGGTTCGGGCTAAGGCCAAGACCCGATCATCCCGGGCTGGTCTGCAGTTCCCAGTCGGTCGTGTCCACCGCCTGCTGAGGAAGGGCAACTATGCCGAGCGGGTCGGGGCCGGAGCTCCCGTCTATCTGGCCGCCGTCCTCGAGTATCTCACGGCTGAGATCCTCGAGCTGGCCGGCAACGCCGCCCGCGACAACAAGAAGACCCGCATCATCCCCCGACACCTCCAGCTGGCCGTCCGCAACGACGAGGAGCTCAACAAGCTGCTGGGCGGAGTCACCATCGCCCAGGGAGGAGTCCTGCCCAACATCCAGGCCGTGCTGCTGCCCAAGAAGACCGAGAGCCACAAGGCCGCCAAATCCAAGTAATCCCGACAATTCACCCGCCTCTATTACCCAACACAACGGCTCTTCTCAGAGCCACCCACCTCTCCATACAAAGAGCCCGGCACACACCATTGTCTGCTTTCCTATCCTTTTTTTTTTTTTTATATATACAATTTTTAATGTGATGTATAGTTTACTGTAAAGACAAACCTTTTGTATTTTTACTGTCTTTTGAGGACTCCAAAGAAATGTATTCCGAGATCTCTCTGTTTTCAGCCCAGAAAATACTTGCTCAGGATTCTGTATTCTAAAGTCAAATCAAAGACCAAAACAATCTGAAATGAATATTTTCAACGTATTTCTTGGTTAATGAATCCATGAATTAATACATGGATTAAATACATAAATAATGACAAAAAAATGCTGTATTTGATATCCCCTTTTCAGCCATTCCTCCTGGTTATACATTATAATAGGGGTGCCGCCACTGCACCTTTCATTGGTGACTTTATATAGTAACTGGGATAGCAAAGTCCCCACAATGATCCTCCGGTGTTTGATCCTTCAGGCCGTACATCTGGTGTACATCTCTAATCTCCAATTATCTGTCAGCAGTGATGTATCTCCGGGAGTCCCGGAACAGATTCCTTGTAATACATTGTATCATTTCTCCACAATCCCCCCAGTGCAGAATGACGGCTCTCTGATCACCTTGTATCCCTTCTACACTGACCATGAGATAGTAGCAGGCACAGCCGCTGCATGTTATCATAGGGGCACAAAGTTCTTCAGTCAGTGGACATCCACACAAGGTTTTCATGTCATCACTTGAACTGTATCCATTTTCAAACGCAATTCCTTTGAACAAAAAAAAAACACTTGGATTAATTAAACAAAAATGATAACATATGCCAATTTGTTTTTATTTATTTTTTCAATAATTTTGATAAATGATGTTGCGCCCAGTAAATTAGGAAGTGGAATCAGGGAGGCAAATGTTACGATCACATTGAAATCACATTAATCTCTTCCCAGATCTCCATACAGAAGCAATGTGTCAGTGTGACACCTTCATCTGGAATAGTTTGATAAGTTGGGTACTGTTTTCATTCCTTTTTATTGGAGATTGCCAATGATAACAGTAAATCTCCAGGCAGTGAGGTCCCTGGTATCAAATAACTTATTACAGGGTTTACAAAAATTAATAAAAAAATCTAAATGGTTACTTATACAGTAAATATGGGACATTGAGAAACGTCTCCAGTCCTTGAGGGGAGACCCAGTTGGATGGGAAGTTCACAGCAACATGCACCGATGAGGAGGAATGGGCCTTGATTAGAGTATAGGAATCAACATGTTCGCAAATAAGTTGTATTGTATCCAGATAGTGCGGATGCACATGGACCCTCTGGATCGACCTATAGGTGTCTTCTAAGTAGTTTAGCTGCCCAAAACATATAATATAGGATTGTGTGTATGGTTGGGATGGCTGTCATCCGGTTTGTAAATTAGTAGAGCTATTTGAGTTTTTTTTTTTTTTTTTGGGGGGGGGGGGGGGGGGGGGATTAGCCATTGTTACCTAGTACATGGGAGACACCTCAGGGTACTCCTCCATTCACTTTTATTGTGTCATTGAGATTTCATCCTATGGGCTCTATAGTGGAGATGTCCACAGAGGACTTTTGAGGAACTCATTGATTACTGACAAGGGAGGTGGAGATGTTTCCGGGATGACCTCTAGGTGGCAGAGTGGAACAATAGATGTGATGGAGTCCGGGGAGCAGAGAGCCTCAGCCCCCCACAATCCCCCCTGATCCCCATTATAAGTGTTCTTTATAAGTCAGATGTATACCGTGATCGGAAACCTATAGGACGTGAGCATGGACGGATCCCACTGATCCCTGTGCTGTGTATTTGGCGGAACAGACAACAGCTGCTCAGTGTGGAATCCCCGCTCACACTTTCTATTCTATGTAATAATCCACACTGAAGGAGTTCGGCGATCTCCGAGCATTGTGTGATGTGCGGAGACTTCACTTTGGATTTGGGAAAACAAAATAGCGATCTATTCCAATGATAGAAGGTGCAGATCTAGGCGGGCAACTTGAAAAAAAAAAAAAGTGTATTTTCAAGTGAACCAATGAACACGATGCTCTTATTGTCCAATCAGAGGGCTGGGATGGGTATAAATAGCGCTGTAGAGCGGCTTAAGCTCACGTTCCTTCCTGGTATCAGCTAAGCATTGAGCAGTAATGGCGAGAACCAAGCAGACCGCTCGTAAGTCCACCGGAGGGAAAGCTCCCCGCAAGCAGCTGGCCACCAAAGCCGCCCGCAAGAGCGCCCCGGCCACCGGCGGAGTCAAGAAGCCTCACCGCTACAGGCCCGGCACCGTGGCTCTCCGAGAGATCCGCCGCTACCAGAAATCCACCGAGCTGCTCATCCGCAAGCTGCCCTTCCAGCGCCTCGTCCGAGAGATCGCCCAGGACTTCAAGACCGACCTGCGCTTCCAGAGCTCCGCCGTCATGGCTCTGCAGGAAGCCTCCGAGGCTTATCTCGTAGGACTCTTCGAGGACACCAACCTCTGCGCCATCCATGCCAAGAGGGTCACCATCATGCCCAAAGACATCCAGCTGGCACGCCGCATCCGCGGAGAGAGGGCCTAATACACCCCCCGACCAACATCCTCCTCATCACCCCCCACACAACACAAAGGCTCTTCTCAGAGCCACCACATCCTCCTCACAAAGAGCTCCATACGATCTCATCACTACTTCATCATACAAATACTTCCCACCACATGTCTTCATTCTTCTCACCCTTCTCTGCACTCGGATCTCTAACATTTCTAAGACCATTTTGCCGATTTCTCGTTACAAAGTAAATTCTCTGCAGAGTAATGAATGCCTAAATATGAAAGTAACTGGTGATTGTCGTCTCTGTTATGATGTGACAGATTCATGTTTTGTCATTTTCCGAGGAAGATGGAAATCGTATTAAAGGAAGAATATATCTCTTCCGAAGATGTGTTTTTGTTGCAATGTTTCTGTTATTTATCTGAGAATTGCAGACTCAAAAAAGCCTTAAAAATGCACAAAATTCAGTTTTCGCAATGAATGGGTGACGAGTTCGGAATTAATAGAAATGGATTCTGAAGACTATTGAATAATGTAAAACATCCCCATATATTCTCTTTTATTCCAAGTCCTCCGAATCCCCCCCTACATACAGAACATGATACCTTTCTATATGATGGAGAATGAAGTATTACACGTTCTATTATCAGCTATGCATAGGATATGTAACGAACTGGAAAAAAGAAACAAATCCATTATATCATTTCTCTCTCTCCCTCTTATATATAATTTGTAAATACAGCAGATGCACATCTGTTAGAGCCATGTGGCCATCATTTAAAAAAAAAAAAAAAAAAATACAAAATTATGTTTTTGAAAAACATTTTTTTTTTATTTTTTTTTTTTTACAGAATTCTGAGTTTGAAGATGGCCCCCAGGGCTCTGCCATACACATCATTTGTTTGTCCTATATAACAATCGGGGATGTTCATAAATATGACATTATTGGTAGAAATCGGTAATAATCATGACGACATGCCAAATACATATGTACAAAGAATCAATTAAAATATCGCGCTTCTGATGGATCACTTCCATTTCCATTCAGCAAAATATTGAAAAGCTTCTAAATAAATGACATTCTCTGCAATAAAATAAATGACTAAACCCCGCCCCTTCTCATGTCTCCCATCAGGTCCGCGCAGCATCACAACCAGGATTCGGAAGGGGAGATGTAATAAATGTGTTTCTTTGTTTCCTTTTCCATAATAATGTTTTATAAATATGATATTACTATGAACAATTTAAACTGCTGATTGTGTGCGTTATGAATTGTTAAAGATTCATTTTCTCCGTGTAATCTCCAGGTATAAATAGAAAATACTAGAGAAGCAATAATTAGTTCATCTTCTGGAAATGTATTTATGTTGCATCTGAATACAACAGAATATTTATTTATTTATTATATTTATATATATATATATTTAGGAGACTTAAAAATGAATGAGATTATCTTTTTTTGTATGAATGGGTGTGACTCCGCCTCTTTCCTGGGAAGGTTCCCATCAGGTCCGCTCAGGCTGTATATAAGGAGGGCAGGCAGACGGCTGAGCGCAGTCTCTGTTTGAGCAGGAAATATTCATCATGTCTGGCCGCGGTAAAGGAGGGAAGGGTCTGGGGAAAGGAGGCGCCAAGCGGCACAGGAAGGTGCTCCGGGACAACATCCAGGGCATCACCAAACCCGCCATCCGACGTTTGGCCCGCCGAGGGGGTGTCAAGCGCATCTCCGGACTCATCTATGAGGAGACCCGCGGAGTGCTCAAGGTTTTCCTGGAGAATGTCATCCGCGATGCCGTCACCTACACCGAGCACGCCAAGAGGAAGACCGTCACCGCCATGGATGTCGTCTATGCTCTCAAACGCCAGGGGCGCACTCTCTACGGATTCGGAGGCTAAACCTTCATAGACACCTACCTACATCACCTACACAAAGGTCCTTCTCAGGGCCACCCACCTTCTCATACAAAGAGCTGCCACTATTCTCTTGTGATATAGGGGATGCAGGCAATCTGCTTTTAATACATGCACGGATGTGTTCTATTTGGCTGTACAGGAACGCCGCACACTCTGGATTTGGAGGTAAATTCTGATTCATCAACCCAAATCGGGACCACCCACCTTCTCATACAACAAAGGGCTAATGAGTGATGTGTCTGAACATACATTTCTACAGATTTCTCATGTAGTGATAAGAATTGATGGTTATTGGTTCAGCAAGAAACGTAGGAAGTGGTGCGATGTCTAGCTGATGTGGCCGTCATTTAAAAAAAAAAAAAAAAAAATACAAAATTATGTTTTTGAAAAACATTTTTTTTTTTTTTACAGAATTATGAGTTTGAAGATGGCCCCCAGGGCTCTGCCATACACATCATTTGTTTGTCCTATATAACAATCGGGGATGTTCATTAATATGACATTATTGGTAGAAATCGGTAATAATCATGACGACATGCCAAATACATATGTACAAAGAATCAATTAAAATATCGCGCTTCTGATGGATCACTTCCATTTTAATTCAGCAAAATATTGAAAAGCTTCTAAATAAATGACATTCTCTGCAATAAAATAAATGACTAAACCCCGCCCCTCTCATGTCTCCCATCAGGTCCGCGCAGCATCACAACCAGGATTCGGAAGGGGAGATGTAATAAATGTGTTTCTTTGTTTCCTTTTCCATAATAATGTTTTATAAATATGATATTACTATGAACAATTTAAACTGCTGATTGTGTGCGTTATGAATTGTTAAAGATTCATTTTCTCCGTGTAATCTCCAGGTATAAATAGAAAATACTAGAGAAGCAATAATTAGTTCATCTTCTGGAAATGTATTTATGTTGCATCTGAATACAACAGAATATTTATTTATTTATATATATATATATATATATATATTTAGGAGACTTAAAAATGAATGAGATTATCTTTTTTTGTATGAATGGGTGTGACTCCGCCTCTTTCCTGGGAAGGTTCCCATCAGGTCCGCTCAGGCTGTATATAAGGAGGGCAGGCAGACGGCTGAGCGCAGTCTCTGTTTGAGCAGGAAATATTCATCATGTCTGGTCGCGGTAAAGGAGGGAAGGGTCTGGGGAAAGGAGGCGCCAAGCGGCACAGGAAGGTGCTCCGGGACAACATCCAGGGCATCACCAAACCCGCCATCCGACGTTTGGCCCGCAGAGGGGGTGTCAAGCGCATCTCCGGACTCATCTATGAGGAGACCCGCGGAGTGCTCAAGGTTTTCCTGGAGAATGTCATCCGCGATGCCGTCACCTACACCGAGCACGCCAAGAGGAAGACCGTCACCGCCATGGATGTCGTCTATGCTCTCAAACGCCAGGGGCGCACTCTCTACGGATTCGGAGGCTAAACCTTCATAGACGCCTACCTACTTCACCTACACAAAGGTCCTTCTCAGGGCCACCCACCTTCTACAAAGAGCTATCTAGATTTCTCGTGCGGCTATAATTTCCTTGAATTTTTAAATATGTGAAAGGTCATGCTGTGTTTAGCTGAACATGCGTTATAGCGGCCCGTCCATCGGGGGCACCGCCCCGCCCAACCCCCCTCCAGGCAGCCACAAAAAAAAAAAAAATTTTTTTTTTTTTTTTTTTTATTTATGGCCCTTTAACCACTTCAGCCCCACACCAATTTGCAGCCAAAGGACCAGGCCCCTTTTTGCGATTCGGCACTGCGTCGCTTTAACTTACAATTGCGCGGTCGTGCGACGTGCTCCCAAACAAAATTGGCATCCTTTTTTTTTTTTTTTTTTTTACCCCCCCACAAATAGAGCTTTCTTTTGGTGGTATTTGATCGCCCTGCGGTTTTTATTTTTTGCACTATAAAAAAAAATAGAGCGACATTTTTGAAAAAGCAATATTTTTTACTTATTGCTATAATAAATATTCCCAAAAAATATATAATTTTTTTTTATTTTTCCTCAGTTTATGCCGATACGTATTCTTGGTAAAAAAAAATCGCAATTAGCGATTGGTTTGCGCAAAAGTTATAGCATTTACAAAATAGGGGATAGTTTTATAGCATTTTTATTAATATTTTTTTTTTACTAGTAATGGCGGCGATCAGCGATTTTTATTGTGACTGCGACATTATGGCGGACACATCGGACATTTTTGACACATTTTTGGGACCATTGTCATTTATACAGCAATCAATGCTATTTACATGTACTGATTCCTGTGTAAATGACACTGGCAGTGAAGGAGTTAACCACTAGGGGGCGGGGGGGTTAAGTGTGACGTGTGTTTTTTTTTTACTGTAGCGTGGCTTGGCGTTCGCCTTTTCCGATGACAGGAAACAGACGATCAGTGTCAGTCTCACTAGGAAGCACTGGGAGAGGTTTGTTTACACATACCTCTCCCCGTTCTTCAGCTCTGTGACCTGATCGCGGGACACCCAGCGCCGATCGGGTCCGCGGGTCCCACGGTCACAGAGCTCAGGACCGGGTCGCGCGACCCACGGATGGTCTCTTAAAGAGCAACGTACCTGTACGTTGATGTGCCCAGCCGTGCCATTCTACCAACGTAAATGTGCAGGAGGCGGTCCTTAAGCGGTTAAGGAACTTTTTTTGTATTTTTTTGTGGTGTTTCCCCCTAAAAAAATAAAAATACTTAACATTCCTAAAAGAAAATAATTGGAAACATTTTCTTTTTTTTTTTTTTTTACATACCTCTAAATGCCTTCTTCGGTGCCTGGGCTGGTGACATCACTTCCCCTCGGCGCAGGAAGGGCTCCCCAGTCATCAGGGACCTGTCACGTGTCCCAGATGTGTGTCGCGCCGCCAGCGCAGTGGGTGCCCGCCTGTGAAGCAACAGCTGGGTGCCCACAGTTGCAATGCTGCCGCTGCCGAGCGGATCGGGGGGTGAGCGGAGCTTTGACCCCCCCCGCATCACTGGAACAGGTAAGTGTCCGATTATTAAAAGTCAGCAGCTGCAGTATTTGTAGCTGCTGACTTTTAATTTTTTTTTTTTTTTTTTTTTAGGGATACACCTCTTTAAGTGCACTTTGTTCGGACGTCGGACACAGTGCCCTTATGTGATGTGCCATGTCTATGCAATCACGAGATTGCAGATGTGGCGCTGCATTTGCGGGCGTTTTCTGAAGCGCCGAGTAGCATCCGCCCGGCCATAGTAACATATACTACAGGCGCCGGGCGGATGCTACTTCGGCGCTTCAGATTTGATTGACATCTGACCTCAGTTAGATGTCACTTCCTGTCTCTCTCTCCCATCGCGCCTGGGAGAGGAACCAGGAAGTATGCTGCTCCATCAGCGCTGCCAGTGGAAGGAGACACCGCTGGAGAGGACAACAGCATGGTAAGTACACAGGCTGCATTTAATGGGACACAGGCAGGCTGCATTTAAAGGAGGAGGGGAGCTTTGGAGAGGGTGAAGGGCCCAAGTAGTTAGGGGGAGCGATTGCGCCCTGTACCAAACTGTTGGTAACTCCGCCGTGGCCGGTCCCAAGCCCGCGCTGAGAAAGGAGGAGGGGAGCTTTGGAGAGGGTGAAGGGCCCAAGTAGTTAGGGGGAGCGATTGCTCCCCGTACCACACTGTTGGTAACTCCGCCGTGGCCGGTCCCAAGCCTGCGCTGTGAGGGGGGAGGGGAGCTTTGGAGAGTGCAGGGGGTGAGGGGAGGTGCAGGGGGTGAGGGGTGGGTGAGAGGGGGAGGGGGTGAGGGGAGGGTGCAGGGGGTGAGGGGGAGCGATTGCTCCCAGCGTGCAGGGGGTAAGGGGTGGGTGCAGAGTGCAGGGGGTGGGGGGTGGAGTGGAGGGGGTGAGGGGTGGGTGCAGCGTGCAGGGGATGAGAGGTGGGTGTAGAGTGCAGGGGGTGAGGGGTGGGTGCAGAGTGCAGGGGTGATGGGTGGGTGCAGTGTGCAGGGGGTGAGGGGTGAGTGTAGAGTGCAGGGGGTGAGGGGTGGGTGCAGAGTGCAGGGGGTGAGGGGTGGGTGCAGAGTGCAGGGGGTGAGGGGTGGGTGCAGAGTGCAGGGGGTGAGGGGTGGGTGCAGAGTGCAGGGGGGGGGTGCAGGGGGTGAAGGTGGGTGCAGGGGGTGAGGGGTGGGTGCCGGGGGTGAGGGGTGGGTGCAGAGTGCAGGGGTGAGGGGTGGGGTGCAGAGTGCAGGGGGGAGGGGTGGGTGCAGAGTGCAGGGGGTGAGGGGTGGCTGCAGGGGGTGAGTGTAGAGTGCAGGGGGTGAAGGGTGGGTGCAGGGGGTGAGTGCAGGGGGAGGGGGGGTGCAGGGGGTGGGTGCAGAGTGCAGGGGGTGAGGGGTGGCTGCAGGGGGTGAGGGGGTGGGTGCAGGGGGTGAGTGTAGAGTGCAGGGGGTGAAGGGTGGGTGCAGAGTGCAGGGGGTGAGGGGTGGCTGCAGGGGGTGAGTGTAGAGTGCAGGGGGTGAGGGGTGGGTGCAGCGTGCAGGAGGTAGGGGTGGGGGCAGGGGGTGGGGGAGTTAGGGGGAGCGATTGCTCCCCGTACCACACTGTTGGTAACTCCGCCCTGGCCGGTCCCAAGTCCGCGCTGATAAAGGAGGAGGGGAGCTTTGGAGAGGGTCAAGGGCCCAAGTAGTTAGGGGGAGCGATTGCTCCCCGTACCACACTGTTGGTAACTCCGCCGTGGCCGGTCCCAAGCCCGCGCTGAGAAAGGAGGAGGGGAGCTTTGGAGAGGGTGAAGGGCCCAAGTAGTTAGGGGGAGCGATTGCTCCCCGTACCACACTGTTGGTAACTCCGCCCTGGCCGGTCCCAAGCCCGCGCTGAGAAAGGAGGAGGGGAGCTTTGGAGAGGGCGAAGGGCCCAAGTAGTTAGGGGGAGCGATTGCTCCCCGTACCACACTGTTGGTAACTCCGCCCTGGCCGGTCCCAAGCCCGCGCTGAGAAAGGAGGAGGGGAGCTTTGGAGAGGGCGAAGGGCCCAAGTAGTTAGGGGGAGCGATTGCTCCCCGTACCACACTGTTGGTAACTCCGCCCTGGCCGGTCCCAAGCCCGCGCTGAGAAAGGAGGAGGGGAGCTTTGGAGAGGGCGAAGGGCCCAAGTAGTTAGGGGGAGCGATTGCTCCCCGTACCACACTGTTGGTAACTCCGCCCTGGCCGGTCCCAAGCCCGCGCTGAGAAAGGAGGAGGGGAGCTTTGGAGAGGGCGAAGGGCCCAAGTAGTTAGGGGGAGCGATTGCTCCCCGTACCACACTGTTGGTAACTCCGCCCTGGCCGGTCCCAAGCCCGCGCTGAGAAAGGAGGAGGGGAGCTTTGGAGAGGGCGAAGGGCCCAAGTAGTTAGGGGGAGCGATTGCTCCCCGTACCACACTGTTGGTAACTCCGCCCTGGCCGGTCCCAAGCCCGCGCTGAGAAAGGAGGAGGGGAGCTTTGGAGAGGGCGAAGGGCCCAAGTAGTTAGGGGGAGCGATTGCTCCCCGTACCACACTGTTGGTAACTCCGCCCTGGCCGGTCCCAAGCCCGCGCTGAGAAAGGAGGAGGGGAGCTTTGGAGAGGGCGAAGGGCCCAAGTAGTTAGGGGGAGCGATTGCTCCCCGTACCACACTGTTGGTAACTCCGCCGTGGCCGGTCCCAAGCCCGCGCTGAGAAAGGAGGAGGGGAGCTTTGGAGAGGGCGAAGGGCCCAAGTAGTTAGGGGGAGCGATTGCTCCCCGTGCCACACTGTTGGTAACTCCGCCGTGGCCGGTCCCAAGCCCGCGCTGAGAAAGGAGGAGGGGAGCTTTGGAGAGGGCGAAGGGCCCAAGTAGTTAGGGGGAGCGATTGCTCCCCGTACCACACTGTTGGTAACTCCGCCGTGGCCGGTCCCAAGCCCGCGCTGAGAAAGGAGGAGGGGAGCTTTGGAGAGGGCGAAGGGCCCAAGTAGTTAGGGGGAGCGATTGCTCCCCGTACCACACTGTTGGTAACTCCGCCGTGGCCGGTCCCAAGCCCGCGCTGAGAAAGGAGGAGGGGAGCTTTGGAGAGGGCGAAGGGCCCAAGTAGTTAGGGGGAGCGATTGCTCCCCGTACCACACTGTTGGTAACTCCGCCGTGGCCGGTCCCAAGCCCGCGCTGAGAAAGGAGGAGGGGAGCTTTGGAGAGGGTGAAGGGCCCAAGTAGTTAGGGGGAGCGATTGCTCCCCGTACCACACTGTTGGTAACTCCGCCCTGGCCGGTCCCAAGCCCGCGCTGAGAAAGGAGGAGGGGAGCTTTGGAGAGGGTGAAGGGCCCAAGTAGTTAGGGGGAGCGATTGCTCTCCGTACCACACTGTTGTTAACTCCGCCTTTGCCGGTCCCAAGCCCGTGCTGAGAAAGGAGGAGGGTTGGGTGCTGGGACAGCAAACCAGCCCTGTAAAAACATTTGTTGAGCAATTGGGAAAGTTCAGTGACACTGAGGTGATGATCCATCTCGGTGAGGTTCAGTGTCACTGTGGCAATGAAGACCTCTCTAAGCGCGGTTGGTTCTGGGAGCAATGGCCCAGACCCCATTCCATAACACTTGGAAGATGCTCATTGAGGTAATAGAGCTGGTCCAAAGGTTGCGCGTGAAGGTTGTGTGCAAGCATGCACCCTATTTGAAGGTTGTGTGCAAGCATGCGTAATTTGCAGGGGAAACTCTGTGCTCCCCTTCCGAAACTGGAAGACTTCTTACCAGTGCTCTTGAATTTTTTTAACTCTGCCATGGCCGGTCCCAAGCCCGTGCTGCGAAAAGAGGAGGGTTGGGTGCTGGGACAGCAAACCAGCCCTGTAAAAACATTTGTTGAGCAATTGGGAAAGTTCAGTGACACTGAGGTGATGATCCATCTCGGTGAGGTTCAGTGTCACTGCGGCAATGAAGACCTCTCTAAGCGCGGTTGGTTCTGAGAGCAATGGCCCAGACCCCATTCCATAACACTTGGAAGATGCTCATTGAGGTAATAGAGCTGGTCCAAATGTTGCGCGTGAAGGTTGTGTGCAAGCATGCGTAATGTGCAGGGGAAACTCTGTGCTACCCCTCCGAAACTGGAAGACTTCTTACCAGTGCTCTTGAATTTTTTTAACTCTGCCATGGCCGGTCCCAAGCCCGTGCTGCGAAAAGAGGAGGGTTGGGTGCTGGGACAGCAAACCAGCCCTGTAAAAACATTTGTTGAGCAATTGGGAAAGTTCAGTGACACTGAGGTGATGATCCATCTCGGTGAGGTTCAGTGTCACTGCGGCAATGAAGACCTCTCTAAGCGCGGTTGGTTCTGGGAGCAATGGCCCAGACCCCATTCCATAACACTTGGAAGATGCTCATTGAGGTAATAGAGCTGGTCCAAAGGTTGCGCGTGAAGGTTGTGTGCAAGCATGCACCCTATTTGAAGGTTGTGTGCAAGCATGCGTAATTTGCAGGGGAAACTCTGTGCTCCCCTTCCGAAACTGGAAGACTTCTTACCAGTGCTCTTGAATTTTTTTAACTCTGCCATGGCCGGTCCCAAGCCCGTGCTGCAAAAAGAGGAGGGTTGGGTGCTGGGACAGCAAACCAGCCCTGTAAAAACATTTGTTGAGCAATTGGGAAAGTTCAGTGACACTGAGGTGATGATCCATCTCGGTGAGGTTCAGTGTCACTGCGGCAATGAAGACCTCTCTAAGCGCGGTTGGTTCTGAGAGCAATGGCCCAGACCCCATTCCATAACACTTGGAAGATGCTCATTGAGGTAATAGAGCTGGTCCAAAGGTTGCGCGTGAAGGTTGTGTGCAAGCATGCGTAATGTGCAGGGGAAACTCTGTGCTACCCTTCCGAAACTGGAAGACTTCTTACCAGTGCTCTTGAATTTTTTTAACTCTGCCATGGCCGGTCCCAAGCCCGTGCTGCGAAAAGAGGAGGGTTGGGTGCTGGGACAGCAAACCAGCCCTGTAAAAACATTTGTTGAGCAATTGGGAAAGTTCAGTGACACTGAGGTGATGATCCATCTCGGTGAGGTTCAGTGTCACTGCGGCAATGAAGACCTCTCTAAGCGCGGTTGGTTCTGAGAGCAATGGCCCAGACCCCATTCCATAACACTTGGAAGATGCTCATTGAGGTAATAGAGCTGGTCCAAAGGTTGCGCGTGAAGGTTGTGTGCAAGCATGCGTAATGTGCAGGGGAAACTCTGTGCTACCCCTCCGAAACTGGAAGACTTCTTACCAGTGCTCTTAAATTTTTTTAACTCTGCCATGGCCGGTCCCAAGCCCGTGCTGCGAAAATAGGAGGGTTGGGTGCTGGGACAGCAAACCAGCCCTGTAAAAACATTTGTTGAGCAATTGGGAAAGTTCAGTGACACTGAGGTGATGATCCATCTCGGTGAGGTTCAGTGTCACTGCGGCAATGAAGACCTCTCTAAGCGCGGTTGGTTCTGGGAGCAATGGCCCAGACCCCATTCCATAACACTTGGAAGATGCTCATTGAGGTAATAGAGCTGGTCCAAAGGTTGCGCGTGAAGGTTGTGTGCAAGCATGCACCCTATTTGAAGGTTGTGTGCAAGCATGCGTAATTTGCAGGGGAAACTCTGTGCTCCCCTTCCGAAACTGGAAGACTTCTTACCAGTGCTCTTGAATTTTTTTAACTCTGCCATGGCCGGTCCCAAGCCCGTGCTGCGAAAAGAGGAGGGTTGGGTGCTGGGACAGCAAACCAGCCCTGTAAAAACATTTGTTGAGCAATTGGGAAAGTTCAGTGACACTGAGGTGATGATCCATCTCGGTGAGGTTCAGTGTCACTGCGGCAATGAAGACCTCTCTAAGCGCGGTTGGTTCTGAGAGCAATGGCCCAGACCCCATTCCATAACACTTGGAAGATGCTCATTGAGGTAATAGAGCTGGTCCAAAGGTTGCGCGTGAAGGTTGTGTGCAAGCATGCGTAATGTGCAGGGGAAACTCTGTGCTACCCTTCCGAAACTGGAAGACTTCTTACCAGTGCTCTTGAATTTTTTTAACTCTGCCATGGCCGGTCCCAAGCCCGTGCTGCGAAAAGAGGAGGGTTGGGTGCTGGGACAGCAAACCAGCCCTGTAAAAACATTTGTTGAGCAATTGGGAAAGTTCAGTGACACTGAGGTGATGATCCATCTCGGTGAGGTTCAGTGTCACTGCGGCAATGAAGACCTCTCTAAGCGCGGTTGGTTCTGGGAGCAATGGCCCAGACCCCATTCCATAACACTTGGAAGATGCTCATTGAGGTAATAGAGCTGGTCCAAAGGTTGCGCGTGAAGGTTGTGTGCAAGCATGCACCCTATTTGAAGGTTGTGTGCAAGCATGCGTAATTTGCAGGGGAAACTCTGTGCTCCCCTTCCGAAACTGGAAGACTTCTTACCAGTGCTCTTGAATTTTTTTAACTCTGCCATGGCCGGTCCCAAGCCCGTGCTGCGAAAAGAGGAGGGTTGGGTGCTGGGACAGCAAACCAGCCCTGTAAAAACATTTGTTGAGCAATTGGGAAAGTTCAGTGACACTGAGGTGATGATCCATCTCGGTGAGGTTCAGTGTCACTGCGGCAATGAAGACCTCTCTAAGCGCGGTTGGTTCTGGGAGCAATGGCCCAGACCCCATTCCATAACACTTGGAAGATGCTCATTGAGGTAATAGAGCTGGTCCAAAGGTTGCGCGTGAAGGTTGTGTGCAAGCATGCACCCTATTTGAAGGTTGTGTGCAAGCATGCGTAATTTGCAGGGGAAACTCTGTGCTCCCCTTCCGAAACTGGAAGACTTCTTACCAGTGCTCTTGAATTTTTTTAACTCTGCCATGGCCGGTCCCAAGCCCGTGCTGCGAAAAGAGGAGGGTTGGGTGCTGGGACAGCAAACCAGCCCTGTAAAAACATTTGTTGAGCAATTGGGAAAGTTCAGTGACACTGAGGTGATGATCCATCTCGGTGAGGTTCAGTGTCACTGCGGCAATGAAGACCTCTCTAAGCGCGGTTGGTTCTGAGAGCAATGGCCCAGACCCCATTCCATAACACTTGGAAGATGCTCATTGAGGTAATAGAGCTGGTCCAAAGGTTGCGCGTGAAGGTTGTGTGCAAGCATGCGTAATTTGCAGGGGAAACTCTGTGCTACCCTTTCGAAGCGCGGTTGGTTCTGGGAGCAATGGCCCAGACCCCATTCCATAACACTTGGAAGATGCTCATTGAGGTAATTTGCAGGGGAAACTCTGTGCTCCCCTTCCGAAACTGGAAGACTTCTTACCAGTGCTCTTGAATTTTTTTAACTCTGCCATGGCCGGTCCCAAGCCCGTGCTGCGAAAAGAGGAGGGTTGGGTGCTGGGACAGCAAACCAGCCCTGTAAAAACATTTGTTGAGCAATTGGGAAAGTTCAGTGACACTGAGGTGATGATCCATCTCGGTGAGGTTCAGTGTCACTGCGGCAATGAAGACCTCTCTAAGCGCGGTTGGTTCTGGGAGCAATGGCCCAGACCCCATTCCATAACACTTGGAAGATGCTCATTGAGGTAATAGAGCTGGTCCAAAGGTTGCGCGTGAAGGTTGTGTGCAAGCATGCACCCTATTTGAAGGTTGTGTGCAAGCATGCGTAATTTGCAGGGGAAACTCTGTGCTCCCCTTCCGAAACTGGAAGACTTCTTACCAGTGCTCTTGAATTTTTTTAACTCTGCCATGGCCGGTCCCAAGCCCGTGCTGCGAAAAGAGGAGGGTTGGGTGCTGGGACAGCAAACCAGCCCTGTAAAAACATTTGTTGAGCAATTGGGAAAGTTCAGTGACACTGAGGTGATGATCCATCTCGGTGAGGTTCAGTGTCACTGCGGCAATGAAGACCTCTCTAAGCGCGGTTGGTTCTGGGAGCAATGGCCCAGACCCCATTCCATAACACTTGGAAGATGCTCATTGAGGTAATAGAGCTGGTCCAAAGGTTGCGCGTGAAGGTTGTGTGCAAGCATGCACCCTATTTGAAGGTTGTGTGCAAGCATGCGTAATTTGCAGGGGAAACTCTGTGCTCCCCTTCCGAAACTGGAAGACTTCTTACCAGTGCTCTTGAATTTTTTTAACTCTGCCATGGCCGGTCCCAAGCCCGTGCTGCGAAAAGAGGAGGGTTGGGTGCTGGGACAGCAAACCAGCCCTGTAAAAACATTTGTTGAGCAATTGGGAAAGTTCAGTGACACTGAGGTGATGATCCATCTCGGTGAGGTTCAGTGTCACTGCGGCAATGAAGACCTCTCTAAGCGCGGTTGGTTCTGAGAGCAATGGCCCAGACCCCATTCCATAACACTTGGAAGATGCTCATTGAGGTAATAGAGCTGGTCCAAAGGTTGCGCGTGAAGGTTGTGTGCAAGCATGCGTAATGTGCAGGGGAAACTCTGTGCTACCCTTCCGAAACTGGAAGACTTCTTACCAGTGCTCTTGAATTTTTTTAACTCTGCCATGGCCGGTCCCAAGCCCGTGCTGCGAAAAGAGGAGGGTTGGGTGCTGGGACAGCAAACCAGCCCTGTAAAAACATTTGTTGAGCAATTGGGAAAGTTCAGTGACACTGAGGTGATGATCCATCTCGGTGAGGTTCAGTGTCACTGCGGCAATGAAGACCTCTCTAAGCGCGGTTGGTTCTGAGAGCAATGGCCCAGACCCCATTCCATAACACTTGGAAGATGCTCATTGAGGTAATAGAGCTGGTCCAAAGGTTGCGCGTGAAGGTTGTGTGCAAGCATGCGTAATGTGCAGGGGAAACTCTGTGCTACCCTTCCGAAACTGGAAGACTTCTTACCAGTGCTCTTGAATTTTTTTAACTCTGCCATGGCCGGTCCCAAGCCCGTGCTGCGAAAAGAGGAGGGTTGGGTGCTGGGACAGCAAACCAGCCCTGTAAAAACATTTGTTGAGCAATTGGGAAAGTTCAGTGACACTGAGGTGATGATCCATCTCGGTGAGGTTCAGTGTCACTGCGGCAATGAAGACCTCTCTAAGCGCGGTTGGTTCTGGGAGCAATGGCCCAGACCCCATTCCATAACACTTGGAAGATGCTCATTGAGGTAATAGAGCTGGTCCAAAGGTTGCGCGTGAAGGTTGTGTGCAAGCATGCACCCTATTTGAAGGTTGTGTGCAAGCATGCGTAATTTGCAGGGGAAACTCTGTGCTCCCCTTCCGAAACTGGAAGACTTCTTACCAGTGCTCTTGAATTTTTTTAACTCTGCCATGGCCGGTCCCAAGCCCGTGCTGCGAAAAGAGGAGGGTTGGGTGCTGGGACAGCAAACCAGCCCTGTAAAAACATTTGTTGAGCAATTGGGAAAGTTCAGTGACACTGAGGTGATGATCCATCTCGGTGAGGTTCAGTGTCACTGCGGCAATGAAGACCTCTCTAAGCGCGGTTGGTTCTGGGAGCAATGGCCCAGACCCCATTCCATAACACTTGGAAGATGCTCATTGAGGTAATAGAGCTGGTCCAAAGGTTGCGCGTGAAGGTTGTGTGCAAGCATGCACCCTATTTGAAGGTTGTGTGCAAGCATGCGTAATTTGCAGGGGAAACTCTGTGCTCCCCTTCCGAAACTGGAAGACTTCTTACCAGTGCTCTTGAATTTTTTTAACTCTGCCATGGCCGGTCCCAAGCCCGTGCTGCGAAAAGAGGAGGGTTGGGTGCTGGGACAGCAAACCAGCCCTGTAAAAACATTTGTTGAGCAATTGGGAAAGTTCAGTGACACTGAGGTGATGATCCATCTCGGTGAGGTTCAGTGTCACTGCGGCAATGAAGACCTCTCTAAGCGCGGTTGGTTCTGAGAGCAATGGCCCAGACCCCATTCCATAACACTTGGAAGATGCTCATTGAGGTAATAGAGCTGGTCCAAAGGTTGCGCGTGAAGGTTGTGTGCAAGCATGCACCCTATTTGAAGGTTGTGTGCAAGCATGCGTAATTTGCAGGGGAAACTCTGTGCTCCCCTTCCGAAACTGGAAGACTTCTTACCAGTGCTCTTGAATTTTTTTAACTCTGCCATGGCCGGTCCCAAGCCCGTGCTGCGAAAAGAGGAGGGTTGGGTGCTGGGACAGCAAACCAGCCCTGTAAAAACATTTGTTGAGCAATTGGGAAAGTTCAGTGACACTGAGGTGATGATCCATCTCGGTGAGGTTCAGTGTCACTGCGGCAATGAAGACCTCTCTAAGCGCGGTTGGTTCTGGGAGCAATGGCCCAGACCCCATTCCATAACACTTGGAAGATGCTCATTGAGGTAATAGAGCTGGTCCAAAGGTTGCGCGTGAAGGTTGTGTGCAAGCATGCACCCTATTTGAAGGTTGTGTGCAAGCATGCGTAATTTGCAGGGGAAACTCTGTGCTCCCCTTCCGAAACTGGAAGACTTCTTACCAGTGCTCTTGAATTTTTTTAACTCTGCCATGGCCGGTCCCAAGCCCGTGCTGCGAAAAGAGGAGGGTTGGGTGCTGGGACAGCAAACCAGCCCTGTAAAAACATTTGTTGAGCAATTGGGAAAGTTCAGTGACACTGAGGTGATGATCCATCTCGGTGAGGTTCAGTGTCACTGCGGCAATGAAGACCTCTCTAAGCGCGGTTGGTTCTGAGAGCAATGGCCCAGACCCCATTCCATAACACTTGGAAGATGCTCATTGAGGTAATAGAGCTGGTCCAAAGGTTGCGCGTGAAGGTTGTGTGCAAGCATGCGTAATGTGCAGGGGAAACTCTGTGCTACCCTTCCGAAACTGGAAGACTTCTTACCAGTGCTCTTGAATTTTTTTAACTCTGCCATGGCCGGTCCCAAGCCCGTGCTGCGAAAAGAGGAGGGTTGGGTGCTGGGACAGCAAACCAGCCCTGTAAAAACATTTGTTGAGCAATTGGGAAAGTTCAGTGACACTGAGGTGATGATCCATCTCGGTGAGGTTCAGTGTCACTGCGGCAATGAAGACCTCTCTAAGCGCGGTTGGTTCTGGGAGCAATGGCCCAGACCCCATTCCATAACACTTGGAAGATGCTCATTGAGGTAATAGAGCTGGTCCAAAGGTTGCGCGTGAAGGTTGTGTGCAAGCATGCACCCTATTTGAAGGTTGTGTGCAAGCATGCGTAATTTGCAGGGGAAACTCTGTGCTCCCCTTCCGAAACTGGAAGACTTCTTACCAGTGCTCTTGAATTTTTTTAACTCTGCCATGGCCGGTCCCAAGCCCGTGCTGCGAAAAGAGGAGGGTTGGGTGCTGGGACAGCAAACCAGCCCTGTAAAAACATTTGTTGAGCAATTGGGAAAGTTCAGTGACACTGAGGTGATGATCCATCTCGGTGAGGTTCAGTGTCACTGCGGCAATGAAGACCTCTCTAAGCGCGGTTGGTTCTGAGAGCAATGGCCCAGACCCCATTCCATAACACTTGGAAGATGCTCATTGAGGTAATAGAGCTGGTCCAAAGGTTGCGCGTGAAGGTTGTGTGCAAGCATGCGTAATGTGCAGGGGAAACTCTGTGCTACCCTTCCGAAACTGGAAGACTTCTTACCAGTGCTCTTGAATTTTTTTAACTCTGCCATGGCCGGTCCCAAGCCCGTGCTGCGAAAAGAGGAGGGTTGGGTGCTGGGACAGCAAACCAGCCCTGTAAAAACAT
The DNA here is from genome assembly GCA_028564925.1 of Lithobates sylvaticus. Lineage (NCBI taxonomy): Eukaryota > Metazoa > Chordata > Amphibia > Anura > Ranidae > Lithobates > Lithobates sylvaticus. The sequence goes on along the minus strand of CM053028.1, from coordinate 618,295,275 downwards.
TTGTTGAGCAATTGGGAAAGTTCAGTGACACTGAGGTGATGATCCATCTCGGTGAGGTTCAGTGTCACTGCGGCAATGAAGACCTCTCTAAGCGCGGTTGGTTCTGGGAGCAATGGCCCAGACCCCATTCCATAACACTTGGAAGATGCTCATTGAGGTAATAGAGCTGGTCCAAAGGTTGCGCGTGAAGGTTGTGTGCAAGCATGCACCCTATTTGAAGGTTGTGTGCAAGCATGCGTAATTTGCAGGGGAAACTCTGTGCTCCCCTTCCGAAACTGGAAGACTTCTTACCAGTGCTCTTGAATTTTTTTAACTCTGCCATGGCCGGTCCCAAGCCCGTGCTGCGAAAAGAGGAGGGTTGGGTGCTGGGACAGCAAACCAGCCCTGTAAAAACATTTGTTGAGCAATTGGGAAAGTTCAGTGACACTGAGGTGATGATCCATCTCGGTGAGGTTCAGTGTCACTGCGGCAATGAAGACCTCTCTAAGCGCGGTTGGTTCTGGGAGCAATGGCCCAGACCCCATTCCATAACACTTGGAAGATGCTCATTGAGGTAATAGAGCTGGTCCAAAGGTTGCGCGTGAAGGTTGTGTGCAAGCATGCACCCTATTTGAAGGTTGTGTGCAAGCATGCGTAATTTGCAGGGGAAACTCTGTGCTCCCCTTCCGAAACTGGAAGACTTCTTACCAGTGCTCTTGAATTTTTTTAACTCTGCCATGGCCGGTCCCAAGCCCGTGCTGCGAAAAGAGGAGGGTTGGGTGCTGGGACAGCAAACCAGCCCTGTAAAAACATTTGTTGAGCAATTGGGAAAGTTCAGTGACACTGAGGTGATGATCCATCTCGGTGAGGTTCAGTGTCACTGCGGCAATGAAGACCTCTCTAAGCGCGGTTGGTTCTGAGAGCAATGGCCCAGACCCCATTCCATAACACTTGGAAGATGCTCATTGAGGTAATAGAGCTGGTCCAAAGGTTGCGCGTGAAGGTTGTGTGCAAGCATGCGTAATGTGCAGGGGAAACTCTGTGCTACCCTTCCGAAACTGGAAGACTTCTTACCAGTGCTCTTGAATTTTTTTAACTCTGCCATGGCCGGTCCCAAGCCCGTGCTGCGAAAAGAGGAGGGTTGGGTGCTGGGACAGCAAACCAGCCCTGTAAAAACATTTGTTGAGCAATTGGGAAAGTTCAGTGACACTGAGGTGATGATCCATCTCGGTGAGGTTCAGTGTCACTGCGGCAATGAAGACCTCTCTAAGCGCGGTTGGTTCTGGGAGCAATGGCCCAGACCCCATTCCATAACACTTGGAAGATGCTCATTGAGGTAATAGAGCTGGTCCAAAGGTTGCGCGTGAAGGTTGTGTGCAAGCATGCACCCTATTTGAAGGTTGTGTGCAAGCATGCGTAATTTGCAGGGGAAACTCTGTGCTCCCCTTCCGAAACTGGAAGACTTCTTACCAGTGCTCTTGAATTTTTTTAACTCTGCCATGGCCGGTCCCAAGCCCGTGCTGCGAAAAGAGGAGGGTTGGGTGCTGGGACAGCAAACCAGCCCTGTAAAAACATTTGTTGAGCAATTGGGAAAGTTCAGTGACACTGAGGTGATGATCCATCTCGGTGAGGTTCAGTGTCACTGCGGCAATGAAGACCTCTCTAAGCGCGGTTGGTTCTGGGAGCAATGGCCCAGACCCCATTCCATAACACTTGGAAGATGCTCATTGAGGTAATAGAGCTGGTCCAAAGGTTGCGCGTGAAGGTTGTGTGCAAGCATGCACCCTATTTGAAGGTTGTGTGCAAGCATGCGTAATGTGCAGGGGAAACTCTGTGCTCCCCTTCCGAAACTGGAAGACTTCTTACCAGTGCTCTTGAATTTTTTTAACTCTGCCATGGCCGGTCCCAAGCCCGTGCTGCGAAAAGAGGAGGGTTGGGTGCTGGGACAGCAAACCAGCCCTGTAAAAACATTTGTTGAGCAATTGGGAAAGTTCAGTGACACTGAGGTGATGATCCATCTCGGTGAGGTTCAGTGTCACTGCGGCAATGAAGACCTCTCTAAGCGCGGTTGGTTCTGAGAGCAATGGCCCAGACCCCATTCCATAACACTTGGAAGATGCTCATTGAGGTAATAGAGCTGGTCCAAAGGTTGCGCGTGAAGGTTGTGTGCAAGCATGCACCCTATTTGAAGGTTGTGTGCAAGCATGCGTAATTTGCAGGGGAAACTCTGTGCTCCCCTTCCGAAACTGGAAGACTTCTTACCAGTGCTCTTGAATTTTTTTAACTCTGCCATGGCCGGTCCCAAGCCCGTGCTGCGAAAAGAGGAGGGTTGGGTGCTGGGACAGCAAACCAGCCCTGTAAAAACATTTGTTGAGCAATTGGGAAAGTTCAGTGACACTGAGGTGATGATCCATCTCGGTGAGGTTCAGTGTCACTGCGGCAATGAAGACCTCTCTAAGCGCGGTTGGTTCTGGGAGCAATGGCCCAGACCCCATTCCATAACACTTGGAAGATGCTCATTGAGGTAATAGAGCTGGTCCAAAGGTTGCGCGTGAAGGTTGTGTGCAAGCATGCACCCTATTTGAAGGTTGTGTGCAAGCATGCGTAATTTGCAGGGGAAACTCTGTGCTCCCCTTCCGAAACTGGAAGACTTCTTACCAGTGCTCTTGAATTTTTTTAACTCTGCCATGGCCGGTCCCAAGCCCGTGCTGCGAAAAGAGGAGGGTTGGGTGCTGGGACAGCAAACCAGCCCTGTAAAAACATTTGTTGAGCAATTGGGAAAGTTCAGTGACACTGAGGTGATGATCCATCTCGGTGAGGTTCAGTGTCACTGCGGCAATGAAGACCTCTCTAAGCGCGGTTGGTTCTGAGAGCAATGGCCCAGACCCCATTCCATAACACTTGGAAGATGCTCATTGAGGTAATAGAGCTGGTCCAAAGGTTGCGCGTGAAGGTTGTGTGCAAGCATGCGTAATGTGCAGGGGAAACTCTGTGCTACCCTTCCGAAACTGGAAGACTTCTTACCAGTGCTCTTGAATTTTTTTAACTCTGCCATGGCCGGTCCCAAGCCCGTGCTGCGAAAAGAGGAGGGTTGGGTGCTGGGACAGCAAACCAGCCCTGTAAAAACATTTGTTGAGCAATTGGGAAAGTTCAGTGACACTGAGGTGATGATCCATCTCGGTGAGGTTCAGTGTCACTGCGGCAATGAAGACCTCTCTAAGCGCGGTTGGTTCTGGGAGCAATGGCCCAGACCCCATTCCATAACACTTGGAAGATGCTCATTGAGGTAATAGAGCTGGTCCAAAGGTTGCGCGTGAAGGTTGTGTGCAAGCATGCACCCTATTTGAAGGTTGTGTGCAAGCATGCGTAATTTGCAGGGGAAACTCTGTGCTCCCCTTCCGAAACTGGAAGACTTCTTACCAGTGCTCTTGAATTTTTTTAACTCTGCCATGGCCGGTCCCAAGCCCGTGCTGCGAAAAGAGGAGGGTTGGGTGCTGGGACAGCAAACCAGCCCTGTAAAAACATTTGTTGAGCAATTGGGAAAGTTCAGTGACACTGAGGTGATGATCCATCTCGGTGAGGTTCAGTGTCACTGCGGCAATGAAGACCTCTCTAAGCGCGGTTGGTTCTGAGAGCAATGGCCCAGACCCCATTCCATAACACTTGGAAGATGCTCATTGAGGTAATAGAGCTGGTCCAAAGGTTGCGCGTGAAGGTTGTGTGCAAGCATGCGTAATGTGCAGGGGAAACTCTGTGCTCCCCTTCCGAAACTGGAAGACTTCTTACCAGTGCTCTTGAATTTTTTTAACTCTGCCATGGCCGGTCCCAAGCCCGTGCTGCGAAAAGAGGAGGGTTGGGTGCTGGGACAGCAAACCAGCCCTGTAAAAACATTTGTTGAGCAATTGGGAAAGTTCAGTGACACTGAGGTGATGATCCATCTCGGTGAGGTTCAGTGTCACTGCGGCAATGAAGACCTCTCTAAGCTCGGTTGGTTCTGGGAGCAATGGCCCAGACCCCATTCCATAACACTTGGAAGATGCTCATTGAGGTAATAGAGCTGGTCCAAAGGTTGCGCGTGAAGGTTGTGTGCAAGCATGCACCCTATTTGAAGGTTGTGTGCAAGCATGCGTAATTTGCAGGGGAAACTCTGTGCTCCCCTTCCGAAACTGGAAGACTTCTTACCAGTGCTCTTGAATTTTTTTAACTCTGCCATGGCCGGTCCCAAGCCCGTGCTGCGAAAAGAGGAGGGTTGGGTGCTGGGACAGCAAACCAGCCCTGTAAAAACATTTGTTGAGCAATTGGGAAAGTTCAGTGACACTGAGGTGATGATCCATCTCGGTGAGGTTCAGTGTCACTGCGGCAATGAAGACCTCTCTAAGCGCGGTTGGTTCTGGGAGCAATGGCCCAGACCCCATTCCATAACACTTGGAAGATGCTCATTGAGGTAATAGAGCTGGTCCAAAGGTTGCGCGTGAAGGTTGTGTGCAAGCATGCACCCTATTTGAAGGTTGTGTGCAAGCATGCGTAATTTGCAGGGGAAACTCTGTGCTCCCCTTCCGAAACTGGAAGACTTCTTACCAGTGCTCTTGAATTTTTTTAACTCTGCCATGGCCGGTCCCAAGCCCGTGCTGCGAAAAGAGGAGGGTTGGGTGCTGGGACAGCAAACCAGCCCTGTAAAAACATTTGTTGAGCAATTGGGAAAGTTCAGTGACACTGAGGTGATGATCCATCTCGGTGAGGTTCAGTGTCACTGCGGCAATGAAGACCTCTCTAAGCGCGGTTGGTTCTGGGAGCAATGGCCCAGACCCCATTCCATAACACTTGGAAGATGCTCATTGAGGTAATAGAGCTGGTCCAAAGGTTGCGCGTGAAGGTTGTGTGCAAGCATGCACCCTATTTGAAGGTTGTGTGCAAGCATGCGTAATTTGCAGGGGAAACTCTGTGCTCCCCTTCCGAAACTGGAAGACTTCTTACCAGTGCTCTTGAATTTTTTTAACTCTGCCATGGCCGGTCCCAAGCCCGTGCTGCGAAAAGAGGAGGGTTGGGTGCTGGGACAGCAAACCAGCCCTGTAAAAACATTTGTTGAGCAATTGGGAAAGTTCAGTGACACTGAGGTGATGATCCATCTCGGTGAGGTTCAGTGTCACTGCGGCAATGAAGACCTCTCTAAGCGCGGTTGGTTCTGAGAGCAATGGCCCAGACCCCATTCCATAACACTTGGAAGATGCTCATTGAGGTAATAGAGCTGGTCCAAAGGTTGCGCGTGAAGGTTGTGTGCAAGCATGCACCCTATTTGAAGGTTGTGTGCAAGCATGCGTAATGTGCAGGGGAAACTCTGTGCTACCCTTCCGAAACTGGAAGACTTCTTACCAGTGCTCTTGAATTTTTTTAACTCTGCCATGGCCGGTCCCAAGCCCGTGCTGCGAAAAGAGGAGGGTTGGGTGCTGGGACAGCAAACCAGCCCTGAAAAAACATTTGTTGAGCAATTGGGAAAGTTCAGTGACACTGAGGTGATGATCCCTCTCGGGGAGGTTCAGTGTCACTGCGGCAATGAAGACCTCTCTGAGCGCGGAAGTTGCTCATTGCGGTATAGAGCTGGTCCAAGCTGAGGTGATGATCCCTTTCGGGGAGGTTCAGTGTCACTGCGGCAATGAAGACCTCTCTAAGCGCGGTTGGTTCTGAGAGCAATGGCCCAGACCCCATTCCATAACACTTGGAAGATGCTCATTGAGGTAATAGAGCTGGTCCAAAGGTTGCGCGTGAAGGTTGTGTGCAAGCATGCGTAATGTGCAGGGGAAACTCTGTGCTCCCTTACGAAACTGGAAGACTGCTTACCAGTGCTCTTGAATTTTTTTTAACTCTGCCATGGCCGGTCCTAAGCCCGTGCTGCGAAAAGAGGAGGGTTGGGTGCTTGGACATAGTACTGTACAGCTTAGTAAAGAAATCTGGAATGTAAGAAGGCTGACTGATGTTTAGGGTGATGTGAAGATGCTATTCAGTGTGTGAAGGGGGCAACTTGATTGGCCCCGGCCACGAGTCTGGAGATTTCTCTGCTGACCCTTAGCTGTTTATGAGATCTCTGGGTAGGGTACCGCCTTCATCTTTGGGTCCTTTTGCTGTACCGGCTGGAGGGGGGTTGGGAATCGGCCTCCCGCTACTTGAAGGAGGGACCTTCAGGAGGAATCGCAACTTAACCCGCTTAAATCTCAGTGACTGGTCAGGTTAGTGAAAGAAACCTGGAGTTTTAAGCTGGATGTTGGTTTGCACCTGGAACCCGCCCGGAGCTGGACGCCACCAGTTGGTCCAGAATAAGAAGCACTGAATTCACCTTGTTTCATATTTAGTTAGAGTGTGTTGGATGATTGTTTAAAGGCTTTTTACTATTCTTTTCCATTCCTGGTGGGGACATGTCTCCGATCTCTATGAAAACTTACCTGTCTAGGTTTGTGTGAAGACAGGAAAGGACACTGCCTTTTAATTGGTAGGCTAGTAAGGGACAGATGTATGTGCATCCATCTGCTTTTGAGGATCAGTAAGTGAGAATATGTGTGGAAGATCGGTGGCAATACCCCTAGTGTCTCTACAGATCTAACCAGGTAATAGACACCATCGTGGGGGCTTTTCCCATCTTGTACACTTCACCTGCGTTATTCCAAGCTAATGTGGATGGATTTATTTGGAAGAGTGCTCAACAATGATCAAAGAAGGGGGAAAATGTGTAGGGAAATAATAGATGATCATTGCTGACCACTACATCACCCGCCATATTGTAACAGTATCAGCCATTCCAAATCTGATGTCCATTTTATGTCAGAAAAGGGTTGCTCTTATGTAGATCTTGGTAAACAAGTCTGTAAAGCAAGAAGGCAGGTTATAGGATAGGGCCTAATTTAAACAGGTATACCACACTAAAGAAATGATGACTAGCATCGAGTAGGTTAGCATAGCATAGTGTAGTTAGTGTAGGTCCTGCCCTAAAATAAGTCTACCTTGTCGTGGTGGGCAGGCTTGTAATCTTTTGGTTAAAATTGACAAAACAGTAGAAAGAATCAATTCTCTAGACAGTTTCACTTTTGACCATTTGATTCAACTAAAAGACTTATATTTATTACCGACAAAATACATTTATAGATGGATAGAGCTTTGGAGAGGGCGAAGGGCCCAAGTAGTTAGGGAGAGCGATTGCTCCCCGTACCACACTGTTGGTAACTCCGCCGTGGCCGGTCCCAAGCCCGCGCTGAGAAAGGAGGAGGGGAGCTTTGGAGAGGGTGAAGGGCCCAAGTAGTTAGGGGGAGCGATTGCTCCCCGTACCACACTGTTGGTAACTCCGCCGTGGCCGGTCCCAAGCCCGCGCTGAGAAAGGAGGAGGGGAGCTTTGGAGAGGGCGAAGGGCCCAAGTAGTTAGGGGGAGCGATTGCTCCCCGTACCACACTGTTGGTAACTCCGCCGTGGCCGGTCCCAAGCCCGCGCTGAGAAAGGAGGAGGGGAGCTTTGGAGAGGGCGAAGGGCCCAAGTAGTTAGGGGGAGCGATTGCTCCCCGTACCACACTGTTGGTAACTCCGCCCTGGCCGGTCCCAAGCCCGCGCTGAGAAAGGAGGAGGGGAGCTTTGGAGAGGGCGAAGGGCCCAAGTAGTTAGGGGGAGCGATTGCTCCCCGTACCACACTGTTGGTAACTCCGCCCTGGCCGGTCCCAAGCCCGCGCTGAGAAAGGAGGAGGGGAGCTTTGGAGAGGGCGAAGGGCCCAAGTAGTTAGGGGGAGCGATTGCTCCCCGTACCACACTGTTGGTAACTCCGCCCTGGCCGGTCCCAAGCCTGCGCTGAGAAAGGAGGAGGGGAGCTTTGGAGAGGGAGAAGGGCCCAAGCTCCCCGTACCACACTGTTGGTAACTCCGCCCTGGCCGGTCCCAAGCCCGAGCTGAGAAAGGAGGAGGGGAGCTTTGGAGAGGGCGAAGGGCCCAAGTAGTTAGGGGGAGCGATTGCTCCCCGTACCACACTGTTGGTAACTCCGCCCTGGCCGGTCCCAAGCCCGCGCTGAGAAAGGAGGAGGGGAGCTTTGGAGAGGGCGAAGGGCCCAAGTAGTTAGGGGGAGCGATTGCTCCCCGTACCACACTGTTGGTAACTCCGCCCTGGCCGGTCCCAAGCCCGCGCTGAGAAAGGAGGAGGGGAGCTTTGGAGAGGGCGAAGGGCCCAAGTAGTTAGGGGGAGCGATTGCTCCCCGTACCACACTGTTGGTAACTCCGCCGTGGCCGGTCCCAAGCCCGCGCTGAGAAAGGAGGAGGGGAGCTTTGGAGAGGGCGAAGGGCCCAAGTAGTTAGGGGGAGCGATTGCTCCCCGTACCACACTGTTGGTAACTCCGCCCTGGCCGGTCCCAAGCCCGCGCTGAGAAAGGAGGAGGGGAGCTTTGGAGAGGGCGAAGGGCCCAAGTAGTTAGGGGGAGCGATTGCTCCCCGTACCACACTGTTGGTAACTCCGCCGTGGCCGGTCCCAAGCCCGCGCTGAGAAAGGAGGAGGGGAGCTTTGGAGAGGGCGAAGGGCCCAAGTAGTTAGGGGGAGCGATTGCTCCCCGTACCACACTGTTGGTAACTCCGCCCTGGCCGGTCCCAAGCCCGCGCTGAGAAAGGAGGAGGGGAGCTTTGGAGAGGGCGAAGGGCCCAAGTAGTTAGGGGGAGCGATTGCTCCCCGTACCACACTGTTGGTAACTCCGCCCTGGCCGGTCCCAAGCCCGCGCTGAGAAAGGAGGAGGGGAGCTTTGGAGAGGGCGAAGGGCCCAAGTAGTTAGGGGGAGCGATTGCTCCCCGTACCACACTGTTGGTAACTCCGCCCTGGCCGGTCCCAAGCCCGCGCTGAGAAAGGAGGAGGGGAGCTTTGGAGAGGGCGAAGGGCCCAAGTAGTTAGGGGGAGCGATTGCTCCCCGTACCACACTGTTGGTAACTCCGCCCTGGCCGGTCCCAAGCCCGCGCTGAGAAAGGAGGAGGGGAGCTTTGGAGAGGGCGAAGGGCCCAAGTAGTTAGGGGGAGCGATTGCTCCCCGTACCACACTGTTGGTAACTCCGCCCTGGCCGGTCCCAAGCCCGCGCTGAGAAAGGAGGAGGGGAGCTTTGGAGAGGGCGAAGGGCCCAAGTAGTTAGGGGGAGCGATTGCTCCCCGTACCACACTGTTGGTAACTCCGCCCTGGCCGGTCCCAAGCCCGCGCTGAGAAAGGAGGAGGGGAGCTTTGGAGAGGGCGAAGGGCCCAAGTAGTTAGGGGGAGCGATTGCTCCCCGTACCACACTGTTGGTAACTCCGCCGTGGCCGGTCCCAAGCCCGCGCTGAGAAAGGAGGAGGGGAGCTTTGGAGAGGGCGAAGGGCCCAAGTAGTTAGGGGGAGCGATTGCTCCCCGTACCACACTGTTGGTAACTCCGCCGTGGCCGGTCCCAAGCCCGCGCTGAGAAAGGAGGAGGGGAGCTTTGGAGAGGGCGAAGGGCCCAAGTAGTTAGGGGGAGCGATTGCTCCCCGTACCACACTGTTGGTAACTCCGCCGTGGCCGGTCCCAAGCCCGCGCTGAGAAAGGAGGAGGGGAGCTTTGGAGAGGGTGAAGGGCCCAAGTAGTTAGGGGGAGCGATTGCTCCCCGTACCACACTGTTGGTAACTCCGCCGTGGCCGGTCCCAAGCCCGCGCTGAGAAAGGAGGAGGGGAGCTTTGGAGAGGGTGAAGGGCCCAAGTAGTTAGGGGGAGCGATTGCTCCCCGTACCACACTGTTGGTAACTCCGCCGTGGCCGGTCCCAAGCCCGCGCTGAGAAAGGAGGAGGGGAGCTTTGGAGAGGGCGAAGGGCCCAAGTAGTTAGGGGGAGCGATTGCTCCCCGTACCACACTGTTGGTAACTCCGCCGTGGCCGGTCCCAAGCCCGCGCTGAGAAAGGAGGAGGGGAGCTTTGGAGAGGGCGAAGGGCCCAAGTAGTTAGGGGGAGCGATTGCTCCCCGTACCACACTGTTGGTAACTCCGCCGTGGCCGGTCCCAAGCCCGCGCTGAGAAAGGAGGAGGGGAGCTTTGGAGAGGGCGAAGGGCCCAAGTAGTTAGGGGGAGCGATTGCTCCCCGTACCACACTGTTGGTAACTCCGCCCTGGCCGGTCCCAAGCCCGCGCTGAGAAAGGAGGAGGGGAGCTTTGGAGAGGGCGAAGGGCCCAAGTAGTTAGGGGGAGCGATTGCTCCCCGTACCACACTGTTGGTAACTCCGCCGTGGCCGGTCCCAAGCCCGCGCTGAGAAAGGAGGAGGGGAGCTTTGGAGAGGGCGAAGGGCCCAAGTAGTTAGGGGGAGCGATTGCTCCCCGTACCACACTGTTGGTAACTCCGCCCTGGCCGGTCCCAAGCCCGCGCTGAGAAAGGAGGAGGGGAGCTTTGGAGAGGGCGAAGGGCCCAAGTAGTTAGGGGGAGCGATTGCTCCCCGTACCACACTGTTGGTAACTCCGCCGTGGCCGGTCCCAAGCCCGCGCTGAGAAAGGAGGAGGGGAGCTTTGGAGAGGGCGAAGGGCCCAAGTAGTTAGGGGGAGCGATTGCTCCCCGTACCACACTGTTGGTAACTCCGCCGTGGCCGGTCCCAAGCCCGCGCTGAGAAAGGAGGAGGGGAGCTTTGGAGAGGGCGAAGGGCCCAAGTAGTTAGGGGGAGCGATTGCTCCCCGTACCACACTGTTGGTAACTCCGCCGTGGCCGGTCCCAAGCCCGCGCTGAGAAAGGAGGAGGGGAGCTTTGGAGAGGGCGAAGGGCCCAAGTAGTTAGGGGGAGCGATTGCTCCCCGTACCACACTGTTGGTAACTCCGCCGTGGCCGGTCCCAAGCCCGCGCTGAGAAAGGAGTAGGGGAGCTTTGGAGAGGGCGAAGGGCCCAAGTAGTTAGGGGGAGCGATTGCTCCCCGTACCACACTGTTGGTAACTCCGCCGTGGCCGGTCCCAAGCCCGCGCTGAGAAAGGAGGAGGGGAGCTTTGGAGAGGGCGAAGGGCCCAAGTAGTTAGGGGGAGCGATTGCTCCCCGTACCACACTGTTGGTAACTCCGCCGTGGCCGGTCCCAAGCCCGCGCTGAGAAAGGAGGAGGGGAGCTTTGGAGAGGGCGAAGGGCCCAAGTAGTTAGGGGGAGCGATTGCTCCCCGTACCACACTGTTGGTAACTCCGCCGTGGCCGGTCCTAAGCCCGCGCTGAGAAAGGAGGAGGGGAGCTTTGGAGAGGGGGAAGGGCCCAAGTAGTTAGGGGGAGCGATTGCTCCCCGTACCACACTGTTGGTAACTCCGCCGTGGCCGGTCCCAAGCCCGCGCTGAGAAAGGAGGAGGGGAGCTTTGGAGAGGGCGAAGGGCCCAAGTAGTTAGGGGGAGCGATTGCTCCCCGTACCACACTGTTGGTAACTCCGCCGTGGCCGGTCCCAAGCCCGCGCTGAGAAAGGAGGAGGGGAGCTTTGGAGAGGGCGAAGGGCCCAAGTAGTTAGGGGGAGCGATTGCTCCCCGTACCACACTGTTGGTAACTCCGCCGTGGCCGGTCCTAAGCCCGCGCTGAGAAAGGAGGAGGGGAGCTTTGGAGAGGGCGAAGGGCCCAAGTAGTTAGGGGGAGCGATTGCTCCCCGTACCACACTGTTGGTAACTCCGCCGTGGCCGGTCCCAAGCCCGCGCTGAGAAAGGAGGAGGGGAGCTTTGGAGAGGGCGAAGGGCCCAAGTAGTTAGGGGGAGCGATTGCTCCCCGTACCACACTGTTGGTAACTCCGCCGTGGCCGGTCCCAAGCCCGCGCTGAGAAAGGAGGAGGGGAGCTTTGGAGAGGGCGAAGGGCCCAAGTAGTTAGGGGGAGCGATTGCTCCCCGTACCACACTGTTGGTAACTCCGCCGTGGCCGGTCCCAAGCCCGCGCTGAGAAAGGAGGAGGGGAGCTGTGGAGAGGGTGAAGGGCCCAAGTAGTTAGGGGGAGCGATTGCTCCCCGTACCACACTGTTGGTAACTCCGCCGTGGCCGGTCCCAAGCCCGCGCTGAGAAAGGAGGAGGGGAGCTGTGGAGAGGGTGAAGGGCCCAAGTAGTTAGGGGGAGCGATTGCTCCCCGTACCACACTGTTGGTAACTCCGCCGTGGCCGGTCCCAAGCCCGCGCTGAGAAAGGAGGAGGGGAGCTGTGGAGAGGGCGAAGGGCCCAAGTAGGTAGGGGGAGCGATTGCTCCCCGTACCACACTGTTGGTAACTCCGCCGTGGCCGGTCCCAAGCCCGCGCTGAGAAAGGAGGAGGGGAGCTTTGGAGAGGGCGAAGGGCCCAAGTAGGTAGGGGGAGCGATTGCTCCCCGTACCACACTGTTGGTAACTCTGCCGTGGCCGGTCCCAAGCCCGCGCTGAGAAAGGAGGAGGGGAGCTTTGGAGAGGGCGAAGGGCCCAAGTAGTTAGGGGGAGCGATTGCTCCCCGTACCACACTGTTGGTAACTCCGCCCTGGCCGGTCCCAAGCCCGCGCTGAGAAAGGAGGAGGGGAGCTTTGGAGAGGGTGAAGGGCCCAAGTAGTTAGGGGGAGCGATTGCTGAGGTGATGATCCATCTCGGTGAGGTTCAGTGTCACTGCCGCAATGAAGACCTCTCTGAGCGCGGTTGGTTCTGAGAGCAATGGACCAGACCCCATTCCATAACACTTGGAAGATGCTCATTGCGGTAATAGAGCTGGTCCAAAGGTTCGGAAACAATTACCATTGGCGGCTATGGAAAATTATTGTTCAGTTGGTGTAATTTGAAAATGCACTGCTACCGAACCATATGGAGCGGCAACACCAAACTTGGGAAACCCGTAGAGGGGGTAGAGATTACCCACTGTTTCTATTTTGGAGCCTCTAGGATTAATGGTTCAGAAGATAAGATATTGAACCGTCAAAAAGCCAATATCGGGAACAATTCAACATGTTTTTTTACCATGTTATTTCTTCTTGGACAGCTTGGCACGCGGGAATCTGCTAATAACCATATGAAACAGTGACACCAAACTTGGAAGACGGGTAGAGGGGGTAGAGAAAACCGACTGCGCCAAATTTGGAGTCCCTAGGATTAATGGTTCAGGAGATATTGACCAGCAGTATCGGGAACAATTACCATTGGCGGCTATGTTCAGTTGGTGTAATTTGAAAATGCACTGCTAACGAACCATATGAAGTGGCAACACTAAACTTGGGAGACACGTAGAGGGGGTAGAGAAAACCCACTGCACCAAATTTGTAGTTTCTAGGATTAATAGTTCAGGAGATATTGAACCGTCAAAAAGTCAATATTGGGAACAATTCAACATGTATTTCCACAATTTTATTTCTTCCTGGACAGCTTGGCATGCGGGAATCTGCTAACAAACCATATGAAGCAGCGATACCAAACTTGTGAGACAGGTAGAGGGGGTAGAGAAAACCAACTGCGCCAAATTTGGAGTTTCTAGGATTAATGGTTCAGGAGATATTGACCAGCAGTATCAGGAACAATTACCATTGGCCGCGATGGGAAATTATTGTTCAGTTGGTGTAATTTGAAAATGCACTGCTAATGAACCATATGAAGTTGGCGACACCAAACTTGGGAGACACGTAGACGGGGGTAGAGAAAACCCACAGCGCCAAATTTGTAGTTTCTAGGATTAATAGTTCAGGAGATATTGAACCGTCAAAAAGCCAATATTGGGAACAATTCAACATGTATTTCTACCATGTTATTTCTTCTTGGACAGCTTGGCACGCGGGAATCTGCTAACGAACCATATAAAGCGGCGACACCAAACTTGGGAGACACGTAGAGGGGGTAGAGAAAACCCACCGCGCCAAATTTGTAGTTTCTAGGATTAATAGTTCAGGAGATATTGAACCGTCAAAAAGCCAATATTGGGAACAATTCAACATGTATTTCTACCATGTTATTTCTTCTTGGACAGCTTGGCACGCAGGAATCTGCTAACGAACCATATGAAACTGCGACGCCATGTTTGGTGCCATATTTTATGATTTTCATGACTTGGCTCATGCCAAATTGAATTTTCATATATAGTACGATGCCCAATAAGTATAAAACAAGTTGAATTTGGGTGAGCCAAGATGGATTTCATATAGGAATAGCTTGGCTTCTTATTCAGAATTTCCCATTTAAATGCATGGGTTACAGGGTGAACAGTACGGAACAGTATTTTATGATTTCCAGCACATGGCTCGGGCCAAATTGAACTTTCCTATATAGTAGGATGCCCAATGAGTATAAAACAAGTGGAATTTGGGTGAGCCAAGATGGATTTCATATAGGAATAGCTTGGTTTCTTATTTAAAATATACCATTAAAATGCATGGCTGTCATGGTGCCATGTTTAGTGCCATATTTTATGATTTCCGTCACTTGGCTCGGGCCAAATTGAACTCTTCTATATAGTAGGATGCCCAATGAGTATAAAATAAGTTGCATTTGGGTGATCCAAGATGGATTTCACATAAGAATGGCTTGGCTTCTTATTCAGAATTTCCCATTGGAATGCATGGGTGACAGGGTGACAAATTTGGTGCCATATTATATTATTTCCAGCACTTGACTCAGGCCAAATTTAACTTTCCTATATAGTAGGATGCCCAATGAGTATAAAACAAGAGGAATTTGGGTGAGCCATGATGAATTCCATATAGGAATAGCTTGGCTTCTTATTCAGAATTTCCCATTGAAATGCATGGGTGACATGTTTCGTGCCTAATTATATGATTTCCATCACTTTTCTCGGGCCACATTGAACTTTCCTATATAATAGGATGCCCAATGAGTATAAAACAAGTTGAATCTGGGTGAGCCAAGATTGATTTCATATAGGAATAGCTTGGCTTCGTATTCAGAATTTCCCATTGAAATGCATGGGTGACAGGTTAACACATTTTTGTGCCATATTTTATGATTTCCAACACTTGGCTTAGGCCAAATTGAACTTTCCTATAAAGTATGATGCCCAATGAGTATAAAACAAGTGGAATATGGGTGAGCCAAGATATACTTCATATAGGAATAACTTGGCTTCTTATTCAGAATTTGCCATTGAAATGCATGGATGGCAGGGGACAAGTTTGGTGCCATATTTTATGATTTCCAGCACTTGGCTCAGGCCAAATTGAACTATCCTAGATACTAGGATGCCCAATGAGTATAAAACAAGTTGAATTTGGGTGAGCCAAGATGGATTTCATATAGGAATAGCTTGGCATCTTATTCAGAATTTACCACTGAAATGCATGGCTTTCATGGTGCCATGTTTGGTGCCATATTTTATGATTTTCATGACTTGGCTCATGCCAAATTGAATTTTCATATATAGTACGAAGCCCAATAAGTATAAAACAAGATGAATTTGGGTGAGCCAAGATGGATTTCATATAGGAATAGCTTGGTTTCTTATTCAAAATGTACCATTAACATGCATGGCTGTCATGGTGCCATGTTTGGTGCCATATTTTATGATTTCCGTCACTTGGCTTGGGCCAAATTGAACTTTCCTATATAGTAGGATGCCCAATGAGTATACAACAAGTGGAATTTGGGTGAGCCAAGAAGGATTTCATATAGGAATAGCTTGGTTCCTTATTCAAAATTTACCACTGAAATGCATGGCTCTAATGGTGCCATGTTTGGTGCCATATTTTATGATTTCTGTCACTTGGCTCAGGCCAAATTTAACTTTCCTATATAGTAGGATGCCCAATGAGTATAAAAATAGTGGCATTTGGGTGAGCCAAGATGGATTTCACATAGGAAAAGTTTGGCTTCATATTCGGAATTTCCCATTGAAATGCATGGGTGACAGGGTGACAAGTTTGGTGCCATATTATATTATTTTCAGCACTTGGCTCAGGCCAAATTGGGCATCCTACTATATAGGAAAGATCAATGAGTATAAAACAAGTTAAATTTGGGTGAGCCAAGATGGATTTTTATATAGGAATAGCTTGGCTTCTTGTTCAGAATTCCCCATTGAAATGCATGGGTGACAGGGTGAACAGTATGGTGCCATATTTTATGAGTTCCAGCACTTGGCTCGGGCCAAATTGAACCTTCCTATATAGTAGGATGCCCAATGAGTAAAAAACAAGTGGAATTTGGGTGAGCCAAGATGGATTTCATATAGGAATAGCTTGGTTTCTTATTCAAAATGTACCATTAAAATGCATGGCTGTCATGGTGCCATGTTTGGTGCCATATTTTATGATTTCCGTCACTTGGCTCGGGCCAAATTGAACTCTTCTATATAGTATAATGCCCAATGAGTATAAAACAAGTGGAATTTGGGTGAGCCAAGATGGATTTAATGTAAGAATAGCTTGGTTTCTTATTCAAAATTTAGCATTGGAATGCATGGCTGTCATGGTGCCATGTTTGGTGCCATATTTTATGATTTCCAACACTTGGCTCGGGCCAAATTAAACTTTCCTATATAGTAGGATGCCCAATGAAAGTTGATTTTGGGTGAGCCAAGATGGATTTTATATAGGAAATGCTTGGCTTCTTATTCAGAATATCCCTTTGAAATAAATGGCCGACAGGGTGACAAGTTTGGTGCCATATTTTATGATTTCGAGCACTTGGCTCGTGCCAAATTAAACTACCCTATATAGTAGGATTCCCAATGAGTATAAAACAAGTGGAATTTGGGTGAGCCAAGAAGGATTTCATATAGAAATAGCTTGGTTTCTTATTCAGAATTTCCCCATTAAAATGCATGGGTGACAGGGTGACAAATTTGGTGCCATATTATACTATGTCCAGCACTTGGCTCAGGCCAAATTGAACTTTCCTATATAGTAGGATGCCCAAAGAGTATAAAACAAGTTGAATTTGGGTGAGCCAAGATTGATGTCATATAGGAATAGCTTGGCTTCTTGTTCAGAATTCCACATTGAAATGCATGGGTGACAGGGTGACAAGGTTGGTGCCATATTATAGTATTCTCAGCACTTGGCTCAGGCCAAATTGAACTTTCCTATATAGTAGGATGCCCAATGAGTATAAAAGAAGTGGCATTTGGGTGAGCCAAGATGGATTTCATATAGGAATAGCTTGGCTTCTTATTCAGAATTTCCCATTGAAATGCATGGGTGACAGGGTGACAAATTTGGTGCCATATTATACTATTTCCAGCACTTGGCTCAGGCCAAATTGGGCATCCTACTATATAGGAAAGATCAATGAGTATAAAACAAGTTGAATTTGGGTGAGCCAACATGGATTTTGCATAGGAATAGCTTGGCTTGTTATTCAGAATTCCCCATTGAAATGCATGGGTGACATTGTGACAAGTTTGGTGCCATATTATACTATGTCCAGCACTTGGCTCAGGCCAAATTGAACTTTCCTATATAGTAGAATGCCCAATGAGGATAAAACAAGCTGAATTTGGGTGAGCCATGTAGGATTTCATATAGGAATAGCTTGGTTTCTTATTCAGAAATTTCCGTTGAAATGCATGGCTGTCATGGTGCCATGTTTGGTGCCATATTTTATGATTTCCATAACTTGGCTCGGGCCAAATTGAACTTTCCTATATAGTAGGATACCCAATGAGTATAACAGAAGAGGAATTTGGGTGAGCCAAGATGGATTTCATATAGGAATAGCTTGGCTTCCTATTCAGAATTTCCCATTGAAATGCATGGGTGACAGGGTGACAAGGTTGGTGCCATATTTTATGATAGCCAGCACTTGGCTCAGGCCAAATTGATCTTTGCTAAATAGTAGGATGCCCAATAAGTATAAAACAAGTGGAATTTGGGTGAGCCAAGATGGATTTCATATAGGAATAGCTTGGTTTCTTTTTCAACATTTAGCATTGAAATGCATCACTGTCATTGTGCCATGTTTGCTGCCATATCTGATGATTACCATCACTTGGCTCTGGCCGAATTGAATTTTCCTATATAGTAGGATGCCCAATAAGTATAAAACAAGTGGAATTTCGATTAGCCAAGATGGATTTCATATAGGAATAGCTTGGTTTCTTATTCAAAATTTATCATTGAAATGCATGGCTGTCATGGTGCCATGTTTGGTGCCATATTATGATTTTCATGACTTGTCTCAGGCCAAATTTAACTTTCCTATATAGTAGGATGCCCAATGAGTATAAAACAAGAGGAATTTGGGTGAGCCCTGATGAATTCCATATAGGAATAGCTTGGCTTCGTATTCAGAATTTCCCATTGAAATGCATGGATGACAGGGTGACACGTTTGGTGCCATATTTTATGATTTCCAGCATTTGGCTCAGGCCAAATTAAACTATCTTATATAGTAGGATGCCCAATAAGTATAAAACAAGTTGAATGTGGGTAAGCCAAGATAGATTTCATATAGGAATGGCGTGGCTTCATATTTCGAATGTCCTATTGAAATGCATGGGTGACAGGCTGACAAGTTTGGTGCCATATTTCATGATTTCCATGACTTGGCTCGGGCCAAATTGAAGTTTTCTATTTAGTAGGATGCCCAATGAGTATAAAACAAGTGGAATTTGGGTGATCCAAGATTTATTTCATATAGGAATAACTTGGCTTATTTTTCAGAATTTCCCATTGAAATGCATGGGTGTCATGGTGCCATGTTTGGTGCCATATTTTATGATTTCCATCACTTGGCTCGGGCCAAATTGAACTTTGCTATAGAATAAGATGCCCAATAAGTATAAAACAAGTTGAATTTGGGTGAGCCAAGATGGATTTCACAGAGGAAAAGTTTGGCTTTGTATTTAGAATTTCCCATTGAAATACATGGGTGACAGGGTGACAAGTTTGGTGCCATATTTTATGATTTCCATCACTTGGCTTGGGCCAAATTGAAAACATGGGTAACAGGGTGACAAGTTTGGTGCCATATTTTATGATTTCCATCACTTGGCTTGGGCCAAATTGAACTTTCCTATATAGTAGGATGCCCAATAAGTATAAACCAAATGGAATTTGGGTGAGCCATGATAGATTTCATATAGGAATAGCTTGGTTTCTTATTCAAAATTTAGCATTGAAATGCATGGCTGTCATGGTGCCATGTTTGGTGCAATATTATGATTTTCATGACTTGTCTCAGGCCAAATTTAACTTTCCTATATAGTAGGATGCCCAATGAGTATAAAACAAGTTGAATTTGGGTGAGCCAAGATTGATTTCATATAGGAATAGCTTGGCTTCTTATTCAGAATTTGCCATTGAAATGCATGGATGGCAGGGGACAAGTTTGGTGCCATATTTTATGATTTCCAGCACTTGGCTCAGGCCAAATTGAACTTTCCTAGATACTAGGATGCCCAATGAGTATAAAACAAGTTGAATTTGGGTGAGCCAAGATGGATTTCATATAGGAATTTGCTTGGATTCTTATTCAGAATTTCCAATTGAAATGCATGGGTGACAGGGTGAGCCAAGATGGATTTCATATAGGAATAGCTTGGTTTCTTATTTAAAATTTAGCATTGAGGAGGCGCATGCGCGGCAGCTCGTCGGATGGAAGCCTAATCCGAGGGCTCCGCACCGCTCCGGCCTAATATCCCCTCCAGCGCCGTTCACAGCACCGAGCCCCAGCCGCTAACGGACCCTGTTGACGGGGTAATCATCACAGAGCCCCGGGATGGCAGGGGGTACAGCGAGGAGAGACCTCTCCCGAGTTCTGGGCACAGGACCGGGACCCGCGGCCCCAGCCAAAATGGCGCCGGACGCCGCCACACAAGGCAGTCAGGGGACAGAGGAATCCATCGCTGATCAGGACGTCTGCTCAGCAGGGCCAGCGGCCCCCACAGTGAGTAACCACTCTCATGCCTGCATGTCTCCCGCTTCCACTGAATCCTTAATCAGCAGGACCCTGGATGACATGCTACTCTCCCCTATGGAAGACCTCACAGCCAGCCCAGGAGGTGGTGAGGCCTACACACAGGGCTTGCCCTCCACACCCCAGGACTTTTCTTCCATGTTATCTATATTTGCCACTATGCTATCCAGGGGTCTCTCACAAAATGCTAAACAAATTACCACTGCCATTCAGGCTGATCTACAGCATTTAGGTGCTAGAATTGAAGCAAACGAACTTAAAACAGACCAAACAATAGCTAGAGTGAACCAGAATACTGATCGAATCCAAGATTTGCAAGACCAGCGCATTCTAAAATTGACGATCTCGAAAATCGTTCGAGGAGATACAACTTCCGCATTAGAGGGGTCCCTGAATCCTTCAAAGACACGGACTTCATAGTCAAGTCATTTATTAAAGATCTTATTCCCTCCATCCCAGACCATCGCTTAGAAATGGACCGTGCTCACAGAGCGCTACAACCTCCCCGCCAAGACGGCCTACCGAGGGACATTATTGTCAAGCCGCACTTTTACAAAGTTAAGGAGGAAGTAATGCAACGTTCTCGTGCAGAAGGGCCACTAACGTTCCAAAGCCATCCTATACAAATCTTTGCAGACTTGTCACCCTCTACAATACAGAAAAGGAGATCTTTGAAACCGCTCCTACTTGCGCTGTCCCAGAAATCAATCACCTACAGATGGTCCTTCCCCTTTCGCCTATCATTTTCCTTCAACAACAAGTCGTACGGCTTCTCCTCATTTTTGGAAGGTGAAAAGCTCCTTCTTCAACTCGGCCTCATCTCCCGAGATCCAGAATCGTCTACACCTGGCAAGAACCTCAACTCGTCCACTAAAAGGCCACCACCTTCCAGCCCCATCGCCCCAGCATGGCAGAAGCGCATGTCCAAAGAATCCAGGCCGCCCTAATTGCCACGTACGGCCTGGGTACCATTTAAACCCGCTCTAATCCCTTTTTTTGGAGCCACCCGGATCCTCTGATGAATGCTTTTTCACCGATGCCCGGTAACTGTCCTGGACATAGCGCTCCTTATCCTGACTCCGTGGTTGGGAAATGTGAAAATTTGCATACCTGCTTTAATTGTTTCTCTTATGCATTCCTTTTTCCAAAGTTCAGGTCCAAGGAACTGTTTCTGTTCTGGTTTTTCTCGTTATTTTCTTTTTTTTTTTAATTTTTTTTTTCTCCATGTACACGGCTAATCTGGTCTGTGATACTGTGTTGGCCTACATATGGACACCTTCTTAGATATTTGACATACATAATATTGCGATGTCTCTTAAAAAACAACTGGATAATCATTGGGCCAAACAACGTGGCACGAGGGAGTTTTTTCTCCCCTACACACTACTAATCCTGTTGAGCTGTATTCCCGGGGGGGGGGGGGGGGGCGGGCCTCTGACCCCTTCCGGGCCCGGCCCTCATTAGGGGGGACGGGTCCGGTTTGGTGGTCTGGGGGGTCCCCCCCCCCTCGGGATGCTTGCGGGGGCTCAGCCCTCACACATTGTTCTGTTATGGTTGCTGGAGATGGCCGGAGCGGTTGTCCTGCTCCTCCACCGGTCTCTAACTGAGAAGGGGGGGTTTTTTTTCTGTTCCCCCTTTCCGATTGGAGATCACGAGCTCCCCCAGACCATGGGGGTAGCTCATTCAAGGTTGTTTTTGGGGAAGGGTTCGATGATGTGCAGAATGGGTTCTCTCACATCATCAGGGATTGGGAAAATGTTTTCCTTTTGATTCTGGTTATTAACGTTATACATCTCTCACACTTCCTCCTAGTAGATCCACCTATACCCTCTTCAATCTCCACTTCATCTTCTCTTCTCCTTCGAAGGTCACCTAGACTTCCACGCCCAGCTGAATCGGAGGTCCTCCTTGGCTCCGCTCTAGGTAAGTCCCAGTCACCTCCAGCAGATACCCCCCTTCTGATCCATGCACGTAAATGACACTCCACCACCGCATCTACACATAATTTCATATAATGTCCAGGGCCTTAACTCCCCTATCAAAAGAAGAAAATTGTTCAAACTTTACCAATCCCAAAAGTCTGAAGTCCTCCTGCTTCAGGAGACCCACTTCCCCAAATCTTACAACCCAGCATTTATTCATCAACACTTCCCCCAATTCTATCTCTCCAATGCGGAAAACAAAACAAAAGGAGTGGCCGTCTGTTTCTCTAAGCACTTAAATTTCACTATGTCACATGTTACCAAAGACCCCTCGGGTAGATACATTCTGATAAAGGGCACCATAGATGGAACGCTTTATTCTTTTGTCTCCTACTACACCCCTAATAAGGGTCAAGACAAATTTTTTACCTCAATGATACACTCCCTTACTCCTAAATTGGAAGGAATCATTATTCTAGGAGGAGACTCGAACATAGCGTTTGATCTTGCTCTTGACAAATCAGGATCTGGACCGCCACGCTCCAAACGTCCCTCCAAACAAAGTATTAGAATTGCCAAGCTCCTTTATGACTCGGGCTGGTGGACATTTGGAGGGAACTCAACCCCCATACCAAAGACCATACACATTACTCGGCCCCCCACCAGACCTATGCCAGGATAGATCATATTTTCCTACAAGCGACAAACATTCCACTTGCGGTAAAGTCCACTATTAGAAACTCTCCTATCTCAGATCATTCTATGGTTACCCTCTCCCTCCGCCACTCAAACAACACAAGAAAAGAATTTAAATGGCGACTCAACGAATCGCTTCTAAGTAATCCGGTCCACTGTACTCTGTTGGAGAAGGATCTCAAAGATTATTTTCAAACAAACGACACTGAGGCTATTTCCCCAGTTACGTTGTGGGCGGCCCACAAAGCAGTGATAAGGGGCAAAATCATTCAGCTATCATCCCGGTTAAAAAAAGAACACAGAGCCGAAATAGACAATCTCACCAAAGAGTACCAGGAAATCTGTAGACGTAACAAACGAGAACACACTCAGTCATCTCTTCAAAAACTAGAAGCAGCCAGAGTGAAGCTCAACTTGGCCCTCACTACCGAGGCTGAAAAACACCTCCGATGGTCAGGGGCAAGGTTCTATTCTCAAAAGGATAAAATCGGATCCAAACTGGCTACCAAACTCTCCCCCAAAACACGTCTTCTAGCATTCCCCAAAATACGTTTGCCTTCTGGCTCATTTACACAAAACCCACAACGCATCATGGAATGCTTCCATGATTTCTATGCCTCCCTATATAAGGAAGACACTTCTGTCCATCCCTCCAGTATCACAGAGTTTCTCGACTCCATTTCAATACCCAAACTCTCAACCGACCACATGAATCTTCTTGAACAACCCATTTCATCCATGGAGATCAAGGCAACCATTAAAAACCTCAAACGAGGCTCCGCCCCAGGCCCTGATGGTTTCTCGGCGGGTTACTACAAAAAATTCTCAGACACCCTGTCGCCTTACTTGGCAAGATTTTTTACCTCCCTACAACAAGGATCTCCCCTGGATAAATCCTTGAACCTGGCATATATCTCGGTTATCCCAAAACCAGGCAAAGACCCCTCAATGACAGGCAACTACCGCCCAATCTCCCTGATCAACAATGATCTTAAACTGTTAACAAAAATAATGGCAAACCGTCTATCCTCATTTATAGCCCACTATGTCCACAAAGATCAAGCTGGATTTATCCCGGGGAGACAGGGCCCAGACCAGGTGAGGAGGGCAATAGACATAGTGTCTCTTCTAGGCTCTCAATGGGACGGGGGACCCCCTCAGGAGGGATTCCTCCTTTCCATTGACCTGCAAAAGGCATTTGATACGGTCACTTGGCCGTATATTTTCAAGGTCCTTGAAAAATGGGGTATGGGCCCCAATTTCATGGGCATTCTGAAATCCCTTTACTCCAACCCCAGTGCCCAAGTAAGATTGCAAGGCAGGTACTCAAACACGTTTTATATAGAGAAAGGCACCAGACAGGGATGCCCATTATCGCCCCTTATTTTTGCAATCGCCATCGAGTCCCTAGCAATCGCCATTCGTAGCCACCCAGACATTAAAGGGGTCATATGTGGCCCTCAAGAACATAAATGCGCCCTATTCGCGGACGACCTACTCCTCTTTGTCACATCACCCCTCATCTCCACCCCTAACATTATCAAGCTCCTTGAACAGTTTGGGGTAGCCTCGGGCCTACGAGTCAACGTTTCCAAATCCGCAGCTCTAAATATATCGATCTCGCCGAACCTTCTTAAGCGCCTACAATCACATTTTCCTTTCACCTGGAGCTCCACTTCTATTCCTTATTTAGGCATAAACCTTACCGCTAGATTTGACACGTTATTCGCCAACAACTACCCCCCTACATTCAAAAAACTTGAAGCTGACATGTCCACTTGGTCCAAATATGATCTATCCTGGCTGGGCAGGGTTAACTCCATTAAAATGACCCTCCTTCCCCGCCTCCTGTACCTCTTCCGATCCCTTCCTATCCCTATTAAAAAAGCGCAACTCCTACGGTTCCAATCCTCCATCCTGAAATTTATCTGGGGATCCAAAGGCAGACGATGCTCCAAGGAAACGCTTTATAGACTCAACACCAAGGTGGTCTGGCCCTCCCTAATATTTGGTGGTATTACCAATCAGCGCAATTGGCTCAGATCTCTGTAGCCTATGCCAGGGGCCCTAAACCGGACTGGCTACTGATGGAGAGACAAGCAACGCCGCGACACACAATAGATTACTTACTCTGGGCTCTCCCGCGACTCAGACCTGCAATATTAGCCCCAACCCTTTCACACTCAATGTCATTATGGGACAGACTTCAAAAACACTCAGCCCTAACCTCCCCCATTCGCCCACTGGCGCACTTGTTCCACAACCCAGAATTTCCACCCGGTCAAAACATACTTGCGTTTAAATGGTGGTTAGACAAAGGTCTATACAGGATAGGTCATTTCCTCAATACCAGGGGGCCCCTTACTATCGGATACTGTGTTAGTAAGTTGGAAATGCCCACCTCCGAAAGATACAGACTGTTTCAAATCACTCACTTCCTACGTTCTCAATGGTCTAACAATCCAGAACCCCCAGCACTGAC
The DNA here is from genome assembly GCA_028564925.1 of Lithobates sylvaticus. Taxonomy (NCBI): domain Eukaryota; kingdom Metazoa; phylum Chordata; class Amphibia; order Anura; family Ranidae; genus Lithobates; species Lithobates sylvaticus. Next base: position 618,270,415 of record CM053028.1, on the reverse strand, counting down.
CGCTTACGAAACATGGTGCTCCAACATAAAGGATCAGAAGGGGGGTATCTCCGTTATCTACAATTCTCTAGCCAGAACCTCAATCAAACCGCTTTATGTCCGACTTTGGGAACAAGATCTGGCGGATGAGTGGGACTTGAATAAATGGTATCTTTGCTTCCACAGATCTTTCAAAGGTATTATGAACATTTCTCTTATGGAAGCTAGCATTAAAATCATAACTCGTTGGTATCGTGTTCCTGCCACCTTGGCAAAAATTTTCCCAGATTCCTCCCCTCTGTGCTTCAGGGGATGTGGCCACATCGGCTCTCTACTCCATATATGGTGGACATGCCCTCGGCTTAGGAACTTTTGGAACAGCTTTTTCCACTTATTGCGGAAGATTACTGGCATAGCCGTTCCACAGGTTCCGGAAATAGCGCTTCTCAATGTCCAAGTAGAGAAAATTTCCAAACACGCACAATCTTTGATCTTCTATATGCTCTTAGGAGCCAGAATCACTATTGCCAAACACTGGAAGAGCCACACAGTTCCACTAGCTGGAATGAAACGCAAAATCTCCTGGATCATGGCCCAGGAGAAGATTGTCAGCAAGCTACTTGACAAAACCCACAAATTCAACTTAATTTGGGAACCATGGGCAAAATACATAGGTATTCCACTAATTCCAGGAGCATAGTCGACCCCGATTACCTTCTCTACCTCTAGGTGACCTTCTTCCCTCCTTTTCTTCTAGCCCCTTTTCTATCCTGCTGACACTTCACCAGCTTTACTAAATCTTCTATTCTCGCTGCTCTCGCCTCCCTTTTCTTTCTTCATATGGAGACAAAACTTCTCTCTAGTCTGATTCCCTTACAAGCGGAACTCAGCCATCGACTTTAATCTATCATCTCACCCGGTATAGTTCAGGCCATACAGTAAGGCAATCGTGTTCTGCTGCATGATAACATGCAGCCCTGTATGCTTGAGCCTCTGACCTTGATACTCAACGTATCACTGACATTGTAATTTTACTGGCAGTCCAGTGTAATCACACTTCTTCCTCCCGACCGGCCACGTAATTATCAGGGAGAGATTGTCCTGGTCCGTCTTCTCCACAGTGTTCCCCTTGGGGTGGAGAAATGGCCCAACACAAGCAATCTTTCTCTCAAGTTTATCATAAGTTACAATATGGGTTGATGGGACTGTGCCACACTCATTATATGCTAGGATATTCTGACTAGATGTACTTGTCTTCCTGGTCTCCTTTTATTCCTGAACTTTACCCTATCTAGGGCAGGGTTACTTTACACTGGCTTTAACTAGCAGTCAGTCTTAGTTGTTTTTGTTACTATACACGTATGTATATTCTGTTCTATCAATTGTACTGCCTCACCAGAAATTGTTATTACCATGTATCTTTGTATGATATAAACTCAATAAAAATATTGAAAAGAAATTGGCTCAGGCCAAATTGAACTTTCCTATATAGTAGGATGCCCAATGAGTATAACAGAAGAGCAATTTTGATGAGCCAAGATGGATTTCATATAGGAATAGCTTGGTTTCCTTTTCAGAATTTTCCGTTGAAATGCATGGCTGTCATGGTGCCATGTTTGGTGCCATATTTTATGATTTCCATCACTTGGCTTGGGCCAAATTGAACTTTCCTATATAGTAGGATGCCCAATGAGTATAAAACAAATGGAATTTCGATTAGCCAAGATGTATTTCATATAGGAATAGCTTGGTTTCTTATTCAAAATTTAGCATTGAAATGCATGGCTGTCATGGTGCAATGTTTGGTGCCATATTTTATGATTTTCATGACTTGGCTCAGGCCAAATTGAATTTTCATATATAGTACGATGCCCAATAAGTATAAAACAAGTTGAATTTGGATGAGCCAAGATGTTTTTTATATAGGAATAGCTTGGCTTCGTATTCAGAATTTCCCATTTAAATGCATGGGTTACAGGGTGAACAGTACGGAACAGTATTTTATGATTTCCAGCACATGGCTTGGGCCAAATTGAACTTTCCTATACAGTAGGATGCCCAATGAGTATAAAACAAGTGGAATTTGGGTGAGCCAAGATGGATTTCATATAGGAATAGCTTGGTTTCTTATTCAAAATGTACCATTAAAATGCATGGCTTTCATGGTGCCATGTTTTGTGCCATATTTTATGATTTCCGTCACTTGGCTCGGGCCAAATTGAACTCTTCTATATAGTAGGATGCCCAATGAGTATAAAATAAGTTGCATTTGGGTGATCCAAGATGGATTTCACATAGGAATGGCTTTGCTTCTTATTCAGAATTTCCCAGTGGAATGCATGGATGACAGGGTGACAAGTTTGGTGCCATATTATTTCTAGCCCTAGACCTCCTCTGTAACTCAAAACATGCAACCTGTAGAATTTTTTAGACTTCGCCTATGGAGATTTTAACCACTTTAAGACCAGCCTCGTTTTGGATTTTAGGTGTTTACATGTTTAAAACAGTTTTTTTTGCTAGAAAAAAACTTAAAACCCCCAAACATATATATTGTTTTTTTCTAACACCCTAGAGAATAAAATGGCGGTCGTTGCAATACTTTTTTTCACACCGTATTTGCGCAGCGGTCTTACAAGCGCACTTTTTTTGGAAAAAATTCACTTTTTTTTAAAAAAAAATAAGACATCAGTAAAGTTAGTCCAATTTTTTTATATATTGTGAAAGATAATGTTACGCCGAGTAAATTGATACCTAACATGTCACGCTTCAAAATTGCGCCCGCTCGTGGAATGGCATCAAACTTTTACCCTCAAAAAACTCCATAGGCGACGTTTAAAAAATTCTACATATTTTGCGTTACAGAGGAGGTCTACGGCTATAATTATTGCTATCGCTCTACCGATCGCGGCAATACCTCACATGTGTGGTTTGACCACCGTTTTCATATGCGGGCTCTACTCACGTATGCGTTCACTTCTGCGCACGAGCTCGTCGGGACGGGGCGCTTTAAAAATTTCTTTTTTTGTTTTTCTTTTTTATTTTTGTTGATTTTATTTATTTTTACACTGTTTTTTAAAAAAAAAAAATGTATTGGCTCACTTTTATTCCTATTACAAGGAATGTAAACATCCCTTGTAATAGAAAAAAGCATGACAGGTCCTCTTAAATATGAGATCTGGGGTCAAAAAGTCCTCAGATCTCATATTTGGACTTCAATTAAAAAAAAAAAAAAAAAATGTCATTTAAAAAAATGACATTTGTAAATTTCTCTTTAAGAGGTATGGGTGGAAGTGACGTTTTTGATGTCGCTTCCGCCCTCCTATGGTATAGAGATGAGTGGCGGCCATCTTAGCGTCACTCATCTCTATGCACAACAGGGGAAAGGACCCGATCGCCTCCGCCGCTGCGACGGTTCCGGTAAGCGGCGGAAGGCGCGGGAGAGCGGCGGGAGGGGGGGGCATCTCTCCCGCCGCCAACGGTGATCTCGCGGCGAATCCGCCGCGATGACCACCATTATCGGAATGCCAACCGGCGCCTGAAGAGATGGATATCTCGGTTGTGGCAGCAGCTGCTGCCGTTACCGAGATATCCCTCTTCAAAAAAGGGACGTACATCGTCGTGCGCCGGTCGGAAAGTGGTTAAAGGGTAAAAGTTTGTTGCCATTCCACGAGCGGGCACAATTTTGAAGCATGACATGTTTGGTATCAATTTACTCGCCGTAACATTATCTTTCACAATATAAAAAAAAAAAAAATTGGACTAACTTTACTGTTGTGTTATTTTTTAATTAAAAGTATTGCGCAAATACGGTGTGACAGAAAGTATTGCAACAACGGCCATTTTATTCTCTAGGGTGTTAGAATAAAAAATATATATAATGTTTGGGGGTTCCAAGTAAAGGGAATTAGATGAGCAGGCAGAGAAAACAAACCGCTCCATTAGCATTGCTGGGTGTCATACCAACGGCCACCACAAGAGGGCGCCAGATTCTAGAAGGTACCATAGGACCGCACAAGGCCGCAAAGCCGCGGCCTCAATTACCGGCTAGCGCGGTCCATCGCAATCGCGCGCACGGGGGGTCCACACTATGGAGACAGGATACCCCCAGTTGTGCTGCCCTGGGCGCCAGTTTACTAATTCTAGTCGCCAATGCGACCTGGTGACCGGGGTTTGTCGAGCACTGGGGCACATGAATTACAGCCGTGGGGGTGTATTTTTGAAGCTATTTAAGTATAGAAAAGTGCGGCGCTCATAGAGCACAAAAATAACAATCAGTGTCTAAAAGTGATGATACTAAATAGTGATACAGATTTGGGGTCTTTTAAACCCCCGAACCCTCCATAAAGAGTACCTGTCACCACCTATTACTGTCACAAGGGAAGTTTACATTCCTTGTGACAGCAATAAAAAGAGATTTTATATTTTTTTTATTTTAAAAACACAATTTCATAAAATAAAAATAAAGGCGTGGCCTGGCCGCACACGGAGATGGCCGCTTGATTACCGAGCTCCGCTCGTCCACAGAGCTACTGCCAGCACCCAGCGCATCTACACAGCCCTCAGTGCCTCCTGGAGAACCAGCATACTCCCCCACACTCACGTGGACATGACCCGCGGCAAATCCGACGCCCACGGAGCGCAGAAGCTTATTAATTTTTACATGAAGCCCGCAGGAGCTTCTCCACAAGATGGCGCCGGCCGGGAAGAAGAGTCCGCGCCTCAGGCATTACACACAGCTTCCCCACTGACAGAAGATCCTCCCTCTGATATGGAGGACTCTGGGGACCACCAGCACCAGGCGAATCTCTCCACAGCAGACAGAGGTAAGTGGTCTGCCATCTCTCCTGCACATTCACCCTCTAAACCTCCCCCTGTGAAGCGGCAACATGGCACTGGGACCTGTAGTGCCACAGCAGCAACTGATTACACTGCCTCACTAGCTGCACACAATACCACAGATAACCCAGCATCAGAACACACATTAAAAGCCATGCTACTCTCCTTACAAGCTGACATGCAAAAGGAGTTCAGAGCCTCAATTAACCACTTACTGGACAGGGTGAATAATATGGAGGATCGTATAGAACACATAGAACAGCACCTCTCTGCAGCCACCATTGCTCACAACACCACGGTTGATACTCAGCATGAACACTCTGCGGCTATACAACAATTACGCCTTAAAATCGCAGACCTTGAGGACCGCAGCAGGCGGAACAACATTAAAATCAGGGGAGTGCCTGAGACCGTATCTCCCCCTGAAATAACGCCATACCTTCACCGTCTGTTCCATAAAATTATACCGTCGCTAACACCACGAGACCTACTCATTGACAGGGCTCATAGGATCCATAAGCCGCAACACCTACCCGACTCCCTACCCAGGGATATCCTGGCCAGGATCCATTTTTTCCACTCTAAAGAACATATCATGAGGGCTGCCAGGTCCTTACGCAACCTCCCTGATCCATTTACCAAAATACAACTGTATAATGACATCTCGGCAGCCACCTCACAGGCACGCAAAGCCTTTGCACCAGTCACCTCGGTCCTCCTGGAGCATAAAATCGCATACAAATGGGGATTCCCTGCGAAGCTAATTGTCACTTACCAACACCAACAAATTGCAATTTTGACCCCTAAGGACGGGATCAAACAGCTGCGCAACTGGGGCATGGTCCCTAACCTGCCCCCAGCGACCCCCTTGAATAGAAGATCCTCCAAGATCCCCACTACTTGGGCAGCAAAGGATACAACCTAACTCTCCGAAAGTATAGGAACAACCCCTCAGGTTGCCCTCCCACTTAGCTGGTCCTCACATAACTTGAAATTGTGGACAAGTGTCTCTTTCACCACTGAACCCTCCACGCCATATTGCTATAGTGTGCAAAGCACACAGCATTGTCTTAGGTTTTCACGTTATTCTTCAGCTTACCTTTACTGTTCACTGTACTATGTTTGTAACGGTACTTACCAACTAAATATATAACACGTCTATATCACAAGCAAGGCTGATATAGAGGCATCAGTTTGACCTTACCTTTGTTTTTATTTTTTCCTTGCTACTACGGCTACCAGTTAACTCTCTTTACACCGTATTGTGCATAACTAACCACTATATTCCTCCCCACAGAATACAATCAACCTCAGTACCACCTTGACACCTGCTACCCATTGCTCATGTCACTCAAAATTACCTCTCTTAATGTCAAAGGCCTGAACAGCCCATTTAAGAGATCCCTATTATGGAGAGAAGCACTTTCTCAACGCTCCGATATACTATGCGTTCAAGAAACGCACCTCTCATCTACTAACCCACCACGATGTACACACAAACGCTACCCACATGTTTTTCACTCCCACGCTAACAAAAAAGTAAGAGGCGTAATGATAGCTGTCCGTTCTACAGTCTCACTTTCAGTCTCCAACATAGAGTATGACCCCGCAGGTAGATACCTTATACTCTCAGCACACTTCAACAACAAACCTTTAGTGATCGTTAATTTGTATGCCCCAAACACTCACCAAAAATCCTTCTTTAAATCCATCCTGACCAAAATACAACACTTCCCAAGAGATTAAATTATCTTGTGCGGTGACTTTAATGAGATACTAGACCACTCTCTTGATTCTTCCACACCACGGAGGAGACGGTCCACGACTCTCTCCTCCATGACGCGCCTAGAAGATCTTTACGACCCTTGGAGTTGTCAACATGGTACTGAGAAAGATTTTACTTTTTATTCCAATGCTCAAAGATCTTATTCTAGGATCGATCTGTTCCTGACATCCAAAGTACTGCTTCAATCTATTATCTCCTCAACTATTGGAGTAATATCATGGTCTGACCATGCCCCTATATCAATTGTACTTAATCTAACATCCTCCATCCCCTCACGTACATCATGGCGACTGAACCCCACCTTACTCAGTACCAAGGATAATAGGGAACTGGTCGAGTCCGCTATAGATGACTACTTCACTTTGAACAAACATTCCGTCTCCAATGACACACCACACTGTGGAATGCCCATAAATCAGTTATCAGGGGTACGCTGCTGAGACTAGGAGCTCAGGAGAAGAAAAAACGCACCGCAACCCTTAACTCTTTTCTAGACAACATAAAGACCCTAGAAAGACGTAATATGCAGACTCCCTCGGCAGCCATCCGCGAAGAACTCAGTAAACTCCGATCTGACCTGAGCTCTTATTTGCAGAACAAACACGAGTTCTACATTCGGAAACTAAGACTCACCTGGTACTCCCAGGGCAATAAAACGGGGAAAGCTTTAGCATAACAATACAAGCGTAAGGCAGCCCAATCCACAATCCCATACCTCGAGGACTCCAATAGTAACAGATTGACTAACCCCAAAGATATGGCCAACTGTTTTAGCTCATTCTACCATACACTATATAATCTAAAAGACTCTCCCACTGATACTCAACCCACTGATACCAATATTCTGAATTTCCTCTCCGACTTGAGCCTCCCCTCCTTAAACCCCTCCCAGACTGCAGACTTAGCCCAACCCTTCTCGATTCAAGAAATCCGAGACGCCATTAAATCTTTGCCACTACACAAGTCCCCGGGACCGGATGGCTTCAGTAATGAATACTACAAACTTTACTGTGAACAAATTACTCCACACCTTTTCAACTCATTTAACAGAGTCCTCACTACCGGAGAAATAAAATAAAAATAAATAAATAAGAAAAAAATTCAAATTGCCCCCGTCACTAGGAAAACTAAGAAAACGCATACGGAAGTCGCGCCTGCAAATGTAAACGGTGTTCAAATCACACATGTGAGGTACCTCCGCAATCGTCAGAGCGAGAGCAATAATTCTAGGATTAGACCTGCTCTATAACTCTAACCTGGTAACCGTTAAAAAAAATGTAAGCGTCGCCAATGGAGATTTTTAGGTACCAAAGTTTGTCGCTCATTCCACGAGTGCGTGCAATTATAAAATGTGACGTTTGGTATCTATTTACTCGGCATAACATCATCTTTCGCACAAAAAAAAAATGGGATAACTATACTGTTTTTTTTTTTTTTTTAATTCATGAAAGTGTCCCTTTTCCCCCAAAAAAATGCGTTTAAAAACACTGCCGCACAAATACCGTGTGACATAAAATATTGCAACCACCGCCATTTTATTCTCTAGATTCTCTGCTAAAAAATATATATATATATATATATATATATATAATGTTTGGGGGTTCTAAGTAATTTTCTAGCAACAAATAGGGATTTTAACTTGTAAACAACCAAATGTCAGAAATAGGCTTGGTCATGAAAGGGTTAAATTCCAATTGTTTTATTGGGTATCCTACTATATAGGAAAGTTCACTATATTGAAAAGGCACTGCTACGGAACCATAATGAGCGGCGACACCAAACTTGGAAGACACATAGAGGCGATTAAGCAGACCCACCCTACGAAGTTTCAAGTACTTTTCTCTAGTCATCTTCCAGGACGGCATAACCTGAGAGATGACTGGTCCACCTGACAGCAAACACAATCAACACCAAGGTTAAAAGGCCCATCCCTTCCCCCTGCACCTCAGTTCTTGATTGTGTTTCCCGGCAGCGAAACGTTTGTTATTTTTGTCTATAGACCTGAAGCTAGTAGCGGATGGTCCCCCCTCTGGGGGCTGGATTCCAAAGCCGGGGAGGGTGGCGGATCCAGCCAGGGTTTAGTCCCTTCCCAGAGGGCCCCCCAACGGCCAGGGCAGAAGTTACTCCCCGGCAAGGAGCCTCCCGGTTACAGAGGGGTATTCCGGAACTCCTGTGAGCACATACCTCATGCCATTTTTTCTTCCACCCGGTCAGGTACAGGGGTGTTGAAGGTGCCAGAGTCTGAGACTGGAGCTCGAGTTGCTGAAGGAGTTGGTGAGAGCCTGGGTGTCCAGTGGTGCTGGGCAGGGTTCGTTTGGGAAGGTTTCCATCTCTCTGAACGCTGTAATACTCCTGGCTAAGGAGTAAGCATTCCGGGTGGAGCAAGATGGTGCCGTTTCCGGTTCCGGTTGTCGGCACTTCCGGTTTCCGGTCTACGCCAAAATGGCGGATCCGGAAACACTAGAGGCCAAATCCCATCCTTCGGGCGGCAGGCCCTCAACAAAATGGCGCCGAAGACCGGCGTCTGAGGAGCAGTCTCTCATAGACTCGGGAGAAGCAGGCAGAGGCCTCACGACTGTCCCCTTTCTTCCTCCCGATCGCCTCCTGGACGGACTCAGCAAGGAACAGGATGGAAAGAGAGGAGGACATAGTCACACCCTTAACACAAGAAGAGGCTACAGGTGGTGAGTCCTCTTCTGTTTGTGAGTGGTGGGGTAAGAGGGGTCTTACTTACACCATGAGGGGGGGGAAGGCACAGGAGAGTGAAAGTATTTTAAGGGTGTTATGTCTCTCTTCTGTCTCCCTTAGAACCTAGCGGCTCTGCTCAAGGGGTTCACAAGGCTAGGGGTAAAAATCCCCCTCCCCCCAGAACAAAAAGGTGTGGGAACTGTAATGACAAGCTCCCGCCAGACCATTCTAAACCTTTTTGTTTTAGGTGCATTCATAAGCTGTCGAGTAAGGAAACCTCACAGGTTATGAAGGATTTCCTGGTAGTACAATCTGAGATGCTCTCTACACTACAATCTCTTAAGACAGCCATAGCACCTAGGGAAGCTCAGAGGACGGATGACAAAGCAGGCCTGTCCTCTAGAGACGATATTTCCTCTCAGGAGGGTCTTTCAGACAGGGGTCATAAAACCTCACAGAAAAACCCATCCTCTGTTACCTCAGGTACTGAGGAATTAGAGGACTTGGAGGAGTCAGAGGAAGACTCGCTAGAAGATGGGGAAAATTCAGAGGCTGATAGCCAGGATAGTGAAGGTCCTAGAGCTAGTAGCCACCTCTTTCCCATAGAAGATATGGGGCAGTTACTCAAGGCAATTTATGTCTCTGAAGATATCCCGGAACCTCCGGTTCAGGCGTCTAACAGGGATAAAATGTACAGGGGATTATGTAAACCTCAATCCAGGGTAATCCCAGTCCATCAGGCCCTAAAGGAGGTGATACTGAGAGAGTGGAAAGACCCAGAAAGAAAGGTTCTGAGGCTTAAGACGTGGAAGAGGAGGTTTCCTTTTGGGGAGGAAGAGGAACAAAAGTTTTTCAAAACCCCCAAGTTGGACGCAGCCCTGTCACAGGTCTCGAAGAAGTCCGATTTGTCTTTCGAGGACTCAGGTAACCTGAAGGACCAAATGGACAGAAGGGCCGAAACGCTCTTGAGAAGAGCGTGGGATGCAAATGCAGCAGCCATGGCTCCTGCCTTGGCATCAGCTTGTGTGGCTAGGAACGTGGATGCATGGTTAGGTAGACTTTCCACCCATGTTTCTAGAGAGAATAACTCTAAAGAAGTTTCAGAGTCTTTAGAGTTAATAAGTAAGGCTGTGGCATATCTAGCAGATGCGGCGGTAGAATCCGTTAGGAACACGGCCAAGTCTGCTGCTCTCCTTAACTCGGCAAGAAGGGCTGTCTGGGTCAAGTCATGGGAAGGAGATCATATGTCTAGATCTCGACTATGCGGGTTACCCTTTGAGGGCTCCCAACTATTTGGACCAGGCCTGGATCAGGTCCTGTCAAGGTCAGCAGAAAAGGGGAAAAAGTTTCCAGTCAAAGCTAAGAGAGAGAGGAGCAGGAAGTTTTTTCGTCCCCCCTCTAGTCAAGGAAGTTTTAAGGGCAAAAAAGACGCAAATAGAAGGTGGGGGAAGGGAAAGAGCACGCAAAAAGGTAGCCTGCTCTTTTCCGGTCCTAAAGATGCCCCCAAGCAGTCCAAGTGACGCCAGCGTCAGGGTAGGGGGGAGATTGGCTCACTTTGTCCCTCAGTGGAACAAGATCTCCGGAAGCCCCTACATATTACAAATCTTGACAGAGGGCTACCGTCTGGAGTTTCTCTACACTCCCCCTCAAAAATTTTTTCTGACCCGTCTTCCCAGAGAACCTTCAAGGGCCGCAGGACTGCTGAACAGCGTGCAGGGACTGGCGTTTCAGGAGGTGATCATTCCCGTTCCACCGGAAGAGTACTACCAGGGATTTTACTCCCATGTTTTTGTCGTCCAAAAACCGTCAGGAAAATTTCGCCTGATATTAAATCTCAGGAAACTGAACAGGTTTTTGAGACAAAAGACCTTCCGGATGGAGAGTATCTATACGGTGCGCAGGCATCTATTAAAAGGTGCGTTTCTAGCCACGATAGATCTGAGGGATGCGTATCTCCACATTCCGATTGCCAAGGAACACCAGTCCCTGCTAAGGTTCGCAGTCCTTACGGACAGAGGAATCCAACATTGGCAATTCCGAGCTCTCCCCTTCGGACTGACAGCAAGCCCAAGGATCTTCACAAAAGTCCTGGCGGAGGTAGTAGCTTATCTACACCTTCAGGGGGTGTCCCTTATACCTTATCTAGACGATCTACTGGTATACGGACAGTCTCAAGAACAGGTAGAAGTAGATGTAGACAGAGTGATCTCTACCCTGGAGACCTTGGGTTGGATAGTGAACAGAGAAAAATCTTCTCTGGCACCATCCCAAATAAAAATGTTTCTGGGATACCTGGTGGATACAGAGGCTCAGAAACTGTTTCTTCCAGAGGAGAAACGGCTGAAAGTGATTACAGCGATCTCTTCTTTAAAGGAAGCCAGGGAGTGCTCTCGCAGGCAGATCATGAGGGTGTTAGGTCTGATGACCTCATGTATTCCAGCGGTTCCCTGGGCTCAGCTCCATTCAAGGGAGCTGCAGTTCTTCCTACTGTCATCCTGGGACAAAAGGAAGGAGTCACTGGACGGGAAGGTGTCCATCCCAGCAAAAGTAAAAGCCTCCCTAGATTGGTGGCTGAATCAGGACAGGCTCAGTTTGGGATTACCCTGGGATCAGTGGAATCCTACAATAGTAACCACCGACGCAAGTGCTTGGGGTTGGGGAGCTCACCTGGGGGAAGCTCAGGCACAAGGGGCCTGGACTCCTTCACAGGCGGGGGCCTCCTCCAACCACAGGGAACTTCTGGCAGTGGGCCAGGCGTTAAGAGCCTTCGGAGACAGGATTCAGGGGTTGGAGGTTCAGGTTCTGTCGGACAATGTGACGGCAGTCTCTTACCTAAACCGCCAGGGGGGCACCAGATCCAGGAAGCTTCTGAATCTAACCCGGAACATTTTAAATTGGGCCGAAGAAAATCTTCAATCCATATCGGCGGTTCACATAAGAGGAACCGCCAATGTGGTGGCAGATTTTCTAAGTCGAAAACCCATCCTCCAGGGGGAATGGGAACTGAATCAGGAGGTCTTTCTGCAAATAAGTCAGAAGTTTGGGTGCCCAGACATAGATCTCTTTGCCCACAGAGGAAACAAAAAAGTGGATCACTTCTTTTCCCTCAACAGAGGAGGGGGGTCTCAGGGAGTGGATGCTCTGTCTCAGGACTGGGACTTCCATCTTGCATACGCTTTTCCCCCACTAGTGTTAATACCACGAGTGCTACAAAAACTGGCCCGATCAGACTGCGGACTGATTCTAATAGCTCCATGGTGGCCAAAGAGGACGTGGTTTGCCACGCTCAAAGAGTGGTCAATCTCTCCTCCGCTCCGTCTTCCAGCCAGACGGGATCTTCTTTTACAAGGACCAGTCCTTCACCCCGACCCGGGGTTCTTCTGTCTGACGGCATGGTACTTGAGGAGGAGATCCTCAGAGGTAAAGGTTGCTCGGATAGGGTAATTGAGACCTTATTGGGTAGCAGGAAGCTGGTCACCAGGAGAATCTATTCTAAAGTTTGGAATCGTTTCTCACAGTGGTGCCAGAATAAGGAGGTGTCTATCCTTTTCAGTACCGGTGGTACTGGAATTCTTACAAGCAGGGGTGGATCAGGGGATCTCCACAAATACCTTGAGAGTACAGAAGAGAAGAAGAGAGAAGAGAAGAAGAGAGAAGAGAGAAGACAAGAAGAGAAGACTTGAATTTACAGCCAATGTGTCCATAGGTACTTTTTTTATTTTTTTTTACGAGACAGACAAGACAGACAGACAAGAGACATGACACACACTTGCTTAGGCCCCTTTCACACTGGGGCGGGAGCCGCAGTGACGGTAAAGCAGCGCTATATTTAGCGCTGCTTTACCGTTGTTTTGCCCGCGGGTTTCGGCCGCTCGCGGTGCGGTTTTACCCCCTGCGAGCGGCCGAAAAAGGGTTAATATCCCCCGCAGAGCTCCGCCGTGGCGGCGCTTTGCGGCGGTATTGCCGCGGTTTTACCGCGGTGTCCCATTTAAATGAATGGGAAGGAGCGGTATAGGAGCGGTGAACACACCGCTCCTATACCGCTCCAAAGATGCTGCTAGCAGGACTTTTTTTGCCGTCCTGCTAGCGCACCGCTCCAGTGTGAAAGCCGCCGGCTTTCACACTGGAGTGAATGGGGCCGTTTTTTTTCAGGCGGTGTACAGGCGCTATTTTTAGCGCTGTACCGCCTGAAAACCGCCCCAGTGTGAAAGGGGCCTTAATATGCCTCTCCACTTTTTTAATTTATGTAAATTGTAAAATGTTAATTTCTGAAAATATATGTGCAAAGTGTTCAGTGGTTGTGGCGGAATGTACAGTACAGGACTAAGAAATCTTAACTGGTTGCTGACCGCTGGCTGTCAATTGACGGCCAGGCGGTGCAGCTCTCGTGGCGGGAGGGCGTCATATGACGTCCTCCCCTTCCTGGCCCACCAGGGGGCGCGCGCGTGCCCGCCGTGTTACTGGGGACTCAATGCGCATGCCCGGCGGCTGCAATGTCCGCTGGGCACTCGCGATTGCCCGGTAACACAGCAGGACCGTGGATCTGTGTATGTAAACACACAGATCCACGTCCTGTCAGAGAAGAGGAGACCGATGGTGTGTTCCCAGTACAGACGGGGGGGGGGGGGGGCGCACTTTGTCATCTTCGCCCTGGGCACCAAATGGCCTTGTCCCAGCACTGAGCAGCACTATCTGTATTTATGGATCAGAGGCTCGCACTAGAGCCCCTGATTAAGAGATTCATTCTGGCAAGGGAAAGGGTGACCCCTGTTAGGGTGAATGTTTTTCCGCCATGGAACCTAACATTGGTCTTGGAGGCACTGACGAAAGCGCCCTTTGAACCAGCGCAGGAAATTTCTGTTAAGTTTTTGACGCTAAAGTTAGCCTTTTTACTGGCCATAACCACGGGCAGAAGGGTGAGCGACCTACAGGCCCTGTCAGTTAAGGAGCCTTTTTTGTTGGTTTTAGAAGATAGAGTGGTTCTGAGACAGGATCCACTGTATCTTCCCAAGGTCGCATCTAAGTTTAATAGATCGCAGGAGATCATTTTGCCTTCCTTCTGTGATAATCCAAAAAATGAGAAGGAGAGGAAATTTAATTTATTAGATGTTAGGAAATGTTTGTTGACATATCTGGATAGGGTGAAGGAGTACAGGAAGTCCAATCACCTTTTAATTTTATTTAGTGGCCCCAGAAAGGGAGGGCAGGCATCTAAATCTACGGTGGCTAGATGGATTAGGCAGACAATAGCATTAGCCTATGAACAGTCAGGTTCCCCAGTACCAGTGGATCTTAAGGCTCACTCAACGAGATCCTTGGCGGCCTCTTGGGCAGAGAGAGCTGGGGCCTCGATAGAACAGGTCTGTCGCACAGCCACTTGGGCGAAGCAGGATACCTTTCTGAAGCACTATAGAGTGGAACTGCTGTCGCCTCAGGATCTGACATTTGGAAGGAAGGTGCTACAAGCGGTGGTCCCGCCCTGAGGTAGGCCTTGAACTTCTTGTATATCCTCTCAGGTTATGCCGTCCTGGAAGATGACTAGAGAAAATTGACAGTTACTTACCGATAACTGTTTTTCTAGGATATCTTCCAGGACGGCAGGCCTACTTCCCACCCATGTTTTAATGTAAGTATTACGGGAAGAGTTCCTCTCTGTCACCCGGATAACCTATTACTTTGGGAGAACTGAGGTGCAGGGGGAAGGGAGGGGCCTTTTAACCTTGGTGTTGATTGTGTTTCCTGTCAGGTGGACCAGTCATCTCTCAGGTTATGCCGTCCTGGAAGATATCCTAGAAAAACAGTTATCGGTAAGTAACTGTAAATTTTTTAATTATGACATGCCCGCGAAAATGTGTACAATATAAAGAAAATATTGCGCTTCTAAATACATGAACATCCTGAAGAGAGTGAGGAAAAAAATATTTTTAGATCGTTACATGATCGTATAGAGATCTGATGATGAAATACTTTATTCTCCCATCATGAGGGGGATTGTCACGTACCTGGTGGTGCGAGCCCGAGATTGCAGGGAGAGGCCTCCCTTGCGTCTCCCACTCCTGGTCCCCTGGTGTGGGAACAGGAGAGCCAGGAGTGAGGAGGAGCACGGGTGCCTGGCAGGATCAACAGACCGGTGGGAAGGAAACAGGTTAGCTGAGCAGGCGGGATCTCTGGAAAGCAGGCTCACAGGTAAACTGGATAGCAGAGCTGGCAGGATCGCTGGAAAGCAGGCTCACAGGTAAACTGGATAGCAGAGCTGGCAGGATCACAGGAAAGCAGGCTCACAGGTGAACTGGATAGCAGAGCTGGCAGGATCACTGGAAAACAGGCTCACAGGTAAACTGGATAGCAGAGCTGGCAGGAACTGGACAACGGCTTGGCAAGCAGGTTCACAGGTAAACTGGATAGCAGAGCTGACAGGAACTGGACAACGGCTTGGCAAGCAGGTTCACAGGTAAACTTGGATAGCAGAGCTGACAGGAGCTGGACAACGGCTTGGCAAGCAGGTTCACAGGTAAACTTGGATAGCAGAGCTGACAGGAACTGGACAACGGCTTGGCAAGCAGGTTCACAGGTAAACTTGGATAGCAGAGCTGACAGGAGCTGGACAACGGCTTGGCAAGCAGGTTCACAGGTAAACTTGGATAGCAGAGCTGACAGGAACTGGACAACGGCTTGGCAAGCAGGTTCACAGGTAAACTTGGATAGCAGAGCTGACAGGAACTGGACACAGGAAACGGAACCACTGAATGGACTGGAACCAACAGGTGAATAGGCTCGTTACAGAGGGTCAGACTGCAGACTGGACAGAGGCTAAACAAGGAACCAAAGTTCATCAAGAAGTCAGGTAATGAATCTGAACTAGGGCAAGGTACAATGGATCAGGCAGGAGGATGGTCACTGGAAGCCGGGGTCGGGTACAGGCAGAAAGCAGGATAGTCTTTATGGCAAGCCGGGTCAAAGGAACAGGTATAACAGGATCAGGTTTCTTTTACTACACCACAACGCTGTAGAGCAGACAGCAAAGACCGTCTGCTCAAGTCAGGCTTAAATAGGCCGGCTGGTGCTAACTAGGGCGCGCGCCCGTCTCCCTGTGCGCGGTTGTGCACGTGCCCGCGCCCGGGCGCGCATGCGCATGCGCAATGGAATCTGAGGGCCAGGACGGCCCGGGTTTAGATTTCTGGCAGGATCTTCATGACAGGGATTCTGAGAACTTGGAATAAAAGAACATATGAAAATGTTTTACATTATTCAGTAATCTTTAGATTCCATTTTTATTCAATCCGGATTAATCTTCTAGAAAATAAAGCATTGCTGATATTTGGCGGTATATAATAGGGCTGATTATTTGTCTGTAATATTCTTCACAAATCAGGCGGGAGAATTTGAAAGTAGCAGTGGGCGTGTCCTTCATCAGCCAGTAATGTCTCTCTGATGAGGATTTCAGAGACCTTTCTCCGTTTTCAGCCCAGAAAATACTTGTTCTGTAGACTTTTCATTGATCTCTATAATTCTGTAGTAATATGAACCCCTAAAACAACCCATTATATATAAACTGCCTGGAACCAAAGGGACCGTTGATGAATGTTCCCCGGAAGAAGGGAGATTTTTATCATTTCATTCCAGTGTCAGATCAGCCGATCTAAAGTTTTTGTCTTGTAGAATAGAAGAATTCTGAAGGTTCTGGGATTTGTTTTTGATCAGTTGGGAGAGATGATTGTTTTTTTTTAGCCGAAACAAGGAGGATGAAGGACAAGGATGATCGGTCTCTAAGAAAAGGACATGAAAACATTAGACGCCTAAATCTAGAAGTATCCCCATCCCCCAATAATGATCTCCAGGCTCTTTATATGTAGTAATTGTTCTCCCTGTACAACTCTCCATTATTAGAAGTGTGAATAAATAAGGATGTATTTCCTGTGTAAAGCTATGACGACAATTGAGGGCTCATTCCATGCGATGTGGTAGACACAATGAGGGTGTGTGTGTGGGCTCTTTGTAGAGAGATGTGGGTGGCTCTGAGAAGAGCCTTTGTGTTATAAATGGATTTGGGAATAGAAAGGAGTTGTTGGGATTACTTGGATTTGGCGGCCTTGTGGCTCTCGGTCTTCTTGGGCAGCAGCACGGCCTGGATGTTGGGCAGGACTCCTCCCTGGGCTATGGTGACGCCGCCCAGCAGCTTGTTGAGCTCCTCGTCGTTGCGGACGGCCAGCTGGAGGTGTCGGGGGATGATGCGGGTCTTCTTGTTATCGCGGGCGGCGTTGCCGGCCAGCTCGAGGATCTCAGCCGTGAGATACTCGAGGACGGCGGCCAGATAGACGGGATCTCCGGCCCCGACCCGCTCGGCATAGTTGCCCTTCCTGAGCAGACGGTGAACACGACCGACTGGGAACTGCAGACCAGCCCGGGATGATCGGGTCTTGGCCTTAGCCCGAACCTTGCCTCCTTGTTTGCCGCGACCAGACATGATAGATATTTTCCTAAATTGTCAGATAAAGATATGTACTATCTGCCGCTTCCTTATATTTATACCGTCAATGCTCTGACATCACACTCTGTGATTGGTTATTCTTCAAGCCAGCCAATAGTGTTCTGACTTGTTTCTACACCAATCAGTAAACGAGGGGGGAAAGCAAAACCCTCCTCCCCATCACATGACTGAATCCTCCAATAGAAGAGTGAGGAGGGAGGAGGCTCATTTGCATAGGACGCCTATAAAAGCAGCACATGAGGGAGGCTCCAGCACACATCGGAGTTGATCTGATTAATCCTGATCATGCCTGAACCAGCCAAGTCCGCCCCGGCGCCCAAGAAGGGCTCCAAGAAAGCCGTGACCAAGAGCCAGAAGAAGGACGGCAAGAAGCGGAGGAAGAGCAGAAAGGAGAGTTATGCCATCTACGTGTACAAGGTGCTCAAGCAGGTCCACCCCGACACCGGCATCTCGTCCAAGGCCATGGGCATCATGAACTCCTTCGTCAATGACATCTTCGAGCGCATCGCCGGAGAATCTTCCCGCCTGGCTCATTACAACAAGCGCCGCACCATCACCTCCCGGGAGATCGAGACCGCCGCCCGCCTCCTCCTGCCCGGAGAGCTGGCCAAGCACGCCGTCTCCGAGGGCACCAAGGCCGTCACCAAGTACACCAGCGCCAAGTAATCCCCCCATCCCCCATCATCATCCCAACATAAGACACAAAGGCTCTTCTAAGAGCCGCCCACCATTTCCATCAATGAGCTGTCATCACATTTTATCACAACTAGAAATTCTAAATACATTAAATAAAATATAAACCGATTGTACACAAATTGTCATAATCTGTTGTACATCGGAAGCTGTATTAGATAGAAATCCATCCCAATATCCGCTGATTCTCTTCATTCTGGAATTCCTGACATTTTATTTCCTCCTAGACCCCAGTCTGTACAATGAATATTGGAGGATCTGATTTGTACATCAATATTATCGGCTAGTGTGAACAAACCATCCAATCGCATTGTAGATCTTCCCCGATCTCCGTATAGAAGACATGGATTTGTATAACCACTAGGTGTCAGTGTTGCTCCTCCTCAGAGAATACATGGGAGCTTTTTTTTTTTTTCCGTGAATTGAAAGCGAATATTTATGTATATAAGGATGACACATATATAGTCTTCTATACATCATTTTCACCTACAGTTTACTTTCTGGTTTATGGAAGACTGCACAATGTCTGGAGACACATACACAGGGGGGACGCTTACATATTCGAAATAGTTTACGGATCATCTGCTTAGAATTATTACTTATATATCACATTTTGTCATACAGCAATTATTTTCCGACAATTATACATAATCATCTCCTCACCATAGATCGGGGGGGGGGGGGCGGATTCGATCATCAGCTGGGCACACTTTGGCTTTCCTGGTCTGTATCTCTGTATTTATATAGGTGTGTGTATTTTCTCTAATAAAAAAGTTTTTGGTAAATTTCAGGTGCCTCAGATTACAATACACAGATTGGAAAATGGGGGTTACAGAGAGCATTGTCCCCTCTTACCCCCCCCCCCCCCCTTACACTGAGGAGTCTCTAATCTTTGATTATAAAAACATTTCTTTAGATTGTAAACTCCATGAGCAGCGTCCTCCTATTACTTTTGTGATTTTGCTGTCACCCTTTTTATTGTAAAGAGTTGTGTGAACAGTTGGCACTAACTATAAATTCTGTATGATATTTATGTTATTGATAATAATTCGTATAAAAGTAGTACACACCAGCGCCAAGTAAATCCCCAACACCCCCCATCATCCCAACAGGACACAAAGGCTCTTGTAGTAAATGCCACTCACATACACCATATCAGAGCTGTGATTTCAGTGTAAAGTTAATATGACGAAGATATTATGAGAAATATGGTCCAAAGAATGATTTTAGTGAATTTTCTGACAAAACCTTGATGTAAATTCATCAGATTAATAATGAAATCTAGATGTCGCCCTGTGTTCATTCCCTCCAATTCCCCGGTATGAGTTCTAATTCTGTTCCCAAAGATCACGTTGTAATCAACTATTTTTCTTATAAATGGGATTCGGAAAGAAAACAATGAAATCTTATTGTAGCGCTTCCTAGATCCCCGCACAGAAGTCATTCCTCTTGTCACCAGCAGGTGTCAGTGTTGATCTTCCATAGGGAATACATTGGAGCAGTTTAGTTGAATTGTATCCACCAATGAGAACACCGACCGATCCCAGATGTGTCCGGAGCAGGGAGGACAATGCTGGGGGGACACGATTCATTGTCTGCTCAGCGATCTGTCCCTCCATGTTAGTACAGAATTGTACTGGATGGAACAAGCTGCACAAGTCACCTTTCTACTTGTTATTCTCTGAAGACGGAATAATCCGATCAGTGAGATCGGAGGAGGATTTTCTGTATTATGGAGACAAGCAGTCCAATGTCAGAGCTCCTAATTCTTACACATTGTATGATCCCATCCCACACAAAGAAGGTAACTCTACTAACACAGAGAACGGGCAGATCTTGGCGGGCAATTCAAAAATGCCACTTTTTTTAAGTAAACCAATCATGAAAAGGGGTGTGTTTTAGTTGTCCAATCAGAAGGCAGTGATGTGTATAAATACACCCCGCCCAGCCCGTGTTCTCACACTTGTATTCCTTCTTCTGGAGATTGGAAGCATTGATCAGCCATGGCAAGAACCAAGCAGACCGCTAGTAAGTCCACCGGAGGGAAAGCTCCCCGCAAGCAGCTGGCCACCAAAGCCGCCCGCAAGAGCGCCCCGGCCACCGGCGGAGTCAAGAAGCCTCACCGCTACAGGCCCGGCACCGTGGCTGTCCGAGAGATCCGCCGCTACCAGAAACCCACCGAGCTGCTCATCCGCAAGCTGCCCTTCCAGCGCCTCGTCTGAGAGATCGCCCAGGACTTCAAGACCGACCTGCGCTTCCAGAGCTCCGCCGTCATGGCTCTGCAGGAAGCCTCCGAGGCTTATCTCGTAGGACTCTTCGAGGACACCAACCTCTGCGCCATCCATGCCAAGAGGGTCACCATAATGCCCAAAGACATCCAGCTGGCACGCCGCATCCGCGGAGAGAGGGCCTAATACACCCCCCGACCATGTCCTCCTCATCACCCCCCACACAACACAAAGGCTCTTCTCAGAGCCACCACATCCTCCTCACAAAGAGCTCCATACGATCTCATCACTACTTCATCATACAAATACTTCCCACCACATGTCTTCATTCTTCTCACCCTTCTCTGCACTCGGAAGCTCAGTCTGTGAGCAAAGTTCATCTGTAACACCATTTCTAATACAATCCCAGAGTAATAAATCGCCTCTCTCTTCTATGGACCCAACTCAATACAATGGAACATTATAGAGCCGAGTAAAACAAACGTTTCGTGTAAACACATTTTACAATCTTTCTGTCTCTATTTGGACTCCTCACATTCTCTGACACAAGACACATCATTGTGAAGAAGGAATAGTATCAAAACAGTGTGGTGCTGCGGATACTAAAATAGTAATCCGGTGCCACGTCCTATAATTAATAGTGAAGAGAAGGGGGGGAGGGGACTTTTGGACTTTTTAGGCACCGTACACTAAGTATTTTTATCAAAATTTATTCATTAAAAGAAGAAGTACATACACAACAATATACATTCTAAAAACATACACATCTTGTCAAAAAAGATCGATATGATACAGAGTCACCCATGCAACCTATGGTATCTAGCCTGAGGGACACCAACAGGGACCAGTGGCTAGT
This sequence comes from Lithobates sylvaticus, assembly GCA_028564925.1. NCBI lineage: Eukaryota > Metazoa > Chordata > Amphibia > Anura > Ranidae > Lithobates > Lithobates sylvaticus. Next base: position 618,248,861 of record CM053028.1, on the reverse strand, counting down.
AGTAGCTTGTCCAGTAGTAGTGGGGTGTCCAATGATGAGGCGAGGGTGCAGTGGGGTGAAGATATTAGCTTCTGTCACGAATATCTTCGCCCCACTGCACCCTCGCCTCATCATTGGACACCCCGCTACTACTGGACAAGCTACTACTAGCCACTGGTCCCTGTTGGTGTCCCTCAGGCTAGATACCATAGGTTGCATGGGTGACTCTGTATCATATCGATCTTTTTTGACAAGATGTGTATGTTTTTAGAATGTATATTGTTGTGTATGTACTTCTTCTTTTAATTAATACATTTTGATAAAAATACTTAGTGTACGGTGCCTAAAAAGTCCAAAAGTCCCCTCCTCCCCAGACACATCATTGTATTTTCTAGAAACCTGACAATTTCTTATTCCAGACAACAAGAGAATGTTTGTCAAGTCATTAGAGATCTGGAGATAGATCAGATTACAGCATATAATGGGAGGGGGGAAACCTTACACAGCCCACATGGAGATGTCACTATGGGGGGTCAGGGATGTCCTCTACTACCTCCTCCCATACTACAACCCTCATCATCGGAGATCAGACATCTCTGCAGGGGCGGCACACATTACAGGGAGGAATACATCCGGAATGGAGAGGGAAAAACAATTCATCTGGAAACACATTATTCATTCATTATCGCCCATCTGAGGGATCTACTGTTGCTGCAAATATGATATCATGTTGGCGGACAATTTATAAATGTCCGGCTACAACCAATCCAAATTAGCCCGCTTTATCTGACCGCCAATAAGAGCCTTTAGAGGACGGTGCTGCCGGACCAGAGTCTTGTAGAGTGGGAGAATTATTATTTTATCTCTTGTAAAATACAGCTTGTATTGTTTAGCGTTTGCAGCACAGTGCTCTGAGCTTTTAATGGTTAAAATACAGTAGGTTTCCAGGAGGTGACATATGGAGTCCAAGCCCCCTGTCAAACACCTCTGAAAAGCAATCCACCACAAAATGCTTTTCAGAGGGGGCTGTAACACAGCCGCACATGGAAACAAGGCCTCACTGTCCATGGCTTCCTGTCCCAGTGATGAGTGAAACCCCATTTCTTGTATTAGTCTCACAGAGAGAAATAAAGAAAAATCTATCTAATGAGATCACAGACTGAAATTTAAAAAAATTACTTCAGTTTCAACTCTTCCCTATTCTAATACAATGGCAAAGATGGATACATAGTTGATTGTCTACTGCTCTATCCAAAGCGCTTTTAAAAGGTGTGTCGAAGCACTACCAAATTTCACCCTCAAACCTCTTTCTTCCCCTCGAGATCATATCCCCATTTTTTTTTTTTTTTTTCCTTTTACATTCCGATAGCAAGAATGAGCTTTTATTACTCCCTGTGACATTATCACCAGGCTTGTAGAATTCTTGTGGAGGCAGCTGCTGGGAGCTCATTCCCTATTAAAATGGGCACACCCCCAGAACTACATCTCCCAAGAGCCCTTTCCCTTCACTTGATGTGTAGGCAGGCTCTTTGAATTCAAACACTCTAGAAAAAAAAAAAAAATATGGAGGACAGAGAGGGGCAGGGATAGGTCAGAATGTTTTTTTATTTTATTTTTTATTTTTTTTTAAACTTTCAGCATTTTAAAGGGATAAAACCTTGGGAAATATGCATGTATTACAGAGACATACTGAAGATTTTTTATTTTATTTTGCCCTAAATTATAAGTTTGGTTAAAGAGAGTTATCATTAGGGGAACAAATGTGAGCTTTGGGTAGAGCATTGATTTCTGTGCTGGATGCACAGCAGCAAGAACAGCTAACGCATAAGTGCTAAACTTTTCTGGATATATACAGTATCTCACAAAAGTGAGTACACCCCTCACATTTTTGTAAATATTTTATTCTATCTTTTCATGTGACAACACTGAAGAAATGACACTTTGCTACAATGTAAAGTAGTGAGTGTACAGCTTGTATAACAGTGTAAATTATCTGTCCCCTCAAAATAACTCAACACACAGCCATTAATGTCTAAACCGCTGGCAACAAAAGTGAGTACCCCCTTAAGTGAAAATGTCCAAATTGGGCCCAATTAGCCATTTTCCCTCCCCGGTGTTACAAGGTCTCAGGTGTGAATGGGGAGCAGGTGTGTTAAATTTGGTGTTATCGCTCTCACTCCCTCATACTGGTCACTGGAAGTTCAACATGGCACCTCACTGCAAAGAACTCCCTGAGGATCTGAAAAAAATGAATTGTTGCTCTACATACAGATGGCCTAGGTTATAAGAAGATGGCCAAGACCCTAAAACTGAGCTGCAGCACGGTGGCCAAGACCATACATCGGTTTAACAGGACAGGTTCCACTCAGAACAGGCCTCACCATGGTCGACCAAAGAAGTTGAGTGCACGTGCTCAGCGTCATATCCAGAGGTTGTCTTTGGGAAATAGACGTATGAGTGCTGCCAGCATTGCTGCAGAGGTTGAAGGGGTGGGGGGTCAGCCTGTCAGTGCTCAGACCATACACCGCACACTGCATCAAATTGGTCTGCATGTCTGTCATCCCATCCTAAAGATGATGCACAAGAAAGCCTGCAAACACTTTGCTGAAGACAAGCAGACTAAGGACATGGATTACTGGAGCCATGTCCTGTGGTCTGATGAGACCAAGATAAACTTATTTGGTTCAGATGGTGTAGGAGTACAAAGACAGATGTGTCTTGCCTACAGTCAAGCATGGTGGTGGGAGTGTCATGGTCTGGGGCTGCATGAGTGCTGCCGGCACTGGGGAGCTACAGTTCATTGAGGGAACCATGAGTGCCAACATGTACTGTGACATACTGAAGCAGAGCATAATTCCCTCCCTTCAGAGACTGGGTTGCAGGGCAGTATTCCAACATGGTAACGACCCCAAGCACACCTCCAAGATGACCACTGCCTTGCTAAAGAAGCTGAGGGTAAAGGACTGGCCAAGCATGGCTCCAGACCTAAACCCTATTGAGCATCTGTGGGGCATCCACAAATGGAAAGTGGAGGAGCGCAAGGTCTCTAACATCCGCCATCTTTGTGATGTCATCATGGAGGAGGGGAAGAGGACTCCAGTGGCAACCTGTGAATCTCTGGTGAACTCCATGCCCAAAGGGGTTAAGGCAGTGCTGGAAAATAACGGTGGCCACACAAAACATTGACACTTTGGGGAAGATCCATGAAAGGTGTAAAGGTTGGGTTGGTCTCAAACACTAAGTTCCCTTTCTGGTCATACCTACAACTGAAACATTATCTAGATGATCCAGCTTGTAGAGGGAGTTTTAATAGGGACCCTACAGTTTTTGAGTCTCTCTGCACTAGATCCTCTCCCCAAAGCCATGTAATATCGGCGCTCTACGCTATACGATTAGATACCGAGCCGGAAAAACAAATATTCCCTCCAAAAGTCACATCGGGATGTTAAGGTTTATTTTTATATACATTTGATGAATCTGTAACTTGTGTTTAGAAGACTCCATTCTGCTCATAACACAGGAGTCTTGTTGCCGATCATCCTAACATGAGCGGAGGATGATGTGTCTCCCGATCATTAGAATGATTCTCCATATAACGTTCATAATGGCCGCATTATAACATGAAATATTAATCCGCGCTCATATGTGATTTGTGTCTCCTCTATTAGAGATGACATGCGGAGCACTGTGTGCCATTAGCGAGGTGGGTGTGGCTCTGTTAGGAGGAGGTGGGTGTAGGTAGGTGGGTGTGGCTCTGTTAGGAGGAGGTGGGTGTAGGTAGGTGTGTGTGGCTCTGTTAGGAGGAGGTGGGTGTAGGTAGGTGTGTGTGGCTCTGTTAGGAGGAGGTGGGTGTAGGTAGGTGTGTGTGGCTCTGTTAGGAGGAGGTGGGTGTAGGTAGGTGTGGCTCTGTTAGGAGGAGGTGGGTGTAGGTAGGTAGGTGTGGCTCTGTTAGGAGGAGGTGGGTGTAGGTAGGTAGGTGTGGCTCTGTTAGGAGGAGGTGGGTGTAGGTAGGTAGGTGTGGCTCTGTTAGGAGGAGGTGGGTGTAGGTAGGTAGGTGTGGCTCTGTTATGAGGAGGTGGGTGTAGGTAGGTAGGTGTGGCTCTGTTAGGAGGAGGTGGGTGTAGGTAGGTGTGTGTGGCTCTGTTAGGAGGAGGTGGGTGTAGGTAGGTGTGTGTGGCTCTGTTAGGAGGAGGTGGGTGTAGGTAGGTAGGTGTGGCTCTGTTAGGAGGAGGTAGGTGTGTGTGTGGCTCTGTTAGGAGGGGGTGGGTGTAGGTAGGTGTGTGTGGCTCTGTTAGGAGGAGGTGGGTGTAGGTAGGTGTGTGTGGCTCTGTTAGGAGGAGGTGGGTGTAGGTAGGTGTGGCTCTGTTAGGAGGAGGTGGGTGTAGGTAGGTAGGTGTGGCTCTGTTAGGAGGAGGTGGGTGTAGGTAGGTGTGTGTGGCTCTGTTAGGAGGAGGTGGGTGTAGGTAGGTGTGGCTCTGTTAGGAGGAGGTGGGTGTAGGTAGGTAGGTGTGGCTCTGTTAGGAGGAGGTGGGTGTAGGTAGGTAGGTGTGGCTCTGTTAGGAGGAGGTGGGTGTAGGTAGGTAGGTGTGGCTCTGTTAGGAGGAGGTGGGTGTAGGTAGGTGTGGCTCTGTTAGGAGGAGGTGGGTGTAGGTAGGTGTGTGTGGCTCTGTTAGGAGGAGGTGGGTGTAGGTAGGTAGTTGTGGCTCTGTTAGGAGGAGATGGGTGTAGGTAGGTGTGGCTCTGTTAGGAGGAGGTGGGTGTAGGTAGGTGTGTGTGGCTCTGTTAGGAGGAGGTGGGTGTAGGTAGGTGTGTGTGGCTCTGTTAGGAGTAGGTGGGTGTAGGTAGGTAGGTGTGGCTCTGTTAGGAGGAGGTGGGTGTAGGTAGGTGTGTGTGGCTCTGTTAGGAGGAGGTGGGTGTAGGTAGGTAGGTGTGGCTCTGTTAGGAGGAGGTGGGTGTAGGTAGGTGTGTGTGGCTCTGTTAGGAGGAGGTGGGTGTAGGTAGGTGGGTGTGGCTCTGTTAGGAGGAGGTGGGTGTAGGTAGGTGCTTGTGGCTCTGTTAGGAGGAGGTGTGTGTAGGTACGTGTGTGTGGCTCTGTTAGGAGGGGGTGGGTGTAGGTAGGTGTGTGTGGCTCTGTTAGGAGGAGGTGGGTGTAGGTAGGTAGGTGTGGCTCTGTTAGGAGGAGGTGGGTGTAGGTAGGTGTGTGTGGCTCTGTTAGGAGGAGGTGGGTGTAGGTAGGTAGGTGTGGCTCTGTTAGGAGGAGGTGGGTGTAGGTAGGTGTGTGTGGCTCTGTTAGGAGGAGGTGGGTGTAGGTAGGTGCTTGTGGCTCTGTTAGGAGGAGGTGGGTGTAGGTAGGTGTGTGTGGCTCTGTTAGAAGGGGGTGGGTGTAGGTAGGTGTGTGTGGCTCTGTTAGGAGGAGGTGGGTGTAGGTAGGTAGGTGTGGCTCTGTTAGGAGGAGGTGGGTGTAGGTAGGTGTGTGTGGCTCTGTTAGGAGGAGGTGGGTGTAGGTAGGTAGGTGTGGCTCTGTTAGGAGGAGGTGGGTGTAGGTAGGTAGGTGTGGCTCTGTTAGGAGGAGGTGGGTGTAGGTAGGTGTGTGTGGCTCTGTTAGGAGGAGGTGGGTGTAGGTAGGTAGTTGTGGCTCTGTTAGGAGGAGATGGGTGTAGGTAGGTGTGGCTCTGTTAGGAGGAGGTGGGTGTAGGTAGGTGTGTGTGGCTCTGTTAGGAGGAGGTGGGTGTAGGTAGGTGTGTGTGGCTCTGTTAGGAGGAGGTGGGTGTAGGTAGGTAGGTGTGGCTCTGTTAGGAGGAGGTGGGTGTAGGTAGGTGTGTGTGGCTCTGTTAGGAGGAGGTGGGTGTAGGTAGGTAGGTGTGGCTCTGTTAGGAGGAGGTGGGTGTAGGTAGGTGTGTGTGGCTCTGTTAGGAGGAGGTGGGTGTAGGTAGGTGGGTGTGGCTCTGTTAGGAGGAGGTGGGTGTAGGTAGGTGCTTGTGGCTCTGTTAGGAGGAGGTGGGTGTAGGTAGGTGTGTGTGGCTCTGTTAGGAGGGGGTGGGTGTAGGTAGGTGTGTGTGGCTCTGTTAGGAGGAGGTGGGTGTAGGTAGGTAGGTGTGGCTCTGTTAGGAGGAGGTGGGTGTAGGTAGGTGTGGCTCTGTTAGGAGGAGGTGGGTGTAGGTAGGTAGGTGTGGCTCTGTTAGGAGGAGGTGGGTGTAGGTAGGTGTGTGTGGCTCTGTTAGGAGGAGGTGGGTGTAGGTAGGTGTGTGTGTGGCTCTGTTAGGAGGAGGTGGGTGTAGGTAGGTGTGTGTGTCTCTGTTAGGAGGAGGTGGGTGTAGGTAGGTAGGTGTGGCTCTGTTAGGAGGAGGTGGGTGTAGGTAGGTGTGTGTGGCTCTGTTAGGAGGAGGTGGGTGTAGGTAGGTAGGTGTGGCTCTGTTAGGAGGAGGTGGGTGTAGGTAGGTAGTTGTGGCTCTGTTAGGAGGAGATGGGTGTAGGTAGGTGTGGCTCTGTTAGGAGGAGGTGGGTGTAGGTAGGTGTGTGTGGCTCTGTTAGGAGGAGGTGGGTGTAGGTAGGTGTGTGTGGCTCTGTTAGGAGGAGGTGGGTGTAGGTAGGTAGGTGTGGCTCTGTTAGGAGGAGGTGGGTGTAGGTAGGTGTGTGTGGCTCTGTTAGGAGGAGGTGGGTGTAGGTAGGTAGGTGTGGCTCTGTTAGGAGGAGGTGGGTGTAGGTAGGTGTGTGTGGCTCTGTTAGGAGGAGGTGGGTGTAGGTAGGTGGGTGTGGCTCTGTTAGGAGGAGGTGGGTGTAGGTAGGTGCTTGTGGCTCTGTTAGGAGGAGGTGTGTGTAGGTACGTGTGTGTGGCTCTGTTAGGAGGGGGTGGGTGTAGGTAGGTGTGTGTGGCTCTGTTAGGAGGAGGTGGGTGTTGGTAGGTAGGTGTGGCTCTGTTAGGAGCAGGTGGGTGTAGGTAGGTGTGGCTCTGTTAGGAGGAGGTGGTGTAGGTAGGTAGGTGTGGCTCTGTTAGGAGGAGGTGGGTGTAGGTAGGTGTGTGTGTGGCTCTGTTAGGAGGAGGTGGGTGTAGGTAGGTGCTTGTGGCTCTGTTAGGAGGAGGTGGGTGTAGGTAGGTGTGTGTGGCTCTGTTAGAAGGGGGTGGGTGTAGGTAGGTGTGTGTGGCTCTGTTAGGAGGAGGTGGGTGTAGGTAGGTGTGTGTGGCTCTGTTAGGAGGAGGTGGGTGTAGGTAGGTGTGGCTCTGTTAGGAGGAGGTGGGTGTAGGTAGGTAGGTGTGGCTCTGTTAGGAGGAGGTGGGTGTAGGTAGGTAGGTGTGGCTCTGTTAGGAGGAGGTGGGTGTAGGTAGGTGTGTGTGGCTCTGTTAGGAGGAGGTGTGTGTAGGTAGGTAGTTGTGGCTCTGTTAGGAGGAGATGGGTGTAGGTAGGTGTGGCTCTGTAAGGAGGAGGTGGGTGTAGGTAGGTGTGTGTGGCTCTGTTAGGAGGAGGTGGGTGTAGGTAGGTGTGTGTGGCTCTGTTAGGAGGAGGTGGGTGTAGGTAGGTAGGTGTGGCTCTGTTAGGAGGAGGTGGGTGTAGGTAGGTGTGTGTGGCTCTGTTAGGAGGAGGTGGGTGTAGGTAGGTAGGTGTGGCTCTGTTAGGAGGAGGTGGGTGTAGGTAGGTGTGTGTGGCTCTGTTAGGAGGAGGTGGGTGTAGGTAGGTGGGTGTGGCTCTGTTAGGAGGAGGTGGGTGTAGGTAGGTGCTTGTGGCTCTGTTAGGAGGAGGTGGGTGTAGGTAGGTGTGTGTGGCTCTGTTAGGAGGGGGTGGGTGTAGGTAGGTGTGTGTGGCTCTGTTAGGAGGAGGTGGGTGTAGGTAGGTAGGTGTGGCTCTGTTAGGAGGAGGTGGGTGTAGGTAGGTGTGGCTCTGTTAGGAGGAGGTGGGTGTAGGTAGGTAGGTGTGGCTCTGTTAGGAGGAGGTGGGTGTAGGTAGGTGTGTGTGGCTCTGTTAGGAGGAGGTGGGTGTAGGTAGGTGTGTGTGTGGCTCTGTTAGGAGGAGGTGGGTGTAGGTAGGTGTGTGTGGCTCTGTTAGGAGGAGGTGGGTGTAGGTAGGTAGGTGTGGCTCTGTTAGGAGGAGGTGGGTGTAGGTAGGTGTGTGTGGCTCTGTTAGGAGGAGGTGGGTGTAGGTAGGTAGGTGTGGCTCTGTTAGGAGGAGGTGGGTGTAGGTAGGTAGGTGTGGCTCTGTAAGGAGGAGGTGGGTGTAGGTGTGTGTGGCTCTGTTAGGAGGAGGTGGGTGTAGGTAGGTGTGTGTGGCTCTGTTAGGAGGAGGTGGGTGTAGGTAGGTGTGTGTGGCTGTGTTAGGAGGAGGTGGGTGTAGGTAGGTGGGTGTGGCTCTGTTAGGAGGAGGTGGGTGTAGGTAGGTGCTTGTGGCTCTGTTAGGAGGAGGTGGGTGTAGGTAGGTGTGTGTGGCTCTGTTAGGAGGGGTGGGTGTAGGTAGGTGTGTGTGGCTCTGTTAGGAGGAGGTGGGTGTAGGTAGGTAGGTGTGGCTCTGTTAGGAGGAGGTGGGTGTAGGTAGGTAGGTGTGGCTCTGTTAGGAGGAGGTGGGTGTAGGTAGGTAGGTGTGGCTCTGTTAGGAGGAGGTGGGTGTAGGTAGGTGGGTGTGGCTCTGTTAGGAGGAGGTGGGTGTAGGTAGGTAGGTGTGGCTCTGTTAGGAGGAGGTAGGTGTAGGTAGGTGTGTGTGGCTCTGTTAGGAGGGGGTGGGTGTAGGTAGGTGTGTGTGGCTCTGTTAGGAGGAGGTGGGTGTAGGTAGGTAGGTGTGGCTCTGTTAGGAGGAGGTGGGTGTAGGTAGGTAGGTGTGGCTCTGTTAGGAGGAGGTGGGTGTAGGTAGGTAGGTGTGGCTCTGTTAGGAGGAGGTGGGTGTAGGTAGGTAGGTGTGGCTCTGTTAGGAGGAGGTGGGTGTAGGTAGGTAGGTATGGCTCTGTTAGGAGGAGGTGGGTGTAGGTAGGTAGGTGTGGCTCTGTTAGGAGGAGGTGGGTGTAGGTAGGTGGGTGTGGCTCTGTTAGGAGGAGGTGGGTGTAGGTAGGTAGGTGTGGCTCTGTTAGGAGGAGGTAGGTGTAGGTAGGTGTGTGTGGCTCTGTTAGGAGGGGGTGGGTGTAGGTAGGTGTGTGTGGCTCTGTTAGGAGGAGGTGGGTGTAGGTAGGTAGGTGTGGCTCTGTTAGGAGGAGGTGGGTGTAGGTAGGTAGGTGTGGCTCTGTTAGGAGGAGGTGGGTGTAGGTAGGTAGGTGTGGCTCTGTTAGGAGGAGGTGGGTGTAGGTAGGTAGGTGTGGCTCTGTTAGGAGGAGGTGGGTGTAGGTAGGTAGGTGTGGCTCTGTTAGGAGGAGGTGGGTGTAGGTAGGTAGGTGTGGCTCTGTTAGGAGGAGGTGGGTGTAGGTAGGTAGGTGTTGCTCTGTTAGGAGGAGATGGGTGTAGGTAGGTGTGTGTGGCTCTGTTAGGAGGAGGTGGGTGTAGGTAGGTGTGGCTCTGTTAGGAGGAGGTGGGTGTAGGTAGGTGTGTGTGGCTCTGTTAGGAGGAGGTGGGTGTAGGTAGGTAGTTGTGGCTCTGTTAGGAGGAGATGGGTGTAGGTAGGTGTGGCTCTGTTAGGAGGAGGTGGGTGTAGGTAGGTGTGTGTGGCTCTGTTAGGAGGAGGTGGGTGTAGGTAGGTGTGTGTGGCTCTGTTAGGAGGAGGTGGGTGTAGGTAGGTAGGTGTGGCTCTGTTAGGAGGAGGTGGGTGTAGGTAGGTGTGTGTGGCTCTGTTAGGAGGAGGTGGGTGTAGGTAGGTAGGTGTGACTCTGTTAGGAGGAGGTGGGTGTAGGTAGGTGTGTGTGGCTCTGTTAGGAGGAGGTGGGTGTAGGTAGGTGGGTGTGGCTCTGTTAGGAGGAGGTGGGTGTAGGTAGGTGTTTGTGGCTCTGTTAGGAGGAGGTGGGTGTAGGTAGGTGTGTGTGGCTCTGTTAGGAGGGGGTGGGTGTAGGTAGGTGTGTGTGGCTCTGTTAGGAGGAGGTGGGTGTAGGTAGGTAGGTGTGGCTCTGTTAGGAGGAGGTGGGTGTAGGTAGGTGTGTGTGGCTCTGTTAGGAGGAGGTGGGTGTAGGTAGGTAGGTGTGGCTCTGTTAGGAGGAGGTGGGTGTAGGTAGGTAGGTGTGGCTCTGTAAGGAGGAGGTGGGTGTAGGTAGGTGTGTGTGGCTCTGTTAGGAGGAGGTGGGTGTAGGTAGGTCTGTGTGGCTGTGTTAGGAGGAGGTGGGTGTAGGTAGGTGGGTGTGGCTCTGTTAGGAGGAGGTGGGTGTAGGTAGGTGCGTGTGGCTCTGTTAGGAGGAGGTGGGTGTAGGTAGGTGTGTGTGGCTCTGTTAGGAGGGGTGGGTGTAGGTAGGTGTGTGTGGCTCTGTTAGGAGGAGGTGGGTGTAGGTAGGTAGGTGTGGCTCTGTTAGGAGGAGGTGGGTGTAGGTAGGTAGGTGTGGCTCTGTTAGGAGGAGGTGGGTGTAGGTAGGTAGGTGTGGCTCTGTTAGGAGGAGGTGGGTGTAGGTAGGTGGGTGTGGCTCTGTTAGGAGGAGGTGGGTGTAGGTAGGTAGGTGTGGCTCTGTTAGGAGGAGGTAGGTGTAGGTAGGTGTGTGTGGCTCTGTTAGGAGGGGGTGGGTGTAGGTAGGTGTGTGTGGCTCTGTTAGGAGGAGGTGGGTGTAGGTAGGTAGGTGTGGCTCTGTTAGGAGGAGGTGGGTGTAGGTAGGTAGGTGTGGCTCTGTTAGGAGGAGGTGGGTGTAGGTAGGTAGGTGTGGCTCTGTTAGGAGGAGGTGGGTGTAGGTAGGTAGGTGTGGCTCTGTTAGGAGGAGGTGGGTGTAGGTAGGTAGGTATGGCTCTGTTAGGAGGAGGTGGGTGTAGGTAGGTAGGTGTGGCTCTGTTAGGAGGAGGTGGGTGTAGGTAGGTGGGTGTGGCTCTGTTAGGAGGAGGTGGGTGTAGGTAGGTAGGTGTGGCTCTGTTAGGAGGAGGTGGGTGTAGGTAGGTGTGTGTGGCTCTGTTAGGAGAGGGTGGGTGTAGGTAGGTGTGTGTGGCTCTGTTAGGAGGAGGTGGGTGTAGGTAGGTAGGTGTGGCTCTGTTAGGAGGAGGTGGGTGTAGGTAGGTAGGTGTGGCTCTGTTAGGAGGAGGTGGGTGTAGGTAGGTAGGTGTGGCTCTGTTAGGAGGAGGTGGGTGTAGGTAGGTAGGTATGGCTCTGTTAGGAGGAGGTGGGTGTAGGTAGGTAGGTGTGGCTCTGTTAGGAGGAGGTGGGTGTAGGTAGGTAGGTGTGGCTCTGTTAGGAGGAGGTGGGTGTAGGTAGGTAGGTGTTGCTCTGTTAGGAGGAGATGGGTGTAGGTAGGTGTGTGTGGCTCTGTTAGGAGGAGGTGGGTGTAGGTAGGTGTGGCTCTGTTAGGAGGAGGTGGGTGTAGGTAGGTGTGTGTGGCTCTGTTAGGAGGAGGTGGGTGTAGGTAGGTAGTTGTGGCTCTGTTAGGAGGAGTTGGGTGTAGGTAGGTGTGGCTCTGTTAGGAGGAGGTGGGTGTAGGTAGGTGTGTGTGGCTCTGTTAGGAGGAGGTGGGGTAGGTAGGTAGGTGTGTGTGGCTCTGTTAGGAGGAGGTGGGTGTAGGTAGGTAGGTGTGGCTCTGTTAGGAGGAGGTGGGTGTAGGTAGGTGTGTGTGGCTCTGTTAGGAGGAGGTGGGTGTAGGTAGGTAGGTGTGGCTCTGTTAGGAGGAGGTGGGTGTAGGTAGGTGTGTGTGGCTCTGTTAGGAGGAGGTGGGTGTAGGTAGGTGGGTGTGGCTCTGTTAGGAGGAGGTGGGTGTAGGTAGGTGCTTGTGGCTCTGTTAGGAGGAGGTGGGTGTAGGTAGGTGTGTGTGGCTCTGTTAGGAGGTGGTGGGTGTAGGTAGGTGTGTGTGGCTCTGTTAGGAGGAGGTGGGTGTAGGTAGGTAGGTGTGGCTCTGTTAGGAGGAGGTGGGTGTAGGTAGGTGTGGCTCTGTTAGGAGGAGGTGGGTGTAGGTAGGTAGGTGTGGCTCTGTTAGGAGGAGGTGGGTGTAGGTAGGTGTGTGTGGCTCTGTTAGGAGGAGGTGGGTGTAGGTAGGTGTGTGTGTGGCTCTGTTAGGAGGAGGTGGGTGTAGGTAGGTATGTGTGGCTCTGTTAGGAGGAGGTGGGTGTAGGTAGGTAGGTGTGGCTCTGTTAGGAGGAGGTGGGTGTAGGTAGGTGTGTGTGGCTCTGTTAGGAGGAGGTGGGTGTAGGTAGGTAGGTGTGGCTCTGTTAGGAGGAGGTGGGTGTAGGTAGGTGTGTGTGGCTCTGTTAGGAGGAGGTGGGTGTAGGTAGGTAGGTGTGGCTCTGTTAGGAGGAGGTGGGTGTAGGTAGGTGTGTGTGGCTCTGTTAGGAGGAGATGGGTGTAGGTAGGTGTGGCTCTGTTAGGAGGAGGTGGGTGTAGGTAGGTGTGTGTGGCTCTGTTAGGAGGAGGTGGGTGTAGGTAGGTGTGTGTGGCTCTGTTAGGAGGAGGTGGGTGTAGGTAGGTAGGTGTGGCTCTGTTAGGAGGAGGTGGGTGTAGGTAGGTGTGTGTGGCTCTGTTAGGAGGAGGGTGGTGTAGGTAGGTAGGTAGGTGTGGCTCTGTTAGGAGGAGGTGGGTGTAGGTAGGTGTGTGTGGCTCTGTTAGGAGGAGGTGGGTGTAGGTAGGTGGGTGTGGCTCTGTTAGGAGGAGGTGGGTGTAGGTAGGTGCTTGTGGCTCTGTTAGGAGGAGGTGGGTGTAGGTAGGTGTGTGTGGCTCTGTTAGGAGGGGGTGGGTGTAGGTAGGTGTGTGTGGCTCTGTTAGGAGGAGGTGGGTGTAGGTAGGTAGGTGTGGCTCTGTTAGGAGGAGGTGGGTGTAGGTAGGTGTGTGTGGCTCTGTTAGGAGGAGGTGGGTGTAGGTAGGTAGGTGTGGCTCTGTTAGGAGGAGGTGGGTGTAGGTAGGTAGGTGTGGCTCTGTAAGGAGGAGGTGGGTGTAGGTAGGTGTGTGTGGCTCTGTTAGGAGGAGGTGGGTGTAGGTAGGTGTGTGTGGCTGTGTTAGGAGGAGGTGGGTGTAGGTAGGTGGGTGTGGCTCTGTTAGGAGGAGGTGGGTGTAGGTAGGTGCTTGTGGTTCTGTTAGGAGGAGGTGGGTGTAGGTAGGTGTGTGTGGCTCTGTTAGGAGGGGTGGGTGTAGGTAGGTGTGTGTGGCTCTGTTAGGAGGAGGTGGGTGTAGGTAGGTAGGTGTGGCTCTGTTAGGAGGAGGTGGGTGTAGGTAGGTAGGTGTGGCTCTGTTAGGAGGAGGTGGGTGTAGGTAGGTAGGTGTGGCTCTGTTAGGAGGAGGTGGGTGTAGGTAGGTGGGTGTGGCTCTGTTAGGAGGAGGTGGGTGTAGGTAGGTAGGTGTGGCTCTGTTAGGAGGAGGTAGGTGTAGGTAGGTGTGTGTGGCTCTGTTAGGAGGGGGTGGGTGTAGGTAGGTGTGTGTGGCTCTGTTAGGAGGAGGTGGGTGTAGGTAGGTAGGTGTGGCTCTGTTAGGAGGAGGTGGGTGTAGGTAGGTAGGTGTGGCTCTGTTAGGAGGAGGTGGGTGTAGGTAGGTAGGTGTGGCTCTGTTAGGAGGAGGTGGGTGTAGGTAGGTAGGTGTGGCTCTGTTAGGAGGAGGTGGGTGTAGGTAGGTAGGTATGGCTCTGTTAGGAGGAGGTGGGTGTAGGTAGGTAGGTGTGGCTCTGTTAGGAGGAGGTGGGTGTAGGTAGGTGGGTGTGGCTCTGTTAGGAGGAGGTGGGTGTAGGTAGGTAGGTGTGGCTCTGTTAGGAGGAGGTAGGTGTAGGTAGGTGTGTGTGGCTCTGTTAGGAGGGGTGGGTGTAGGTAGGTGTGTGTGGCTCTGTTAGGAGGAGGTGGGTGTAGGTAGGTAGGTGTGGCTCTGTTAGGAGGAGGTGGGTGTAGGTAGGTAGGTGTGGCTCTGTTAGGAGGAGGTGGGTGTAGGTAGGTAGGTGTGGCTCTGTTAGGAGGAGGTGGGTGTAGGTAGGTAGGTATGGCTCTGTTAGGAGGAGGTGGGTGTAGGTAGGTAGGTGTGGCTCTGTTAGGAGGAGGTGGGTGTAGGTAGGTAGGTAGGTGTGGCTCTGTTAGGAGGAGGTGGGTGTAGGTAGGTAGGTGTTGCTCTGTTAGGAGGAGATGGGTGTAGGTAGGTGTGTGTGGCTCTGTTAGGAGGAGTTGGGTGTAGGTAGGTGTGGCTCTGTTAGGAGGAGGTGGGTGTAGGTAGGTGTGTGTGGCTCTGTTAGGAGGAGGTGGGTGTAGGTAGGTAGTTGTGGCTCTGTTAGGAGGAGATGGGTGTAGGTAGGTGTGGCTCTGTTAGGAGGAGGTGGGTGTAGGTAGGTGTGTGTGGCTCTGTTAGGAGGAGGTGGGTGTAGGTAGGTGTGTGTGGCTCTGTTAGGAGGAGGTGGGTGTAGGTAGGTGTGTGTGGCTCTGTTAGGAGGAGGTGGGTGTAGGTAGGTGTGTGTGGCTCTGTTAGGAGGAGGTGGGTGTAGGTAGGTAGGTGTGACTCTGTTAGGAGGAGGTGGGTGTAGGTAGGTGTGTGTGGCTCTGTTAGGAGGAGGTGGGTGTAGGTAGGTGGGTGTGGCTCTGTTAGGAGGAGGTGGGTGTAGGTAGGTGCTTGTGGCTCTGTTAGGAGGAGGTGGGTGTAGGTAGGTGTGTGTGGCTCTGTTAGGAGGGGGTGGGTGTAGGTAGGTGTGTGTGGCTCTGTTAGGAGGAGGTGGGTGTAGGTAGGTAGGTGTGGCTCTGTTAGGAGGAGGTGGGTGTAGGTAGGTGTGGCTCTGTTAGGAGGAGGTGGGTGTAGGTAGGTAGGTGTGGCTCTGTTAGGAGGAGGTGGGTGTAGGTAGGTGTGTGTGTGGCTCTGTTAGGAGGAGGTGGGTGTAGGTAGGTAGGTATGGCTCTGTTAGGAGGAGGTGGGTGTAGGTAGGTAGGTATGGCTCTGTTAGGAGGAGGTGGGTGTAGGTAGGTAGGTGTGGCTCTGTTAGGAGGAGATGGGTGTAGGTAGGTGTGTGGCTCTGTTAGGAGGAGGTGGGTGTAGGTAGGTGTGTGTGGCTCTGTTAGGAGGAGGTGGGTGTAGGTAGGTAGGTGTTGCTCTGTTAGGAGGAGATGGGTGTAGGTAGGTAGGTGTGGCTCTGTTAGGAGGAGATGGGTGTAGGTAGGTAGGTGTGGCTCTGTTAGGAGGAGGTGGGTGTAGGTAGGTGTGGCTCTGTTAGGAGGAGGTGGGTGTAGGTAGGTAGGTGTGGCTCTGTTAGGAGGAGGTGGGTGTAGGTGTGTGTGGCTCTGTTAGGAGGAGGTGGGTGTAGGTAGGTAGTTGTGGCTCTGTTAGGAGGAGGTGGGTGTAGGTAGGTGTGTGTGGCTCTGTTAGGAGGAGGTGGGTGTAGGTGTGTGTGGCTCTGTTAGGAGGAGGTGGGTGTAGGTAGGTAGGTGTGGCTCTGTTAGGAGGAGGTGGTGTAGGTAGGTGTGTGTGGCTCTGTTAGGAGGAGGTGGGTGTAGGTAGGTGTGGCTCTGTTAGGAGGAGGTGGGTGTAGGTAGGTGGGTGTGGCTCTGTTAGGAGGAGGTGGGTGTAGGTAGGTAGGTGTGGCTCTGTTAGGAGGAGGTGGGTGTAGGTAGGTGTGTGTGGCTCTGTTAGGAGGAGGTGGGTGTAGGTAGGTAGGTGTGGCTCTGTTAGGAGGAGGTGGGTGTAGGTAGGTGTGTGTGGCTCTGTTAGGAGGAGGTGGGTGTAGGTAGGTAGGTGTGGCTCTGTTAGGAGGAGGTGAGTGTAGGTAGGTGTGTGTGGCTCTGTTAGGAGGAGGTGGGTGTAGATAGGTAGGTGTGGCTCTGTTAGGAGGAGGTGGGTGTAGGTAGGTAGGTGTGGCTCTGTTAGGAGGAGGTGGGTGTAGGTAGGTAGGTGTGGCTCTGTTAGGAGGAGGTGGGTGTAGGTAGGTGTGGCTCTGTTAGGAGGAGGTGGGTGTAGGTAGGTAGGTGTGGCTCTGTTAGGAGGAGGTGGGTGTAGGTAGGTGGGTGTGGCTCTGTTAGGAGGAGGTGGGTGTAGGTAGGTAGGTGTGGCTCTGTTAGGAGGAGGTAGGTGTAGGTAGGTGTGTGTGGCTCTGTTAGGAGGGGGTGGGTGTAGGTAGGTGTGTGTGGCTCTGTTAGGAGGAGGTGGGTGTAGGTAGGTAGGTGTGGCTCTGTTAGGAGGAGGTGGGTGTAGGTAGGTGTGGCTCTGTTAGGAGGAGGTGGGTGTAGGTAGGTAGGTGTGGCTCTGTTAGGAGGAGGTGGGTGTAGGTAGGTAGGTATGGCTCTGTTAGGAGGAGGTGGGTGTAGGTAGGTAGGTGTGGCTCTGTTAGGAGGAGGTGGGTGTAGGTAGGTAGGTGTGGCTCTGTTAGGAGGAGGTGGGTGTAGGTAGGTAGGTGTGGCTCTGTTAGGAGGATTTGGGTGTAGGTAGGTGTGTGTGGCTCTGTTAGGAGGAGGTGGGTGTAGGTAGGTGTGGCTCTGTTAGGAGGAGGTGGGTGTAGGTAGGTGTGTGTGGCTCTGTTAGGAGGAGGTGGGTGTAGGTAGGTAGTTGTGGCTCTGTTAGGAGGGGTGGGTGTAGGTAGGTGTGTGTGGCTCTGTTAGGAGGAGGTGGGTGTAGGTAGGTAGGTGTGGCTCTGTTAGGAGGAGGTGGGTGTAGGTAGGTAGGTGTGGCTCTGTTAGGAGGAGGTGGGTGTAGGTAGGTAGGTGTGGCTCTGTTAGGAGGAGGTGGGTGTAGGTAGGTGGGTGTGGCTCTGTTAGGAGGAGGTGGGTGTAGGTAGGTAGGTGTGGCTCTGTTAGGAGGAGGTAGGTGTAGGTAGGTGTGTGTGGCTCTGTTAGGAGGGGGTGGGTGTAGGTAGGTGTGTGTGTGGCTCTGTTAGGAGGAGGTGGGTGTAGGTAGGTAGGTGTGGCTCTGTTAGGAGGAGGTGGGTGTAGGTAGGTAGGTGTGGCTCTGTTAGGAGGAGGTGGGTGTAGGTAGGTGTGTGTGGCTCTGTTAGGAGGAGGTGGGTGTAGGTAGGTGTGGCTCTGTTAGGAGGAGGTGGGTGTAGGTAGGTGTGTGTGGCTCTGTTAGGAGGAGGTGGGTGTAGGTAGGTAGTTGTGGCTCTGTTAGGAGGAGATGGGTGTAGGTAGGTGTGGCTCTGTTAGGAGGAGGTGGGTGTAGGTAGGTGTGTGTGGCTCTGTTAGGAGGAGGTGGGTGTAGGTAGGTGTGTGTGGCTCTGTTAGGAGGAGGTGGGTGTAGGTAGGTAGGTGTGGCTCTGTTAGGAGGAGGTGGGTGTAGGTAGGTAGGTGTGGCTCTGTTAGGAGGAGGTGGGTGTAGGTATGTGTGGCTCTGTTAGGAGGAGGTGGGTGTAGGTAGGTAGGTGTGGCTCTGTTAGGAGGAGGTGGGTGTAGGTAGGTGTGTGTGGCTCTGTTAGGAGGAGGTGGGTGTAGGTAGGTAGGTGTGACTCTGTTAGGAGGAGGTGGGTGTAGGTTGGTGTGTGTGGCTCTGTTAGGAGGAGGTGGGTGTAGGTAGGTGCTTGTGGCTCTGTTAGGAGGAGGTGGGTGTAGGTAGGTGTGGCTCTGTTAGGAGGAGGTGGGTGTAGGTAGGTGGGTGTGGCTCTGTTAGGAGGAGGTGGGTGTAGGTAGGTGCTTGTGGCTCTGTTAGGAGGAGGTGGGTGTAGGTAGGTGTGTGTGGCTCTGTTAGGAGGGGGTGGGTGTAGGTAGGTGTGTGTGGCTCTGTTAGGAGGAGGTGGGTGTAGGTAGGTAGGTGTGGCTCTGTTAGGAGGAGGTGGGTGTAGGTAGGTGTGGCTCTGTTAGGAGGAGGTGGGTGTAGGTAGGTAGGTGTGGCTCTGTTAGGAGGAGGTGGGTGTAGGTAGGTGTGTGTGGCTCTGTTAGGAGGAGGTGGGTGTAGGTAGGTAGGTATGGCTCTGTTAGGAGGAGGTGGGTGTAGGTAGGTAGGTATGGCTCTGTTAGGAGGAGGTGGGTGTAGGTAGGTAGGTGTGGCTCTTTTAGGAGGAGATGGGTGTAGGTAGGTGTGTGGCTCTGTTAGGAGGAGGTGGGTGTAGGTAGGTGTGTGTGTGGCTCTGTTAGGAGGAGGTGGGTGTAGGTAGGTAGGTGTTGCTCTGTTAGGAGGAGATGGGTGTAGGTAGGTAGGTGTGGCTCTGTTAGGAGGAGATGGGTGTAGGTAGGTAGGTGTGGCTCTGTTAGGAGGAGGTGGGTGTAGGTAGGTGTGGCTCTGTTAGGAGGAGGTGGGTGTAGGTAGGTAGGTGTGGCTCTGTTAGGAGGAGGTGGGTGTAGGTAGGTGTGTGTGGCTCTGTTAGGAGGAGGTGGGTGTAGGTAGGTAGGTGTTGCTCTGTTAGGAGGAGATGGGTGTAGGTAGGTAGGTGTGGCTCTGTTAGGAGGAGGTGGGTGTAGGTAGGTGTGGCTCTGTTAGGAGGAGGTGGGTGTAGGTAGGTAGTTGTGGCTCTGTTAGGAGGAGGTGGGTGTAGGTAGGTGTGGTTCTGTTAGGAGGAGGTGGGTGTAGGTAGGTGTGTGTGGCTCTGTTAGGAGGAGGTGGGTGTAGGTAGGTAGGTGTGGCTCTGTTAGGAGGAGGTGGGTGTAGGTAGGTAGGTGTGGCTCTGTTAGGAGGAGGTGGGTGTAGGTAGGTAGGTGTGGCTCTGTTAGGAGGAGGTGGGTGTAGGTAGGTAGGTGTGGCTCTGTTAGGAGGAGGTGGGTGTAGGTGTGTGTGGCTCTGTTAGGAGGAGGTGGGTGTAGGTAGGTGTGTGTGGCTCTGTTAGGAGGAGGTGGGTGTAGGTAGGTAGGTGTGGCTCTGTTAGGAGGAGGTGGGTGTAGGTAGGTGTGTGTGGCTCTGTTAGGAGGAGGTGGGTGTAGGTAGGTAGGTGTGGCTCTGTTAGGAGGAGGTGGGTGTAGGTAGGTAGGTGTGGCTCTGTTAGGAGGAGGTGGGTGTAGGTAGGTAGGTGTGGCTCTGTTAGGAGGAGGTGGGTGTAGGTAGGTAGGTGTGGCTCTGTTAGGAGGAGGTGGGTGTAGGTAGGTAGGTAGGTGTGGCTCTGTTAGGAGGAGGTGGGTGTAGGTAGGTATGTAGGTGTGGCTCTGTTAGGAGGAGATGGGTGTAGGTAGGTGTGGCTCTGTTAGGAGGAGGTGGGTGTAGGTAGGTGTGTGTGGCTCTGTTAGGAGGAGGTGGGTGTAGGTAGGTAGGTGTGGCTCTGTTAGGAGGAGGTGGGTGTAGGTAGGTAGGTGTGGCTCTGTTAGGAGGAGGTGGG
This sequence comes from Lithobates sylvaticus, assembly GCA_028564925.1. NCBI lineage: Eukaryota > Metazoa > Chordata > Amphibia > Anura > Ranidae > Lithobates > Lithobates sylvaticus. The sequence goes on along the minus strand of CM053028.1, from coordinate 618,229,691 downwards.
TGTAGGTAGGTAGGTGTGGCTCTGTTAGGAGGCGGTGGGTGTAGGTAGGTGTGTGTGGCTCTGTTAGGAGGAGGTGGGTGTAGGTAGGTAGGTGTGGCTCTGTTAGGAGGGGGTGGGTGTAGGTAGGTAGGTGTGGCTCTGTTAGGAGGAGGTGGGTGTAGGTAGGTAGGTGTGGCTCTGTTAGGAGGAGGTGGGTGTAGGTAGGTAGGTGTGGCTCTGTTAGGAGGGGGTGGGTGTAGGTAGGTAGGTGTGGCTCTGTTAGGAGGAGGTGGGTGTAGGTAGGTAGGTGTGGCTCTGTTAGGAGGAGGTGGGTGTAGGTAGGTAGGTGTGGCTCTGTTAGGAGGAGGTGGGTGTAGGTAGGTAGGTGTGGCTCTGTTAGGAGGCGGTGGGTGTAGGTAGGTGTGGCTCTGTTAGGAGGAGGTGGGTGTAGGTAGGTGTGGCTCTGTTACCGTAGGAGGAGGTGGGTGTAGGTAGGTGTGTGTGGCTCTGTTAGGAGGAGGTGGGTGTAGGTAGGTAGGTGTGGCTCTGTTAGGAGGAGGTGGGTGTAGGTGTGTGTGGCTCTGTTAGGAGGAGGTGGGTGTAGGTAGGTGTGTGTATGGCTCTGTTAGGAGGAGGTGGGTGTAGGTAGGTAGGTGTGGCTCTGTTAGGAGGAGGTGGGTGTAGGTAGGTAGGTGTGGCTCTGTTAGGAGGAGGTGGGTGTAGGTAGGTGTGTGTGGCTCTGTTAGGAGGAGGTGGGTGTAGGTAGGTGTGGCTCTGTTAGGAGGAGGTGGGTGTAGGTAGGTGTGTGTGGCTCTGTTAGGAGGAGGTGGGTGTAGGTAGGTGTGTGTGGCTCTGTTAGGAGGAGGTGGGTGTAGGTAGGTGTGTGTGGCTCTGTTAGGAGGAGGTGGGTGTAGGTAGGTGTGTGTGGCTCTGTTAGGAGGAGGTGGGTGTAGGTAGGTAGGTGTGGCTCTGTTAGGAGGAGGTGGGTGTAGGTAGGTAGGTGTGGCTCTGTTAGGAGGAGGTGGGTGTAGGTAGGTAGGTGTGGCTCTGTTAGGAGGAGGTGGGTGTAGGTAGGTAGGTGTGGCTCTGTTAGGAGGAGGTGGGTGTAGGTAGGTAGGTAGGTAGGTGTGGCTCTGTTAGGAGGAGGTGGGTGTAGGTAGGTAGGTAGGTGTGGCTCTGTTAGGAGGAGATGGGTGTAGGTAGGTGTGGCTCTGTTAGGAGGAGGTGGGTGTAGGTAGGTGTGGCTCTGTTAGGAGGAGGTGGGTGTAGGTAGGTAGGTGTGGCTCTGTTAGGAGGAGGTGGGTGTAGGTAGGTAGGTGTGGCTCTGTTAGGAGGAGGTGGGTGTAGGTAGGTAGGTGTGGCTCTGTTAGGAGGAGGTGGGTGTAGGTAGGTAGGTGTGGCTCTGTTAGGAGGAGGTGGGTGTAGGTAGGTGTGGCTCTGTTAGGAGGAGGTGGGTGTAGGTAGGTAGGTGTGGCTCTGTTAGGAGGAGGTGGGTGTAGGTAGGTAGGTGTGGCTCTGTTAGGAGGGGGTGGGTGTAGGTAGGTAGGTGTGGCTCTGTTAGGAGGAGGTGGGTGTAGGTAGGTAGGTGTGGCTCTGTTAGGAGGAGGTGGGTGTAGGTAGGTAGGTGTGGCTCTGTTAGGAGGAGGTGGGTGTAGGTAGGTAGGTGTGGCTCTGTTAGGAGGAGGTGGGTGTAGGTAGGTGTGTGTGGCTCTGTTAGGAGGAGGTGGGTGTAGGTAGGTGTGGCTCTGTTAGGAGGAGGTGGGTGTAGGTAGGTGTGTGTGGCTCTGTTAGGAGGAGGTGGGTGTAGGTAGGTGTGGCTCTGTTAGGAGGAGGTGGGTGTAGGTAGGTAGGTGTGGCTCTGTTACCGTAGGAGGAGGTGGGTGTAGGTAGGTGTGTGTGGCTCTGTTAGGAGGAGGTGGGTGTAGGTAGGTAGGTGTGGCTCTGTTAGGAGGAGGTGGGTGTAGGTAGGTAGGTGTGGCTCTGTTAGGAGGAGGTGGGTGTAGGTAGGTAGGTGTGGCTCTGTTAGGAGGAGGTGGGTGTAGGTAGGTGTGGCTCTGTTAGGAGGAGGTGGGTGTAGGTAGGTGTGTGTGGCTCTGTTAGGAGGAGGTGGGTGTAGGTAGGTAGGTGTGGCTCTGTTAGGAGGAGGTGGGTGTAGGTAGGTAGGTGTGGCTCTGTTAGGAGGAGGTGGGTGTAGGTAGGTGTGTGTGGCTCTGTTATGAGGAGGTGGGTGTAGGTAGGTGTGTGTGGCTCTGTTAGGAGGAGGTGGGTGTAGGTAGGTGTGGCTCTGTTAGGAGGAGGTGGGTGTAGGTAGGTGTGGCTCTGTTAGGAGGAGGTGGGTGTAGGTAGGTAGGTGTGGCTCTGTTAGGAGGAGGTGGGTGTAGGTAGGTAGGTGTGGCTCTGTTAGGAGGAGGTGGGTGTAGGTAGGTGTGGCTCTGTTAGGAGGAGATGGGTGTAGGTAGGTGTGTGTGGCTCTGTTAGGAGGAGGTGGGTGTAGGTAGGTGTGGCTCTGTTAGGAGGAGGTGGGTGTAGGTAGGTGTGTGTGGCTCTGTTAGGAGGAGGTGGGTGTAGGTAGGTGTGGCTCTGTTAGGAGGAGGTGGGTGTAGGTAGGTGTGTGTGGCTCTGTTAGGAGGAGGTGGGTGTAGGTAGGTGTGGCTCTGTTAGGAGGAGGTGGGTGTAGGTAGGTGTGTGTGTGGCTCTGTTAGGAGGAGGTGGGTGTAGGTAGGTGTGTGTGGCTCTGTTAGGAGGAGGTGGGTGTAGGTAGGTGTGGCTCTGTTAGGAGGAGGTGGGTGTAGGTAGGTAGGTGTGGCTCTGTTATGAGGAGGTGGGTGTAGGTAGGTGTGTGTGGCTCTGTTAGGAGGAGGTGGGTGTAGGTAGGTGTGTGTGGCTCTGTTAGGAGGAGGTGGGTGTAGGTAGGTAGGTGTGGCTCTGTTAGGAGGAGGTGGGTGTAGGTAGGTAGGTGTGGCTCTGTTAGGAGGAGGTGGGTGTAGGTAGGTGTGTGTGGCTCTGTTATGAGGAGGTGGGTGTAGGTAGGTGGGTGTGGCTCTGTTAGGAGGAGATGGGTGTAGGTAGGTGTGGCTCTGTTAGGAGGAGATGGGTGTAGGTAGGTGTGGCTCTGTTAGGAGGAGGTGGGTGTAGGTAGGTGTGTGTGGCTCTGTTAGGAGGAGGTGGGTGTAGGTAGGTAGGTAGGTGTGGCTCTGTTAGGAGGAGGTGGGTGTAGGTAGGTAGGTGTGGCTCTGTTAGGAGGAGGTGGGTGTAGGTAGGTAGGTGTGGCTCTGTTAGGAGGAGGTGGGTGTAGGTAGGTGTGGCTCTGTTAGGAGGAGGTGGGTGGCTCTGAGGAGAGCCTTTGTGGGGTGGAGATGAAGGAGATATCCGGTGTTGTGCCGAGAATGGTTTCCCCGTCGATATCTGCCCCCCCTGGCTCAGTGATCAGTAATGATGTCTCTCTGTATAAGAGACGATCTGATGGAAGTCACTATCACTGCACGTCTCTCTTCTCTTCTATCGTTGTTTAGTAAATACGATTCGTCTTCTCCGCCAACAAATACAGAGGAGGAATTAGAAATCAGAACTTCTATTCCTATGTGATCGGGTTCTAGAACGTTCCCTACACACAGGGACTTTGTTCAATCTGTTGGACGTTCCCTAATTGGAGAACAAAGAACATCATAGAGCGGGAAATTTAAACCGAGAAACGGCTGCGGATTGGATCCTTTAGAATATCGAGAGGCGGACTTTTCTCTTGTCAGGACACGCCTTCCTCTAACCCCTCCTATCTGTCCCCCATCAGGTCCGCTCAGGCTGTATATAAGGAGGAGGCTGTGTGCGGTTTCGTTACTGTTAGTCTGAATAACGAGGATCTCGGAGATGTCTGGTCGCGGTAAAGGAGGGAAGGGTCTGGGGAAAGGAGGCGCCAAGCGGCACAGGAAGGTGCTCCGGGACAACATTCAGGGCATCACCAAACCCGCCATCCGACGTTTGGCCCGCCGAGGGGGTGTCAAACGCATCTCCGGACTCATCTATGAGGAGACCCGCGGAGTGCTCAAGGTTTTCCTGGAGAATGTCATCCGCGATGCTGTCACCTACACCGAGCACGCCAAGAGGAAGACCGTCACCGCCATGGATGTCGTCTATGCTCTCAAACGCCAGGGGCGCACTCTCTACGGATTCGGAGGCTAAACCTTCATAGACTCCCACCTACTTCACCTACACAAAGGCCCTTCTTAGGGCCACCCACCTTCTACAAAGAGCTGATACGTTGAGTTTGTTAGAATCGCGCATGTTAGGGATTAGATCGCTGGGACTTGTAGGTTCTATAGTATCGGTCTCAGTACGGGTCCCGCTATTCCTGATAGGGGAGGGAATTATTGGCTCTATTAAGACATCGGCTGGTGACAGTGGAGGGCAGCAGGACACTGTATTCCGGGGTCTACTAGAGGGGTTGTGCTGCCACCTGCTGGCTAGTATCCAGTATTACACATGGGTGATTGGTAATGACGGCTCTGCTCTCATACGGCGGAATGTATGTGGTGACAGCCATAGACTGATGATTGGAACTCGTCATCCAGCACTATTGTACACGGCCAAGAACTTAACAAGTAGAAGTAGAAGAACAAGTAGATGGGAGGAGGGGCGATGCACAACAAGCCTCCATCTCAGTCGCTAGGAATCTAAAACGACCCGTCAGATTTTCCAACGGAAGTGACGCGCCACCGCCATCTTGTTACACCCCGCACTCGTCCACAGTAAGGATACAGTGAGAAGGCGGCAAGCGGACATCTCTTTATACCCACCAGAGTCTTGCACACTTTTTAAAACTCCGCTTGTAAAGTTCAGTATGTTCTGTCAAATTAACAAACCTGTGAGATCAGGCTTGTTGCTTTTTAAATTAAACTTCTAAACAGGCGGATTTCTAAATCCTGTATTTCACTATATAAACGAAGTTTACTGTTAAAAATAAGTGTGAAATGCAAGAATTTAGTGGGTGTAACAAGATGTCCGCTTTCCCTCTTCTGTGTATTTTTACTATGAAGGAGTGCGGGGTGTACCAAGATGGCCGTGACGGAACGTCACTCTCATTACAAATTTTGACGGCAAAGTATGACACTACACCGCCTAATCTAACGAAACAGCCGCTCTGTCTCTTGTGATTGAGAGGAACAGCACTGCCACCTTGTGGTAAATCGGGGAACAGTTCTTGTTTATGGCAAAAGGTGATGGCGGAATGGACAGCACTGCCACCTTGTGGTATGTAGTGGCAACAGCTCTTTTGTGTGCGACGCAAGGCTATTATAGAACAAAGGACAGCCCTGCCACCTTGTGGTAGATCGGAGAACAGCTTTTTGGTGTGGTCAGTGTGACAGCCAATGAGAGGATCATACGATTAGATACCGAGCCGGAAAAAAATATTTTCTCCAAAAGTCACATCGGGATGTTAAGGTTTATTTTTATGTACATTTGATGAATCTGTAACTTGTGTTTAGAAAATACCCCATTCTCCTCATAACACAGGAGTCTTGTTGCCGATCATCCTAACATGTGGAGGATGATGTGTCTCCCGATCATTAGAATGATTCTCCTTATAACGTTCATAATGGCCGCATTATAACATGAAATATTAATCAGCGCTCATATGTGATTTGTGTCTCCTCTATTAGAGATGACATGCGGAGCACTGTGTGCCATTAGCGAGGTGGGTGTGGCTCTGTTAGGAGGAGGTGGGTGTAGGTAGGTGGGTGTGGCTCTGTTAGGAGGAGGTGGGTGTAGGTAGGTAGGTGTGGCTCTGTTAGGAGGAGGTGGGTGTAGGTAGGTAGGTGTGGCTCTGTTAGGAGGAGGTGGGTGTAGGTAGGTGTGTGTGGCTCTGTTAGGAGGAGGTGGGTGTAGGTAGGTAGGTGTGGCTCTGTTAGGAGGAGGTGGGTGTAGGTAGGTGTGTGTGGCTCTGTTAGGAGGAGGTGGGTGTAGGTAGGTAGGTGTGGCTCTGTTATGAGGAGGTGGGTGTAGGTAGGTAGGTGTGGCTCTGTTAGGAGGAGGTGGGTGTAGGTAGGTAGGTGTGGCTCTGTTAGGAGGAGGTGGGTGTATGTAGGTAGGTGTGGCTCTGTTAGGAGGAGGTGGGTGTAGGTAGGTAGGTGTGGCTCTGTTAGGAGGAGGTGGGTGTAGGTAGGTAGGTGTGGCTCTGTTAGGAGGAGGTGGGTGTAGGTAGGTGTGGCTCTGTTAGGAGGAGGTGGGTGGCTCTGAGAAGAGCCTTTGTGGGGTGGAGATGAAGGAGATATCCGGTGTTGTGCCGAGAATGGTTTCCCCGTCGATATCTGGCCCCCCCCCCCCCCCCCCCCCCCGCCCCCCCCCCCCCCCCCCCGGCTCAGTGATCAGTAATGATGCCTCTCTGTATAAGAGACGATCTGATGGAAGTCACTATCACTGCACGTCTCTCTTCTCTTCTATCGTTGTTTAGTAAATACGATTCGTCTTCTCCGCCAACAAATACAGAGGAGGAATTAGAAATCAGAACTTCTATTCCTATGTGATCGGGTTCTAGAACGTTCCCTACACACAGGGACTTTGTCCAATCTGTTGGACGTTCCCTAATTGGAGAACAAAGAACATCATAGAGCGGGAAATTTAAACCGAGAAACGGCTGCGGATTGGATCCTTTAGAATATCGAGAGGCGGACTTTTCTCTTGTCAGGACACGCCTTCATCTAACCCCTCCCATCTGTCCCCCATCAGGTCCGCTCAGGCTGTATATAAGGAGGAGGCTGTGTGCCGTTTCGTTACTGTTAGTCTGAATAACGAGGATCTCGGAGATGTCTGGTCGCGGTAAAGGAGGGAAGGGTCTGGGGAAAGGAGGCGCCAAGCGGCACAGGAAGGTGCTCCGGGACAACATTCAGGGCATCACCAAGCCCGCCATCCGACGTTTGGCCCGCAGAGGGGGTGTCAAGCGCATCTCCGGACTCATCTATGAGGAGACCCGCGGAGTGCTCAAGGTTTTCCTGGAGAATGTCATCCGCGATGCCGTCACCTACACCGAGCACGCCAAGAGGAAGACCGTCACCGCCATGGATGTCGTCTATGCTCTCAAACGCCAGGGGCGCACTCTCTACGGATTCGGAGGCTAAACCTTCATAGACTCCCACCTACTTCACCTACACAAAGGCCCTTCTTAGGGCCACCCACCTTCTACAAAGAGCTGATACGTTGAGTTTGTTAGAATCGCGCATGTTAGGGATTAGATCGCTGGGACTTGTAGGTTCTATAGTATCGGTCTCAGTACGGGTCCCGCTATTCCTGATAGGGGAGGGAATTATTGGCTCTATTAAGGCATCGGCTGGTGACAGTGGAGGGCAGCAGGACACTGTATTCCGGGGTCTACTAGAGGGATTGTGCTGCCACCTGCACTGCGCCGCAGCTACAGTTAGAAAACATACACATGAGGGAACACAGTTGGTAACTCCGCCCTGGCCGGTCCCAAGCCTGCGCTGAGAAAGGAGGAGGGGAGCTTTGGAGAGGGTGAAGGGCCCAAGTAGTTAGGGGGAGCGATTGCTCCCCGTACCACACTGTTGGTAACTCCGCCCTGGCCGTTCCCAAGCCCGTGCTGAGAAAGGAGGAGGGGAGCTTTGGAGAGGGTGAAGGGCCCAAGTAGTTAGGGGGAGCGATTGCTCCCCTTCCGAAACTGGAAGACTTCTTACCAGTGCTCTTGAATTTTTTTAACTCTGCCATGGCCGGTCCCAAGCCCGTGCTGAGAAAGGAGGAGGGTTGGGTGCTGGGACAGCAAACCAGCCCTGTAAAAACATTTGTTGAGCAATTGGGAAAGTTCAGTGACACTGAGGTGATGATCCATCTCGGTGAGGTTCAGTGTCACTGCGGCAATGAAGACCTCTCTAAGCGCGGTTGGTTCTTAGAGCAATGGCCCAGACCCCATTCCATAACACTTGGAAGATGCTCATTGAGGTAATAGAGCTGGTCCAAAGGTTGCGCGTGAAGGTTGTGTGCAAGCATGCACCCTATTTGAAGGTTGTGTGCAAGCATGCGTAATTTGCAGGGGAAACTCTGTGCTCCCCTTCCGAAACTGGAAGACTTCTTACCAGTGCTCTTGAATTTTTTTAACTCTGCCATGGCCGGTCCCAAGCCCGTGCTGCGAAAAGAGGAGGGTTGGGTGCTGGGACAGCAAACCAGCCCTGTAAAAACATTTGTTGAGCAATTGGGAAAGTTCAGTGACACTGAGGTGATGATCCATCTCGGTGAGGTTCAGTGTCACTGCGGCAATGAAGACCTCTCTAAGCGCGGTTGGTTCTGAGAGCAATGGCCCAGACCCCATTCCATAACACTTGGAAGATGCTCATTGAGGTAATAGAGCTGGTCCAAAGGTTGCGCGTGAAGGTTGTGTGCAAGCATGCGTAATGTGCAGGGGAAACTCTGTGCTACCCTTCCGAAACTGGAAGACTTCTTACCAGTGCTCTTGAATTTTTTTAACTCTGCCATGGCCGGTCCCAAGCCCGTGCTGCGAAAAGAGGAGGGTTGGGTGCTGGGACAGCAAACCAGCCCTGTAAAAACATTTGTTGAGCAATTGGGAAAGTTCAGTGACACTGAGGTGATGATCCATCTCGGTGAGGTTCAGTGTCACTGCGGCAATGAAGACCTCTCTAAGCGCGGTTGGTTCTGGGAGCAATGGCCCAGACCCCATTCCATAACACTTGGAAGATGCTCATTGAGGTAATAGAGCTGGTCCAAAGGTTGCGCGTGAAGGTTGTGTGCAAGCATGCACCCTATTTGAAGGTTGTGTGCAAGCATGCGTAATTTGCAGGGGAAACTCTGTGCTCCCCTTCCGAAACTGGAAGACTTCTTACCAGTGCTCTTGAATTTTTTTAACTCTGCCATGGCCGGTCCCAAGCCCGTGCTGCGAAAAGAGGAGGGTTGGGTGCTGGGACAGCAAACCAGCCCTGTAAAAACATTTGTTGAGCAATTGGGAAAGTTCAGTGACACTGAGGTGATGATCCATCTCGGTGAGGTTCAGTGTCACTGCGGCAATGAAGACCTCTCTAAGCGCGGTTGGTTCTGGGAGCAATGGCCCAGACCCCATTCCATAACACTTGGAAGATGCTCATTGAGGTAATAGAGCTGGTCCAAAGGTTGCGCGTGAAGGTTGTGTGCAAGCATGCACCCTATTTGAAGGTTGTGTGCAAGCATGCGTAATTTGCAGGGGAAACTCTGTGCTCCCCTTCCGAAACTGGAAGACTTCTTACCAGTGCTCTTGAATTTTTTTAACTCTGCCATGGCCGGTCCCAAGCCCGTGCTGCGAAAAGAGGAGGGTTGGGTGCTGGGACAGCAAACCAGCCCTGTAAAAACATTTGTTGAGCAATTGGGAAAGTTCAGTGACACTGAGGTGATGATCCATCTCGGTGAGGTTCAGTGTCACTGCGGCAATGAAGACCTCTCTAAGCGCGGTTGGTTCTGAGAGCAATGGCCCAGACCCCATTCCATAACACTTGGAAGATGCTCATTGAGGTAATAGAGCTGGTCCAAAGGTTGCGCGTGAAGGTTGTGTGCAAGCATGCGTAATGTGCAGGGGAAACTCTGTGCTACCCTTCCGAAACTGGAAGACTTCTTACCAGTGCTCTTGAATTTTTTTAACTCTGCCATGGCCGGTCCCAAGCCCGTGCTGCGAAAAGAGGAGGGTTGGGTGCTGGGACAGCAAACCAGCCCTGTAAAAACATTTGTTGAGCAATTGGGAAAGTTCAGTGACACTGAGGTGATGATCCATCTCGGTGAGGTTCAGTGTCACTGCGGCAATGAAGACCTCTCTAAGCGCGGTTGGTTCTGGGAGCAATGGCCCAGACCCCATTCCATAACACTTGGAAGATGCTCATTGAGGTAATAGAGCTGGTCCAAAGGTTGCGCGTGAAGGTTGTGTGCAAGCATGCACCCTATTTGAAGGTTGTGTGCAAGCATGCGTAATTTGCAGGGGAAACTCTGTGCTCCCCTTCCGAAACTGGAAGACTTCTTACCAGTGCTCTTGAATTTTTTTAACTCTGCCATGGCCGGTCCCAAGCCCGTGCTGCGAAAAGAGGAGGGTTGGGTGCTGGGACAGCAAACCAGCCCTGTAAAAACATTTGTTGAGCAATTGGGAAAGTTCAGTGACACTGAGGTGATGATCCATCTCGGTGAGGTTCAGTGTCACTGCGGCAATGAAGACCTCTCTAAGCGCGGTTGGTTCTGGGAGCAATGGCCCAGACCCCATTCCATAACACTTGGAAGATGCTCATTGAGGTAATAGAGCTGGTCCAAAGGTTGCGCGTGAAGGTTGTGTGCAAGCATGCACCCTATTTGAAGGTTGTGTGCAAGCATGCGTAATTTGCAGGGGAAACTCTGTGCTCCCCTTCCGAAACTGGAAGACTTCTTACCAGTGCTCTTGAATTTTTTTAACTCTGCCATGGCCGGTCCCAAGCCCGTGCTGCGAAAAGAGGAGGGTTGGGTGCTGGGACAGCAAACCAGCCCTGTAAAAACATTTGTTGAGCAATTGGGAAAGTTCAGTGACACTGAGGTGATGATCCATCTCGGTGAGGTTCAGTGTCACTGCGGCAATGAAGACCTCTCTAAGCGCGGTTGGTTCTGAGAGCAATGGCCCAGACCCCATTCCATAACACTTGGAAGATGCTCATTGAGGTAATAGAGCTGGTCCAAAGGTTGCGCGTGAAGGTTGTGTGCAAGCATGCGTAATGTGCAGGGGAAACTCTGTGCTACCCTTCCGAAACTGGAAGACTTCTTACCAGTGCTCTTGAATTTTTTTAACTCTGCCATGGCCGGTCCCAAGCCCGTGCTGCGAAAAGAGGAGGGTTGGGTGCTGGGACAGCAAACCAGCCCTGTAAAAACATTTGTTGAGCAATTGGGAAAGTTCAGTGACACTGAGGTGATGATCCATCTCGGTGAGGTTCAGTGTCACTGCGGCAATGAAGACCTCTCTAAGCGCGGTTGGTTCTGGGAGCAATGGCCCAGACCCCATTCCATAACACTTGGAAGATGCTCATTGAGGTAATAGAGCTGGTCCAAAGGTTGCGCGTGAAGGTTGTGTGCAAGCATGCACCCTATTTGAAGGTTGTGTGCAAGCATGCGTAATTTGCAGGGGAAACTCTGTGCTCCCCTTCCGAAACTGGAAGACTTCTTACCAGTGCTCTTGAATTTTTTTAACTCTGCCATGGCCGGTCCCAAGCCCGTGCTGCGAAAAGAGGAGGGTTGGGTGCTGGGACAGCAAACCAGCCCTGTAAAAACATTTGTTGAGCAATTGGGAAAGTTCAGTGACACTGAGGTGATGATCCATCTCGGTGAGGTTCAGTGTCACTGCGGCAATGAAGACCTCTCTAAGCGCGGTTGGTTCTGGGAGCAATGGCCCAGACCCCATTCCATAACACTTGGAAGATGCTCATTGAGGTAATAGAGCTGGTCCAAAGGTTGCGCGTGAAGGTTGTGTGCAAGCATGCACCCTATTTGAAGGTTGTGTGCAAGCATGCGTAATTTGCAGGGGAAACTCTGTGCTCCCCTTCCGAAACTGGAAGACTTCTTACCAGTGCTCTTGAATTTTTTTAACTCTGCCATGGCCGGTCCCAAGCCCGTGCTGCGAAAAGAGGAGGGTTGGGTGCTGGGACAGCAAACCAGCCCTGTAAAAACATTTGTTGAGCAATTGGGAAAGTTCAGTGACACTGAGGTGATGATCCATCTCGGTGAGGTTCAGTGTCACTGCGGCAATGAAGACCTCTCTAAGCGCGGTTGGTTCTGGGAGCAATGGCCCAGACCCCATTCCATAACACTTGGAAGATGCTCATTGAGGTAATAGAGCTGGTCCAAAGGTTGCGCGTGAAGGTTGTGTGCAAGCATGCACCCTATTTGAAGGTTGTGTGCAAGCATGCGTAATTTGCAGGGGAAACTCTGTGCTCCCCTTCCGAAACTGGAAGACTTCTTACCAGTGCTCTTGAATTTTTTTAACTCTGCCATGGCCGGTCCCAAGCCCGTGCTGCGAAAAGAGGAGGGTTGGGTGCTGGGACAGCAAACCAGCCCTGTAAAAACATTTGTTGAGCAATTGGGAAAGTTCAGTGACACTGAGGTGATGATCCATCTCGGTGAGGTTCAGTGTCACTGCGGCAATGAAGACCTCTCTAAGCGCGGTTGGTTCTGAGAGCAATGGCCCAGACCCCATTCCATAACACTTGGAAGATGCTCATTGAGGTAATAGAGCTGGTCCAAAGGTTGCGCGTGAAGGTTGTGTGCAAGCATGCGTAATGTGCAGGGGAAACTCTGTGCTACCCTTCCGAAACTGGAAGACTTCTTACCAGTGCTCTTGAATTTTTTTAACTCTGCCATGGCCGGTCCCAAGCCCGTGCTGCGAAAAGAGGAGGGTTGGGTGCTGGGACAGCAAACCAGCCCTGTAAAAACATTTGTTGAGCAATTGGGAAAGTTCAGTGACACTGAGGTGATGATCCATCTCGGTGAGGTTCAGTGTCACTGCGGCAATGAAGACCTCTCTAAGCGCGGTTGGTTCTGGGAGCAATGGCCCAGACCCCATTCCATAACACTTGGAAGATGCTCATTGAGGTAATAGAGCTGGTCCAAAGGTTGCGCGTGAAGGTTGTGTGCAAGCATGCACCCTATTTGAAGGTTGTGTGCAAGCATGCGTAATTTGCAGGGGAAACTCTGTGCTCCCCTTCCGAAACTGGAAGACTTCTTACCAGTGCTCTTGAATTTTTTTAACTCTGCCATGGCCGGTCCCAAGCCCGTGCTGCGAAAAGAGGAGGGTTGGGTGCTGGGACAGCAAACCAGCCCTGTAAAAACATTTGTTGAGCAATTGGGAAAGTTCAGTGACACTGAGGTGATGATCCATCTCGGTGAGGTTCAGTGTCACTGCGGCAATGAAGACCTCTCTAAGCGCGGTTGGTTCTGAGAGCAATGGCCCAGACCCCATTCCATAACACTTGGAAGATGCTCATTGAGGTAATAGAGCTGGTCCAAAGGTTGCGCGTGAAGGTTGTGTGCAAGCATGCGTAATGTGCAGGGGAAACTCTGTGCTACCCTTCCGAAACTGGAAGACTTCTTACCAGTGCTCTTGAATTTTTTTAACTCTGCCATGGCCGGTCCCAAGCCCGTGCTGCGAAAAGAGGAGGGTTGGGTGCTGGGACAGCAAACCAGCCCTGTAAAAACATTTGTTGAGCAATTGGGAAAGTTCAGTGACACTGAGGTGATGATCCATCTCGGTGAGGTTCAGTGTCACTGCGGCAATGAAGACCTCTCTAAGCGCGGTTGGTTCTGGGAGCAATGGCCCAGACCCCATTCCATAACACTTGGAAGATGCTCATTGAGGTAATAGAGCTGGTCCAAAGGTTGCGCGTGAAGGTTGTGTGCAAGCATGCACCCTATTTGAAGGTTGTGTGCAAGCATGCGTAATTTGCAGGGGAAACTCTGTGCTCCCCTTCCGAAACTGGAAGACTTCTTACCAGTGCTCTTGAATTTTTTTAACTCTGCCATGGCCGGTCCCAAGCCCGTGCTGCGAAAAGAGGAGGGTTGGGTGCTGGGACAGCAAACCAGCCCTGTAAAAACATTTGTTGAGCAATTGGGAAAGTTCAGTGACACTGAGGTGATGATCCATCTCGGTGAGGTTCAGTGTCACTGCGGCAATGAAGACCTCTCTAAGCGCGGTTGGTTCTGGGAGCAATGGCCCAGACCCCATTCCATAACACTTGGAAGATGCTCATTGAGGTAATAGAGCTGGTCCAAAGGTTGCGCGTGAAGGTTGTGTGCAAGCATGCACCCTATTTGAAGGTTGTGTGCAAGCATGCGTAATTTGCAGGGGAAACTCTGTGCTCCCCTTCCGAAACTGGAAGACTTCTTACCAGTGCTCTTGAATTTTTTTAACTCTGCCATGGCCGGTCCCAAGCCCGTGCTGCGAAAAGAGGAGGGTTGGGTGCTGGGACAGCAAACCAGCCCTGTAAAAACATTTGTTGAGCAATTGGGAAAGTTCAGTGACACTGAGGTGATGATCCATCTCGGTGAGGTTCAGTGTCACTGCGGCAATGAAGACCTCTCTAAGCGCGGTTGGTTCTGAGAGCAATGGCCCAGACCCCATTCCATAACACTTGGAAGATGCTCATTGAGGTAATAGAGCTGGTCCAAAGGTTGCGCGTGAAGGTTGTGTGCAAGCATGCGTAATGTGCAGGGGAAACTCTGTGCTACCCTTCCGAAACTGGAAGACTTCTTACCAGTGCTCTTGAATTTTTTTAACTCTGCCATGGCCGGTCCCAAGCCCGTGCTGCGAAAAGAGGAGGGTTGGGTGCTGGGACAGCAAACCAGCCCTGTAAAAACATTTGTTGAGCAATTGGGAAAGTTCAGTGACACTGAGGTGATGATCCATCTCGGTGAGGTTCAGTGTCACTGCGGCAATGAAGACCTCTCTAAGCGCGGTTGGTTCTGGGAGCAATGGCCCAGACCCCATTCCATAACACTTGGAAGATGCTCATTGAGGTAATAGAGCTGGTCCAAAGGTTGCGCGTGAAGGTTGTGTGCAAGCATGCACCCTATTTGAAGGTTGTGTGCAAGCATGCGTAATTTGCAGGGGAAACTCTGTGCTCCCCTTCCGAAACTGGAAGACTTCTTACCAGTGCTCTTGAATTTTTTTAACTCTGCCATGGCCGGTCCCAAGCCCGTGCTGCGAAAAGAGGAGGGTTGGGTGCTGGGACAGCAAACCAGCCCTGTAAAAACATTTGTTGAGCAATTGGGAAAGTTCAGTGACACTGAGGTGATGATCCATCTCGGTGAGGTTCAGTGTCACTGCGGCAATGAAGACCTCTCTAAGCGCGGTTGGTTCTGGGAGCAATGGCCCAGACCCCATTCCATAACACTTGGAAGATGCTCATTGAGGTAATAGAGCTGGTCCAAAGGTTGCGCGTGAAGGTTGTGTGCAAGCATGCACCCTATTTGAAGGTTGTGTGCAAGCATGCGTAATTTGCAGGGGAAACTCTGTGCTCCCCTTCCGAAACTGGAAGACTTCTTACCAGTGCTCTTGAATTTTTTTAACTCTGCCATGGCCGGTCCCAAGCCCGTGCTGCGAAAAGAGGAGGGTTGGGTGCTGGGACAGCAAACCAGCCCTGTAAAAACATTTGTTGAGCAATTGGGAAAGTTCAGTGACACTGAGGTGATGATCCATCTCGGTGAGGTTCAGTGTCACTGCGGCAATGAAGACCTCTCTAAGCGCGGTTGGTTCTGAGAGCAATGGCCCAGACCCCATTCCATAACACTTGGAAGATGCTCATTGAGGTAATAGAGCTGGTCCAAAGGTTGCGCGTGAAGGTTGTGTGCAAGCATGCGTAATGTGCAGGGGAAACTCTGTGCTACCCTTCCGAAACTGGAAGACTTCTTACCAGTGCTCTTGAATTTTTTTAACTCTGCCATGGCCGGTCCCAAGCCCGTGCTGCGAAAAGAGGAGGGTTGGGTGCTGGGACAGCAAACCAGCCCTGTAAAAACATTTGTTGAGCAATTGGGAAAGTTCAGTGACACTGAGGTGATGATCCATCTCGGTGAGGTTCAGTGTCACTGCGGCAATGAAGACCTCTCTAAGCGCGGTTGGTTCTGGGAGCAATGGCCCAGACCCCATTCCATAACACTTGGAAGATGCTCATTGAGGTAATAGAGCTGGTCCAAAGGTTGCGCGTGAAGGTTGTGTGCAAGCATGCACCCTATTTGAAGGTTGTGTGCAAGCATGCGTAATTTGCAGGGGAAACTCTGTGCTCCCCTTCCGAAACTGGAAGACTTCTTACCAGTGCTCTTGAATTTTTTTAACTCTGCCATGGCCGGTCCCAAGCCCGTGCTGCGAAAAGAGGAGGGTTGGGTGCTGGGACAGCAAACCAGCCCTGTAAAAACATTTGTTGAGCAATTGGGAAAGTTCAGTGACACTGAGGTGATGATCCATCTCGGTGAGGTTCAGTGTCACTGCGGCAATGAAGACCTCTCTAAGCGCGGTTGGTTCTGGGAGCAATGGCCCAGACCCCATTCCATAACACTTGGAAGATGCTCATTGAGGTAATAGAGCTGGTCCAAAGGTTGCGCGTGAAGGTTGTGTGCAAGCATGCACCCTATTTGAAGGTTGTGTGCAAGCATGCGTAATTTGCAGGGGAAACTCTGTGCTCCCCTTCCGAAACTGGAAGACTTCTTACCAGTGCTCTTGAATTTTTTTAACTCTGCCATGGCCGGTCCCAAGCCCGTGCTGCGAAAAGAGGAGGGTTGGGTGCTGGGACAGCAAACCAGCCCTGTAAAAACATTTGTTGAGCAATTGGGAAAGTTCAGTGACACTGAGGTGATGATCCATCTCGGTGAGGTTCAGTGTCACTGCGGCAATGAAGACCTCTCTAAGCGCGGTTGGTTCTGAGAGCAATGGCCCAGACCCCATTCCATAACACTTGGAAGATGCTCATTGAGGTAATAGAGCTGGTCCAAAGGTTGCGCGTGAAGGTTGTGTGCAAGCATGCGTAATGTGCAGGGGAAACTCTGTGCTACCCTTCCGAAACTGGAAGACTTCTTACCAGTGCTCTTGAATTTTTTTAACTCTGCCATGGCCGGTCCCAAGCCCGTGCTGCGAAAAGAGGAGGGTTGGGTGCTGGGACAGCAAACCAGCCCTGTAAAAACATTTGTTGAGCAATTGGGAAAGTTCAGTGACACTGAGGTGATGATCCATCTCGGTGAGGTTCAGTGTCACTGCGGCAATGAAGACCTCTCTAAGCGCGGTTGGTTCTGGGAGCAATGGCCCAGACCCCATTCCATAACACTTGGAAGATGCTCATTGAGGTAATAGAGCTGGTCCAAAGGTTGCGCGTGAAGGTTGTGTGCAAGCATGCACCCTATTTGAAGGTTGTGTGCAAGCATGCGTAATTTGCAGGGGAAACTCTGTGCTCCCCTTCCGAAACTGGAAGACTTCTTACCAGTGCTCTTGAATTTTTTTAACTCTGCCATGGCCGGTCCCAAGCCCGTGCTGCGAAAAGAGGAGGGTTGGGTGCTGGGACAGCAAACCAGCCCTGTAAAAACATTTGTTGAGCAATTGGGAAAGTTCAGTGACACTGAGGTGATGATCCATCTCGGTGAGGTTCAGTGTCACTGCGGCAATGAAGACCTCTCTAAGCGCGGTTGGTTCTGGGAGCAATGGCCCAGACCCCATTCCATAACACTTGGAAGATGCTCATTGAGGTAATAGAGCTGGTCCAAAGGTTGCGCGTGAAGGTTGTGTGCAAGCATGCACCCTATTTGAAGGTTGTGTGCAAGCATGCGTAATTTGCAGGGGAAACTCTGTGCTCCCCTTCCGAAACTGGAAGACTTCTTACCAGTGCTCTTGAATTTTTTTAACTCTGCCATGGCCGGTCCCAAGCCCGTGCTGCGAAAAGAGGAGGGTTGGGTGCTGGGACAGCAAACCAGCCCTGTAAAAACATTTGTTGAGCAATTGGGAAAGTTCAGTGACACTGAGGTGATGATCCATCTCGGTGAGGTTCAGTGTCACTGCGGCAATGAAGACCTCTCTAAGCGCGGTTGGTTCTGAGAGCAATGGCCCAGACCCCATTCCATAACACTTGGAAGATGCTCATTGAGGTAATAGAGCTGGTCCAAAGGTTGCGCGTGAAGGTTGTGTGCAAGCATGCACCCTATTTGAAGGTTGTGTGCAAGCATGCGTAATTTGCAGGGGAAACTCTGTGCTACCCTTCCGAAACTGGAAGACTTCTTACCAGTGCTCTTGAATTTTTTTAACTCTGCCATGGCCGGTCCCAAGCCCGTGCTGCGAAAAGAGGAGGGTTGGGTGCTGGGACAGCAAACCAGCCCTGTAAAAACATTTGTTGAGCAATTGGGAAAGTTCAGTGACACTGAGGTGATGATCCATCTCGGTGAGGTTCAGTGTCACTGCGGCAATGAAGACCTCTCTAAGCGCGGTTGGTTCTGGGAGCAATGGCCCAGACCCCATTCCATAACACTTGGAAGATGCTCATTGAGGTAATAGAGCTGGTCCAAAGGTTGCGCGTGAAGGTTGTGTGCAAGCATGCACCCTATTTGAAGGTTGTGTGCAAGCATGCGTAATTTGCAGGGGAAACTCTGTGCTCCCCTTCCGAAACTGGAAGACTTCTTACCAGTGCTCTTGAATTTTTTTAACTCTGCCATGGCCGGTCCCAAGCCCGTGCTGCGAAAAGAGGAGGGTTGGGTGCTGGGACAGCAAACCAGCCCTGTAAAAACATTTGTTGAGCAATTGGGAAAGTTCAGTGACACTGAGGTGATGATCCATCTCGGTGAGGTTCAGTGTCACTGCGGCAATGAAGACCTCTCTAAGCGCGGTTGGTTCTGGGAGCAATGGCCCAGACCCCATTCCATAACACTTGGAAGATGCTCATTGAGGTAATAGAGCTGGTCCAAAGGTTGCGCGTGAAGGTTGTGTGCAAGCATGCACCCTATTTGAAGGTTGTGTGCAAGCATGCGTAATTTGCAGGGGAAACTCTGTGCTCCCCTTCCGAAACTGGAAGACTTCTTACCAGTGCTCTTGAATTTTTTTAACTCTGCCATGGCCGGTCCCAAGCCCGTGCTGCGAAAAGAGGAGGGTTGGGTGCTGGGACAGCAAACCAGCCCTGTAAAAACATTTGTTGAGCAATTGGGAAAGTTCAGTGACACTGAGGTGATGATCCATCTCGGTGAGGTTCAGTGTCACTGCGGCAATGAAGACCTCTCTAAGCGCGGTTGGTTCTGAGAGCAATGGCCCAGACCCCATTCCATAACACTTGGAAGATGCTCATTGAGGTAATAGAGCTGGTCCAAAGGTTGCGCGTGAAGGTTGTGTGCAAGCATGCGTAATGTGCAGGGGAAACTCTGTGCTACCCTTCCGAAACTGGAAGACTTCTTACCAGTGCTCTTGAATTTTTTTAACTCTGCCATGGCCGGTCCCAAGCCCGTGCTGCGAAAAGAGGAGGGTTGGGTGCTGGGACAGCAAACCAGCCCTGTAAAAACATTTGTTGAGCAATTGGGAAAGTTCAGTGACACTCTGCCATGGCCGGTCCCAAGCCCGTGCTGCGAAAAGAGGAGGGTTGGGTGCTGGGACAGCAAACCAGCCCTGTAAAAACATTTGTTGAGCAATTGGGAAAGTTCAGTGACACTGAGGTGATGATCCATCTCGGTGAGGTTCAGTGTCACTGCGGCAATGAAGACCTCTCTAAGCGCGGTTGGTTCTGGGAGCAATGGCCCAGACCCCATTCCATAACACTTGGAAGATGCTCATTGAGGTAATAGAGCTGGTCCAAAGGTTGCGCGTGAAGGTTGTGTGCAAGCATGCACCCTATTTGAAGGTTGTGTGCAAGCATGCGTAATTTGCAGGGGAAACTCTGTGCTCCCCTTCCGAAACTGGAAGACTTCTTACCAGTGCTCTTGAATTTTTTTAACTCTGCCATGGCCGGTCCCAAGCCCGTGCTGCGAAAAGAGGAGGGTTGGGTGCTGGGACAGCAAACCAGCCCTGTAAAAACATTTGTTGAGCAATTGGGAAAGTTCAGTGACACTGAGGTGATGATCCATCTCGGTGAGGTTCAGTGTCACTGCGGCAATGAAGACCTCTCTAAGCGCGGTTGGTTCTGGGAGCAATGGCCCAGACCCCATTCCATAACACTTGGAAGATGCTCATTGAGGTAATAGAGCTGGTCCAAAGGTTGCGCGTGAAGGTTGTGTGCAAGCATGCACCCTATTTGAAGGTTGTGTGCAAGCATGCGTAATTTGCAGGGGAAACTCTGTGCTCCCCTTCCGAAACTGGAAGACTTCTTACCAGTGCTCTTGAATTTTTTTAACTCTGCCATGGCCGGTCCCAAGCCCGTGCTGCGAAAAGAGGAGGGTTGGGTGCTGGGACAGCAAACCAGCCCTGTAAAAACATTTGTTGAGCAATTGGGAAAGTTCAGTGACACTGAGGTGATGATCCATCTCGGTGAGGTTCAGTGTCACTGCGGCAATGAAGACCTCTCTAAGCGCGGTTGGTTCTGGGAGCAATGGCCCAGACCCCATTCCATAACACTTGGAAGATGCTCATTGAGGTAATAGAGCTGGTCCAAAGGTTGCGCGTGAAGGTTGTGTGCAAGCATGCACCCTATTTGAAGGTTGTGTGCAAGCATGCGTAATTTGCAGGGGAAACTCTGTGCTCCCCTTCCGAAACTGGAAGACTTCTTACCAGTGCTCTTGAATTTTTTTAACTCTGCCATGGCCGGTCCCAAGCCCGTGCTGCGAAAAGAGGAGGGTTGGGTGCTGGGACAGCAAACCAGCCCTGTAAAAACATTTGTTGAGCAATTGGGAAAGTTCAGTGACACTGAGGTGATGATCCATCTCGGTGAGGTTCAGTGTCACTGCGGCAATGAAGACCTCTCTAAGCGCGGTTGGTTCTGGGAGCAATGGCCCAGACCCCATTCCATAACACTTGGAAGATGCTCATTGAGGTAATAGAGCTGGTCCAAAGGTTGCGCGTGAAGGTTGTGTGCAAGCATGCACCCTATTTGAAGGTTGTGTGCAAGCATGCGTAATTTGCAGGGGAAACTCTGTGCTCCCCTTCCGAAACTGGAAGACTTCTTACCAGTGCTCTTGAATTTTTTTAACTCTGCCATGGCCGGTCCCAAGCCCGTGCTGCGAAAAGAGGAGGGTTGGGTGCTGGGACAGCAAACCAGCCCTGTAAAAACATTTGTTGAGCAATTGGGAAAGTTCAGTGACACTGAGGTGATGATCCATCTCGGTGAGGTTCAGTGTCACTGCGGCAATGAAGACCTCTCTAAGCGCGGTTGGTTCTGAGAGCAATGGCCCAGACCCCATTCCATAACACTTGGAAGATGCTCATTGAGGTAATAGAGCTGGTCCAAAGGTTGCGCGTGAAGGTTGTGTGCAAGCATGCGTAATGTGCAGGGGAAACTCTGTGCTACCCTTCCGAAACTGGAAGACTTCTTACCAGTGCTCTTGAATTTTTTTAACTCTGCCATGGCCGGTCCCAAGCCCGTGCTGCGAAAAGAGGAGGGTTGGGTGCTGGGACAGCAAACCAGCCCTGTAAAAACATTTGTTGAGCAATTGGGAAAGTTCAGTGACACTGAGGTGATGATCCATCTCGGTGAGGTTCAGTGTCACTGCGGCAATGAAGACCTCTCTAAGCGCGGTTGGTTCTGGGAGCAATGGCCCAGACCCCATTCCATAACACTTGGAAGATGCTCATTGAGGTAATAGAGCTGGTCCAAAGGTTGCGCGTGAAGGTTGTGTGCAAGCATGCACCCTATTTGAAGGTTGTGTGCAAGCATGCGTAATTTGCAGGGGAAACTCTGTGCTCCCCTTCCGAAACTGGAAGACTTCTTACCAGTGCTCTTGAATTTTTTTAACTCTGCCATGGCCGGTCCCAAGCCCGTGCTGCGAAAAGAGGAGGGTTGGGTGCTGGGACAGCAAACCAGCCCTGTAAAAACATTTGTTGAGCAATTGGGAAAGTTCAGTGACACTGAGGTGATGATCCATCTCGGTGAGGTTCAGTGTCACTGCGGCAATGAAGACCTCTCTAAGCGCGGTTGGTTCTGGGAGCAATGGCCCAGACCCCATTCCATAACACTTGGAAGATGCTCATTGAGGTAATAGAGCTGGTCCAAAGGTTGCGCGTGAAGGTTGTGTGCAAGCATGCACCCTATTTGAAGGTTGTGTGCAAGCATGCGTAATTTGCAGGGGAAACTCTGTGCTCCCCTTCCGAAACTGGAAGACTTCTTACCAGTGCTCTTGAATTTTTTTAACTCTGCCATGGCCGGTCCCAAGCCCGTGCTGCGAAAAGAGGAGGGTTGGGTGCTGGGACAGCAAACCAGCCCTGTAAAAACATTTGTTGAGCAATTGGGAAAGTTCAGTGACACTGAGGTGATGATCCATCTCGGTGAGGTTCAGTGTCACTGCGGCAATGAAGACCTCTCTAAGCGCGGTTGGTTCTGAGAGCAATGGCCCAGACCCCATTCCATAACACTTGGAAGATGCTCATTGAGGTAATAGAGCTGGTCCAAAGGTTGCGCGTGAAGGTTGTGTGCAAGCATGCGTAATTTGCAGGGGAAACTCTGTGCTCCCCTTCCGAAACTGGAAGACTTCTTACCAGTGCTCTTGAATTTTTTTAACTCTGCCATGGCCGGTCCCAAGCCCGTGCTGCGAAAAGAGGAGGGTTGGGTGCTGGGACAGCAAACCAGCCCTGTAAAAACATTTGTTGAGCAATTGGGAAAGTTCAGTGACACTGAGGTGATGATCCATCTCGGTGAGGTTCAGTGTCACTGCGGCAATGAAGACCTCTCTAAGCGCGGTTGGTTCTGGGAGCAATGGCCCAGACCCCATTCCATAACACTTGGAAGATGCTCATTGAGGTAATAGAGCTGGTCCAAAGGTTGCGCGTGAAGGTTGTGTGCAAGCATGCGTAATGTGCAGGGGAAACTCTGTGCTCCCCTTCCGAAACTGGAAGACTTCTTACCAGTGCTCTTGAATTTTTTTAACTCTGCCATGGCCGGTCCCAAGCCCGTGCTGCGAAAAGAGGAGGGTTGGGTGGGGGGGGGGGGGGGGGGGGGGGGGGGGGGGGGGGGGGGGGGGGGGGGGGGGGGGGGGGGGGGGGGGGGGGGGGGGGGGGGGGGGGGGGGGGGGGGGGGGGGGGGGGGGGGGGGGGGGGGGGGGGGGGGGGGGGGGGGGGGGGGGGGGGGGGGGGGGGGGGGGGGGGGGGGGGGGGGGGGGGGGGGGGGGGGGGGGGGGGGGGGGGGGGGGGGGGGGGGGGGGGGGGGGGGGGGGGGGGGGGGGGGGGGGGGGGGGGGGGGGGGGGGGGGGGGGGGGGGGGGGGGGGGGGGGGGGGGGGGGGGGGGGGGGGGGGGGGGGGGGGGGGGGGGGGGGGGGGGGGGGGGGGGGGGGGGGGGGGGGGGGGGGGGGGGGGGGGGGGGGGGGGGGGGGGGGGGGGGGGGGGGGGGGGGGGGGGGGGGGGGGGGGGGGGGGGGGGGGGGGGGGGGGGGGGGGGGGGGGGGGGGGGGGGGGGGGGGGGGGGGGGGGGGGGGGGGGGGGGGGGGGGGGGGGGGGGGGGGGGGGGGGGGGGGGGGGGGGGGGGGGGGGGGGGGGGGGGGGGGGGGGGGGGGGGGGGGGGGGGGGGGGGGGGGGGGGGGGGGGGGGGGGGGGGGGGGGGGGGGGGGGGGGGGGGGGGGGGGGGGGGGGGGGGGGGGGGGGGGGGGGGGGGGGGGGGGGGGGGGGGGGGGGGGGGGGGGGGGGGGGGGGGGGGGGGGGGGGGGGGGGGGGGGGGGGGGGGGGGGGGGGGGGGGGGGGGGGGGGGGGGGGGGGGGGGGGGGGGGGGGGGGGGGGGGGGGGGGGGGGGGGGGGGGGGGGGGGGGGGGGGGGGGGGGGGGGGGGGGGGGGGGGGGGGGGGGGGGGGGGGGGGGGGGGGGGGGGGGGGGGGGGGGGGGGGGGGGGGGGGGGGGGGGGGGGGGGGGGGGGGGGGGGGGGGGGGGGGGGGGGGGGGGGGGGGGGGGGGGGGGGGGGGGGGGGGCCCCCCCCCCCCCCCCCCCCCCCCCCCCCCCCCCCCCCCCCCCCCCCCCCCCCCCCCCCCCCCCCCCCCCCCCCCCCCCCCCCCCCCCCCCCCCCCCCCCCCCCCCCCCCCCCCCCCCCCCCCCCCCCCCCCCCCCCCCCCCCCCCCCCCCCCCCCCCCCCCCCCCCCCCCCCCCCCCCCCCCCCCCCCCCCCCCCCCCCCCCCCCCCCCCCCCCCCCCCCCCCCCCCCCCCCCCCCCCCCCCCCCCCCCCCCCCCCCCCCCCCCCCCCCCCCCCCCCCCCCCCCCCCCCCCCCCCCCCCCCCCCCCCCCCCCCCCCCCCCCCCCCCCCCCCCCCCCCCCCCCCCCCCCCCCCCCCCCCCCCCCCCCCCCCCCCCCCCCCCCCCCCCCCCCCCCCCCCCCCCCCCCCCCCCCCCCCCCCCCCCCCCCCCCCCCCCCCCCCCCCCCCCCCCCCCCCCCCCCCCCCCCCCCCCCCCCCCCCCCCCCCCCCCCCCCCCCCCCCCCCCCCCCCCCCCCCCCCCCCCCCCCCCCCCCCCCCCCCCCCCCCCCCCCCCCCCCCCCCCCCCCCCCCCCCCCCCCCCCCCCCCCCCCCCCCCCCCCCCCCCCCCCCCCCCCCCCCCCCCCCCCCCCCCCCCCCCCCCCCCCCCCCCCCCCCCCCCCCCCCCCCCCCCCCCCCCCCCCCCCCCCCCCCCCCCCCCCCCCCCCCCCCCCCCCCCCCCCCCCCCCCCCCCCCCCCCCCCCCCCCCCCCCCCCCCCCCCCCCCCCCCCCCCCCCCCCCCCCCCCCCCCCCCCCCCCCCCCCCCCCCCCCCCCCCCCCCCCCCCCCCCCCCCCCCCCCCCCCCCCCCCCCCCCCCCCCCCCCCCCCCCCCCCCCCCCCCCCCCCCCCCCCCCCCCCCCCCCCCCCCCCCCCCCCCCCCCCCCCCCCCCCCCCCCCCCCCCCCCCCCCCCCCCCCCCCCCCCCCCCCCCCCCCCCCCCCCCCCCCCCCCCCCCCCCCCCCCCCCCCCCCCCCCCCCCCCCCCCCCCCTGGGACAGCAACCCCGCCCTGTAAAAACATTTGTTGAGCAATTGGGAAAGTTCAGTGACACTGAGGTGATGATCCATCTCGGTGAGGTTCAGTGTCACTGCGGCAATGAAGACCTCTCTAAGCGCGGTTGGTTCTGGGAGCAATGGCCCAGACCCCATTCCATAACACTTGGAAGATGCTCATTGAGGTAATAGAGCTGGTCCAAAGGTTGCGCGTGAAGGTTGTGTGCAAGCATGCACCCTATTTGAAGGTTGTGTGCAAGCATGCGTAATTTGCAGGGGAAACTCTGTGCTCCCCTTCCGAAACTGGAAGACTTCTTACCAGTGCTCTTGAATTTTTTTAACTCTGCCATGGCCGGTCCCAAGCCCGTGCTGCGAAAAGAGGAGGGTTGGGTGCTGGGACAGCAAACCAGCCCTGTAAAAACATTTGTTGAGCAATTGGGAAAGTTCAGTGACACTGAGGTGATGATCCATCTCGGTGAGGTTCAGTGTCACTGCGGCAATGAAGACCTCTCTAAGCGCGGTTGGTTCTGGGAGCAATGGCCCAGACCCCATTCCATAACACTTGGAAGATGCTCATTGAGGTAATAGAGCTGGTCCAAAGGTTGCGCGTGAAGGTTGTGTGCAAGCATGCACCCTATTTGAAGGTTGTGTGCAAGCATGCGTAATTTGCAGGGGAAACTCTGTGCTCCCCTTCCGAAACTGGAAGACTTCTTACCAGTGCTCTTGAATTTTTTTAACTCTGCCATGGCCGGTCCCAAGCCCGTGCTGCGAAAAGAGGAGGGTTGGGTGCTGGGACAGCAAACCAGCCCTGTAAAAACATTTGTTGAGCAATTGGGAAAGTTCAGTGACACTGAGGTGATGATCCATCTCGGTGAGGTTCAGTGTCACTGCGGCAATGAAGACCTCTCTAAGCGCGGTTGGTTCTGGGAGCAATGGCCCAGACCCCATTCCATAACACTTGGAAGATGCTCATTGAGGTAATAGAGCTGGTCCAAAGGTTGCGCGTGAAGGTGTGTGCAAGCATGCACCCTATTTGAAGGTTGTGTGCAAGCATGCGTAATTTGCAGGGGAAACTCTGTGCTCCCCTTCCGAAACTGGAAGACTTCTTACCAGTGCTCTTGAATTTTTTTAACTCTGCCATGGCCGGTCCCAAGCCCGTGCTGCGAAAAGAGGAGGGTTGGGTGCTGGGACAGCAAACCAGCCCTGTAAAAACATTTGTTGAGCAATTGGGAAAGTTCAGTGACACTGAGGTGATGATCCATCTCGGTGAGGTTCAGTGTCACTGCGGCAATGAAGACCTCTCTAAGCGCGGTTGGTTCTGGGAGCAATGGCCCAGACCCCATTCCATAACACTTGGAAGATGCTCATTGAGGTAATAGAGCTGGTCCAAAGGTTGCGCGTGAAGGTTGTGTGCAAGCATGCACCCTATTTGAAGGTTGTGTGCAAGCATGCGTAATTTGCAGGGGAAACTCTGTGCTCCCCTTCCGAAACTGGAAGACTTCTTACCAGTGCTCTTGAATTTTTTTAACTCTGCCATGGCCGGTCCCAAGCCCGTGCTGCGAAAAGAGGAGGGTTGGGTGCTGGGACAGCAAACCAGCCCTGTAAAAACATTTGTTGAGCAATTGGGAAAGTTCAGTGACACTGAGGTGATGATCCATCTCGGTGAGGTTCAGTGTCACTGCGGCAATGAAGACCTCTCTAAGCGCGGTTGGTTCTGGGAGCAATGGCCCAGACCCCATTCCATAACACTTGGAAGATGCTCATTGAGGTAATAGAGCTGGTCCAAAGGTTGCGCGTGAAGGTTGTGTGCAAGCATGCACCCTATTTGAAGGTTGTGTGCAAGCATGCGTAATTTGCAGGGGAAACTCTGTGCTCCCCTTCCGAAACTGGAAGACTTCTTACCAGTGCTCTTGAATTTTTTTAACTCTGCCATGGCCGGTCCCAAGCCCGTGCTGCGAAAAGAGGAGGGTTGGGTGCTGGGACAGCAAACCAGCCCTGTAAAAACATTTGTTGAGCAATTGGGAAAGTTCAGTGACACTGAGGTGATGATCCATCTCGGTGAGGTTCAGTGTCACTGCGGCAATGAAGACCTCTCTAAGCGCGGTTGGTTCTGGGAGCAATGGCCCAGACCCCATTCCATAACACTTGGAAGATGCTCATTGAGGTAATAGAGCTGGTCCAAAGGTTGCGCGTGAAGGTTGTGTGCAAGCATGCACCCTATTTGAAGGTTGTGTGCAAGCATGCGTAATTTGCAGGGGAAACTCTGTGCTCCCCTTCCGAAACTGGAAGACTTCTTACCAGTGCTCTTGAATTTTTTTAACTCTGCCATGGCCGGTCCCAAGCCCGTGCTGCGAAAAGAGGAGGGTTGGGTGCTGGGACAGCAAACCAGCCCTGTAAAAACATTTGTTGAGCAATTGGGAAAGTTCAGTGACACTGAGGTGATGATCCATCTCGGTGAGGTTCAGTGTCACTGCGGCAATGAAGACCTCTCTAAGCGCGGTTGGTTCTGGGAGCAATGGCCCAGACCCCATTCCATAACACTTGGAAGATGCTCATTGAGGTAATAGAGCTGGTCCAAAGGTTGCGCGTGAAGGTTGTGTGCAAGCATGCACCCTATTTGAAGGTTGTGTGCAAGCATGCGTAATTTGCAGGGGAAACTCTGTGCTCCCCTTCCGAAACTGGAAGACTTCTTACCAGTGCTCTTGAATTTTTTTAACTCTGCCATGGCCGGTCCCAAGCCCGTGCTGCGAAAAGAGGAGGGTTGGGTGCTGGGACAGCAAACCAGCCCTGTAAAAACATTTGTTGAGCAATTGGGAAAGTTCAGTGACACTGAGGTGATGATCCATCTCGGTGAGGTTCAGTGTCACTGCGGCAATGAAGACCTCTCTAAGCGCGGTTGGTTCTGGGAGCAATGGCCCAGACCCCATTCCATAACACTTGGAAGATGCTCATTGAGGTAATAGAGCTGGTCCAAAGGTTGCGCGTGAAGGTTGTGTGCAAGCATGCACCCTATTTGAAGGTTGTGTGCAAGCATGCGTAATTTGCAGGGGAAACTCTGTGCTCCCCTTCCGAAACTGGAAGACTTCTTACCAGTGCTCTTGAATTTTTTTAACTCTGCCATGGCCGGTCCCAAGCCCGTGCTGCGAAAAGAGGAGGGTTGGGTGCTGGGACAGCAAACCAGCCCTGTAAAAACATTTGTTGAGCAATTGGGAAAGTTCAGTGACACTGAGGTGATGATCCATCTCGGTGAGGTTCAGTGTCACTGCGGCAATGAAGACCTCTCTAAGCGCGGTTGGTTCTGGGAGCAATGGCCCAGACCCCATTCCATAACACTTGGAAGATGCTCATTGAGGTAATAGAGCTGGTCCAAAGGTTGCGCGTGAAGGTTGTGTGCAAGCATGCACCCTATTTGAAGGTTGTGTGCAAGCATGCGTAATTTGCAGGGGAAACTCTGTGCTCCCCTTCCGAAACTGGAAGACTTCTTACCAGTGCTCTTGAATTTTTTTAACTCTGCCATGGCCGGTCCCAAGCCCGTGCTGCGAAAAGAGGAGGGTTGGGTGCTGGGACAGCAAACCAGCCCTGTAAAAACATTTGTTGAGCAATTGGGAAAGTTCAGTGACACTGAGGTGATGATCCATCTCGGTGAGGTTCAGTGTCACTGCGGCAATGAAGACCTCTCTAAGCGCGGTTGGTTCTGGGAGCAATGGCCCAGACCCCATTCCATAACACTTGGAAGATGCTCATTGAGGTAATAGAGCTGGTCCAAAGGTTGCGCGTGAAGGTTGTGTGCAAGCATGCACCCTATTTGAAGGTTGTGTGCAAGCATGCGTAATTTGCAGGGGAAACTCTGTGCTCCCCTTCCGAAACTGGAAGACTTCTTACCAGTGCTCTTGAATTTTTTTAACTCTGCCATGGCCGGTCCCAAGCCCGTGCTGCGAAAAGAGGAGGGTTGGGTGCTGGGACAGCAAACCAGCCCTGTAAAAACATTTGTTGAGCAATTGGGAAAGTTCAGTGACACTGAGGTGATGATCCATCTCGGTGAGGTTCAGTGTCACTGCGGCAATGAAGACCTCTCTAAGCGCGGTTGGTTCTGAGAGCAATGGCCCAGACCCCATTCCATAACACTTGGAAGATGCTCATTGAGGTAATAGAGCTGGTCCAAAGGTTGCGCGTGAAGGTTGTGTGCAAGCATGCGTAATGTGCAGGGGAAACTCTGTGCTACCCTTCCGAAACTGGAAGACTTCTTACCAGTGCTCTTGAATTTTTTTAACTCTGCCATGGCCGGTCCCAAGCCCGTGCTGCGAAAAGAGGAGGGTTGGGTGCTGGGACAGCAAACCAGCCCTGTAAAAACATTTGTTGAGCAATTGGGAAAGTTCAGTGACACTGAGGTGATGATCCATCTCGGTGAGGTTCAGTGTCACTGCGGCAATGAAGACCTCTCTAAGCGCGGTTGGTTCTGGGAGCAATGGCCCAGACCCCATTCCATAACACTTGGAAGATGCTCATTGAGGTAATAGAGCTGGTCCAAAGGTTGCGCGTGAAGGTTGTGTGCAAGCATGCACCCTATTTGAAGGTTGTGTGCAAGCATGCGTAATTTGCAGGGGAAACTCTGTGCTCCCCTTCCGAAACTGGAAGACTTCTTACCAGTGCTCTTGAATTTTTTTAACTCTGCCATGGCCGGTCCCAAGCCCGTGCTGCGAAAAGAGGAGGGTTGGGTGCTGGGACAGCAAACCAGCCCTGTAAAAACATTTGTTGAGCAATTGGGAAAGTTCAGTGACACTGAGGTGATGATCCATCTCGGTGAGGTTCAGTGTCACTGCGGCAATGAAGACCTCTCTAAGCGCGGTTGGTTCTGGGAGCAATGGCCCAGACCCCATTCCATAACACTTGGAAGATGCTCATTGAGGTAATAGAGCTGGTCCAAAGGTTGCGCGTGAAGGTTGTGTGCAAGCATGCACCCTATTTGAAGGTTGTGTGCAAGCATGCG
This sequence comes from Lithobates sylvaticus, assembly GCA_028564925.1. NCBI lineage: Eukaryota > Metazoa > Chordata > Amphibia > Anura > Ranidae > Lithobates > Lithobates sylvaticus. Next base: position 618,200,173 of record CM053028.1, on the reverse strand, counting down.
TAATTTGCAGGGGAAACTCTGTGCTCCCCTTCCGAAACTGGAAGACTTCTTACCAGTGCTCTTGAATTTTTTTAACTCTGCCATGGCCGGTCCCAAGCCCGTGCTGCGAAAAGAGGAGGGTTGGGTGCTGGGACAGCAAACCAGCCCTGTAAAAACATTTGTTGAGCAATTGGGAAAGTTCAGTGACACTGAGGTGATGATCCATCTCGGTGAGGTTCAGTGTCACTGCGGCAATGAAGACCTCTCTAAGCGCGGTTGGTTCTGAGAGCAATGGCCCAGACCCCATTCCATAACACTTGGAAGATGCTCATTGAGGTAATAGAGCTGGTCCAAAGGTTGCGCGTGAAGGTTGTGTGCAAGCATGCGTAATGTGCAGGGGAAACTCTGTGCTACCCTTCCGAAACTGGAAGACTTCTTACCAGTGCTCTTGAATTTTTTTAACTCTGCCATGGCCGGTCCCAAGCCCGTGCTGCGAAAAGAGGAGGGTTGGGTGCTGGGACAGCAAACCAGCCCTGTAAAAACATTTGTTGAGCAATTGGGAAAGTTCAGTGACACTGAGGTGATGATCCATCTCGGTGAGGTTCAGTGTCACTGCGGCAATGAAGACCTCTCTAAGCGCGGTTGGTTCTGGGAGCAATGGCCCAGACCCCATTCCATAACACTTGGAAGATGCTCATTGAGGTAATAGAGCTGGTCCAAAGGTTGCGCGTGAAGGTTGTGTGCAAGCATGCACCCTATTTGAAGGTTGTGTGCAAGCATGCGTAATTTGCAGGGGAAACTCTGTGCTCCCCTTCCGAAACTGGAAGACTTCTTACCAGTGCTCTTGAATTTTTTTAACTCTGCCATGGCCGGTCCCAAGCCCGTGCTGCGAAAAGAGGAGGGTTGGGTGCTGGGACAGCAAACCAGCCCTGTAAAAACATTTGTTGAGCAATTGGGAAAGTTCAGTGACACTGAGGTGATGATCCATCTCGGTGAGGTTCAGTGTCACTGCGGCAATGAAGACCTCTCTAAGCGCGGTTGGTTCTGGGAGCAATGGCCCAGACCCCATTCCATAACACTTGGAAGATGCTCATTGAGGTAATAGAGCTGGTCCAAAGGTTGCGCGTGAAGGTTGTGTGCAAGCATGCACCCTATTTGAAGGTTGTGTGCAAGCATGCGTAATTTGCAGGGGAAACTCTGTGCTCCCCTTCCGAAACTGGAAGACTTCTTACCAGTGCTCTTGAATTTTTTTAACTCTGCCATGGCCGGTCCCAAGCCCGTGCTGCGAAAAGAGGAGGGTTGGGTGCTGGGACAGCAAACCAGCCCTGTAAAAACATTTGTTGAGCAATTGGGAAAGTTCAGTGACACTGAGGTGATGATCCATCTCGGTGAGGTTCAGTGTCACTGCGGCAATGAAGACCTCTCTAAGCGCGGTTGGTTCTGGGAGCAATGGCCCAGACCCCATTCCATAACACTTGGAAGATGCTCATTGAGGTAATAGAGCTGGTCCAAAGGTTGCGCGTGAAGGTTGTGTGCAAGCATGCACCCTATTTGAAGGTTGTGTGCAAGCATGCGTAATTTGCAGGGGAAACTCTGTGCTCCCCTTCCGAAACTGGAAGACTTCTTACCAGTGCTCTTGAATTTTTTTAACTCTGCCATGGCCGGTCCCAAGCCCGTGCTGCGAAAAGAGGAGGGTTGGGTGCTGGGACAGCAAACCAGCCCTGTAAAAACATTTGTTGAGCAATTGGGAAAGTTCAGTGACACTGAGGTGATGATCCATCTCGGTGAGGTTCAGTGTCACTGCGGCAATGAAGACCTCTCTAAGCGCGGTTGGTTCTGAGAGCAATGGCCCAGACCCCATTCCATAACACTTGGAAGATGCTCATTGAGGTAATAGAGCTGGTCCAAAGGTTGCGCGTGAAGGTTGTGTGCAAGCATGCGTAATGTGCAGGGGAAACTCTGTGCTACCCTTCCGAAACTGGAAGACTTCTTACCAGTGCTCTTGAATTTTTTTAACTCTGCCATGGCCGGTCCCAAGCCCGTGCTGCGAAAAGAGGAGGGTTGGGTGCTGGGACAGCAAACCAGCCCTGTAAAAACATTTGTTGAGCAATTGGGAAAGTTCAGTGACACTGAGGTGATGATCCATCTCGGTGAGGTTCAGTGTCACTGCGGCAATGAAGACCTCTCTAAGCGCGGTTGGTTCTGGGAGCAATGGCCCAGACCCCATTCCATAACACTTGGAAGATGCTCATTGAGGTAATAGAGCTGGTCCAAAGGTTGCGCGTGAAGGTTGTGTGCAAGCATGCACCCTATTTGAAGGTTGTGTGCAAGCATGCGTAATTTGCAGGGGAAACTCTGTGCTCCCCTTCCGAAACTGGAAGACTTCTTACCAGTGCTCTTGAATTTTTTTAACTCTGCCATGGCCGGTCCCAAGCCCGTGCTGCGAAAAGAGGAGGGTTGGGTGCTGGGACAGCAAACCAGCCCTGTAAAAACATTTGTTGAGCAATTGGGAAAGTTCAGTGACACTGAGGTGATGATCCATCTCGGTGAGGTTCAGTGTCACTGCGGCAATGAAGACCTCTCTAAGCGCGGTTGGTTCTGGGAGCAATGGCCCAGACCCCATTCCATAACACTTGGAAGATGCTCATTGAGGTAATAGAGCTGGTCCAAAGGTTGCGCGTGAAGGTTGTGTGCAAGCATGCACCCTATTTGAAGGTTGTGTGCAAGCATGCGTAATTTGCAGGGGAAACTCTGTGCTCCCCTTCCGAAACTGGAAGACTTCTTACCAGTGCTCTTGAATTTTTTTAACTCTGCCATGGCCGGTCCCAAGCCCGTGCTGCGAAAAGAGGAGGGTTGGGTGCTGGGACAGCAAACCAGCCCTGTAAAAACATTTGTTGAGCAATTGGGAAAGTTCAGTGACACTGAGGTGATGATCCATCTCGGTGAGGTTCAGTGTCACTGCGGCAATGAAGACCTCTCTAAGCGCGGTTGGTTCTGAGAGCAATGGCCCAGACCCCATTCCATAACACTTGGAAGATGCTCATTGAGGTAATAGAGCTGGTCCAAAGGTTGCGCGTGAAGGTTGTGTGCAAGCATGCGTAATGTGCAGGGGAAACTCTGTGCTACCCTTCCGAAACTGGAAGACTTCTTACCAGTGCTCTTGAATTTTTTTAACTCTGCCATGGCCGGTCCCAAGCCCGTGCTGCGAAAAGAGGAGGGTTGGGTGCTGGGACAGCAAACCAGCCCTGTAAAAACATTTGTTGAGCAATTGGGAAAGTTCAGTGACACTGAGGTGATGATCCATCTCGGTGAGGTTCAGTGTCACTGCGGCAATGAAGACCTCTCTAAGCGCGGTTGGTTCTGGGAGCAATGGCCCAGACCCCATTCCATAACACTTGGAAGATGCTCATTGAGGTAATAGAGCTGGTCCAAAGGTTGCGCGTGAAGGTTGTGTGCAAGCATGCACCCTATTTGAAGGTTGTGTGCAAGCATGCGTAATTTGCAGGGGAAACTCTGTGCTCCCCTTCCGAAACTGGAAGACTTCTTACCAGTGCTCTTGAATTTTTTTAACTCTGCCATGGCCGGTCCCAAGCCCGTGCTGCGAAAAGAGGAGGGTTGGGTGCTGGGACAGCAAACCAGCCCTGTAAAAACATTTGTTGAGCAATTGGGAAAGTTCAGTGACACTGAGGTGATGATCCATCTCGGTGAGGTTCAGTGTCACTGCGGCAATGAAGACCTCTCTAAGCGCGGTTGGTTCTGGGAGCAATGGCCCAGACCCCATTCCATAACACTTGGAAGATGCTCATTGAGGTAATAGAGCTGGTCCAAAGGTTGCGCGTGAAGGTTGTGTGCAAGCATGCACCCTATTTGAAGGTTGTGTGCAAGCATGCGTAATTTGCAGGGGAAACTCTGTGCTCCCCTTCCGAAACTGGAAGACTTCTTACCAGTGCTCTTGAATTTTTTTAACTCTGCCATGGCCGGTCCCAAGCCCGTGCTGCGAAAAGAGGAGGGTTGGGTGCTGGGACAGCAAACCAGCCCTGTAAAAACATTTGTTGAGCAATTGGGAAAGTTCAGTGACACTGAGGTGATGATCCATCTCGGTGAGGTTCAGTGTCACTGCGGCAATGAAGACCTCTCTAAGCGCGGTTGGTTCTGGGAGCAATGGCCCAGACCCCATTCCATAACACTTGGAAGATGCTCATTGAGGTAATAGAGCTGGTCCAAAGGTTGCGCGTGAAGGTTGTGTACAAGCATGCACCCTATTTGAAGGTTGTGTGCAAGCATGCGTAATTTGCAGGGGAAACTCTGTGCTCCCCTTCCGAAACTGGAAGACTTCTTACCAGTGCTCTTGAATTTTTTTAACTCTGCCATGGCCGGTCCCAAGCCCGTGCTGCGAAAAGAGGAGGGTTGGGTGCTGGGACAGCAAACCAGCCCTGTAAAAACATTTGTTGAGCAATTGGGAAAGTTCAGTGACACTGAGGTGATGATCCATCTCGGTGAGGTTCAGTGTCACTGCGGCAATGAAGACCTCTCTAAGCGCGGTTGGTTCTGAGAGCAATGGCCCAGACCCCATTCCATAACACTTGGAAGATGCTCATTGAGGTAATAGAGCTGGTCCAAAGGTTGCGCGTGAAGGTTGTGTGCAAGCTTGAAGGTTGTGTGCAAGCATGCGTAATGTGCAGGGGAAACTCTGTGCTACCCTTCCGAAACTGGAAGACTTCTTACCAGTGCTCTTGAATTTTTTTAACTCTGCCATGGCCGGTCCCAAGCCCGTGCTGCGAAAAGAGGAGGGTTGGGTGCTGGGACAGCAAACCAGCCCTGTAAAAACATTTGTTGAGCAATTGGGAAAGTTCAGTGACACTGAGGTGATGATCCATCTCGGTGAGGTTCAGTGTCACTGCGGCAATGAAGACCTCTCTAAGCGCGGTTGGTTCTGGGAGCAATGGCCCAGACCCCATTCCATAACACTTGGAAGATGCTCATTGAGGTAATAGAGCTGGTCCAAAGGTTGCGCGTGAAGGTTGTGTGCAAGCATGCACCCTATTTGAAGGTTGTGTGCAAGCATGCGTAATTTGCAGGGGAAACTCTGTGCTCCCCTTCCGAAACTGGAAGACTTCTTACCAGTGCTCTTGAATTTTTTTAACTCTGCCATGGCCGGTCCCAAGCCCGTGCTGCGAAAAGAGGAGGGTTGGGTGCTGGGACAGCAAACCAGCCCTGTAAAAACATTTGTTGAGCAATTGGGAAAGTTCAGTGACACTGAGGTGATGATCCATCTCGGTGAGGTTCAGTGTCACTGCGGCAATGAAGACCTCTCTAAGCGCGGTTGGTTCTGGGAGCAATGGCCCAGACCCCATTCCATAACACTTGGAAGATGCTCATTGAGGTAATAGAGCTGGTCCAAAGGTTGCGCGTGAAGGTTGTGTGCAAGCATGCACCCTATTTGAAGGTTGTGTGCAAGCATGCGTAATTTGCAGGGGAAACTCTGTGCTCCCCTTCCGAAACTGGAAGACTTCTTACCAGTGCTCTTGAATTTTTTTAACTCTGCCATGGCCGGTCCCAAGCCCGTGCTGCGAAAAGAGGAGGGTTGGGTGCTGGGACAGCAAACCAGCCCTGTAAAAACATTTGTTGAGCAATTGGGAAAGTTCAGTGACACTGAGGTGATGATCCATCTCGGTGAGGTTCAGTGTCACTGCGGCAATGAAGACCTCTCTAAGCGCGGTTGGTTCTGAGAGCAATGGCCCAGACCCCATTCCATAACACTTGGAAGATGCTCATTGAGGTAATAGAGCTGGTCCAAAGGTTGCGCGTGAAGGTTGTGTGCAAGCATGCGTAATGTGCAGGGGAAACTCTGTGCTACCCTTCCGAAACTGGAAGACTTCTTACCAGTGCTCTTGAATTTTTTTAACTCTGCCATGGCCGGTCCCAAGCCCGTGCTGCGAAAAGAGGAGGGTTGGGTGCTGGGACAGCAAACCAGCCCTGTAAAAACATTTGTTGAGCAATTGGGAAAGTTCAGTGACACTGAGGTGATGATCCATCTCGGTGAGGTTCAGTGTCACTGCGGCAATGAAGACCTCTCTAAGCGCGGTTGGTTCTGGGAGCAATGGCCCAGACCCCATTCCATAACACTTGGAAGATGCTCATTGAGGTAATAGAGCTGGTCCAAAGGTTGCGCGTGAAGGTTGTGTGCAAGCATGCACCCTATTTGAAGGTTGTGTGCAAGCATGCGTAATTTGCAGGGGAAACTCTGTGCTCCCCTTCCGAAACTGGAAGACTTCTTACCAGTGCTCTTGAATTTTTTTAACTCTGCCATGGCCGGTCCCAAGCCCGTGCTGCGAAAAGAGGAGGGTTGGGTGCTGGGACAGCAAACCAGCCCTGTAAAAACATTTGTTGAGCAATTGGGAAAGTTCAGTGACACTGAGGTGATGATCCATCTCGGTGAGGTTCAGTGTCACTGCGGCAATGAAGACCTCTCTAAGCGCGGTTGGTTCTGAGAGCAATGGCCCAGACCCCATTCCATAACACTTGGAAGATGCTCATTGAGGTAATAGAGCTGGTCCAAAGGTTGCGCGTGAAGGTTGTGTGCAAGCATGCGTAATGTGCAGGGGAAACTCTGTGCTACCCTTCCGAAACTGGAAGACTTCTTACCAGTGCTCTTGAATTTTTTTAACTCTGCCATGGCCGGTCCCAAGCCCGTGCTGCGAAAAGAGGAGGGTTGGGTGCTGGGACAGCAAACCAGCCCTGTAAAAACATTTGTTGAGCAATTGGGAAAGTTCAGTGACACTGAGGTGATGATCCATCTCGGTGAGGTTCAGTGTCACTGCGGCAATGAAGACCTCTCTAAGCGCGGTTGGTTCTGGGAGCAATGGCCCAGACCCCATTCCATAACACTTGGAAGATGCTCATTGAGGTAATAGAGCTGGTCCAAAGGTTGCGCGTGAAGGTTGTGTGCAAGCATGCACCCTATTTGAAGGTTGTGTGCAAGCATGCGTAATTTGCAGGGGAAACTCTGTGCTCCCCTTCCGAAACTGGAAGACTTCTTACCAGTGCTCTTGAATTTTTTTAACTCTGCCATGGCCGGTCCCAAGCCCGTGCTGCGAAAAGAGGAGGGTTGGGTGCTGGGACAGCAAACCAGCCCTGTAAAAACATTTGTTGAGCAATTGGGAAAGTTCAGTGACACTGAGGTGATGATCCATCTCGGTGAGGTTCAGTGTCACTGCGGCAATGAAGACCTCTCTAAGCGCGGTTGGTTCTGAGAGCAATGGCCCAGACCCCATTCCATAACACTTGGAAGATGCTCATTGAGGTAATAGAGCTGGTCCAAAGGTTGCGCGTGAAGGTTGTGTGCAAGCATGCGTAATGTGCAGGGGAAACTCTGTGCTACCCTTCCGAAACTGGAAGACTTCTTACCAGTGCTCTTGAATTTTTTTAACTCTGCCATGGCCGGTCCCAAGCCCGTGCTGCGAAAAGAGGAGGGTTGGGTGCTGGGACAGCAAACCAGCCCTGTAAAAACATTTGTTGAGCAATTGGGAAAGTTCAGTGACACTGAGGTGATGATCCATCTCGGTGAGGTTCAGTGTCACTGCGGCAATGAAGACCTCTCTAAGCGCGGTTGGTTCTGGGAGCAATGGCCCAGACCCCATTCCATAACACTTGGAAGATGCTCATTGAGGTAATAGAGCTGGTCCAAAGGTTGCGCGTGAAGGTTGTGTGCAAGCATGCACCCTATTTGAAGGTTGTGTGCAAGCATGCGTAATTTGCAGGGGAAACTCTGTGCTCCCCTTCCGAAACTGGAAGACTTCTTACCAGTGCTCTTGAATTTTTTTAACTCTGCCATGGCCGGTCCCAAGCCCGTGCTGCGAAAAGAGGAGGGTTGGGTGCTGGGACAGCAAACCAGCCCTGTAAAAACATTTGTTGAGCAATTGGGAAAGTTCAGTGACACTGAGGTGATGATCCATCTCGGTGAGGTTCAGTGTCACTGCGGCAATGAAGACCTCTCTAAGCGCGGTTGGTTCTGGGAGCAATGGCCCAGACCCCATTCCATAACACTTGGAAGATGCTCATTGAGGTAATAGAGCTGGTCCAAAGGTTGCGCGTGAAGGTTGTGTGCAAGCATGCACCCTATTTGAAGGTTGTGTGCAAGCATGCGTAATTTGCAGGGGAAACTCTGTGCTCCCCTTCCGAAACTGGAAGACTTCTTACCAGTGCTCTTGAATTTTTTTAACTCTGCCATGGCCGGTCCCAAGCCCGTGCTGCGAAAAGAGGAGGGTTGGGTGCTGGGACAGCAAACCAGCCCTGTAAAAACATTTGTTGAGCAATTGGGAAAGTTCAGTGACACTGAGGTGATGATCCATCTCGGTGAGGTTCAGTGTCACTGCGGCAATGAAGACCTCTCTAAGCGCGGTTGGTTCTGAGAGCAATGGCCCAGACCCCATTCCATAACACTTGGAAGATGCTCATTGAGGTAATAGAGCTGGTCCAAAGGTTGCGCGTGAAGGTTGTGTGCAAGCATGCGTAATGTGCAGGGGAAACTCTGTGCTACCCTTCCGAAACTGGAAGACTTCTTACCAGTGCTCTTGAATTTTTTTAACTCTGCCATGGCCGGTCCCAAGCCCGTGCTGCGAAAAGAGGAGGGTTGGGTGCTGGGACAGCAAACCAGCCCTGTAAAAACATTTGTTGAGCAATTGGGAAAGTTCAGTGACACTGAGGTGATGATCCATCTCGGTGAGGTTCAGTGTCACTGCGGCAATGAAGACCTCTCTAAGCGCGGTTGGTTCTGGGAGCAATGGCCCAGACCCCATTCCATAACACTTGGAAGATGCTCATTGAGGTAATAGAGCTGGTCCAAAGGTTGCGCGTGAAGGTTGTGTGCAAGCATGCACCCTATTTGAAGGTTGTGTGCAAGCATGCGTAATTTGCAGGGGAAACTCTGTGCTCCCCTTCCGAAACTGGAAGACTTCTTACCAGTGCTCTTGAATTTTTTTAACTCTGCCATGGCCGGTCCCAAGCCCGTGCTGCGAAAAGAGGAGGGTTGGGTGCTGGGACAGCAAACCAGCCCTGTAAAAACATTTGTTGAGCAATTGGGAAAGTTCAGTGACACTGAGGTGATGATCCATCTCGGTGAGGTTCAGTGTCACTGCGGCAATGAAGACCTCTCTAAGCGCGGTTGGTTCTGGGAGCAATGGCCCAGACCCCATTCCATAACACTTGGAAGATGCTCATTGAGGTAATAGAGCTGGTCCAAAGGTTGCGCGTGAAGGTTGTGTGCAAGCATGCACCCTATTTGAAGGTTGTGTGCAAGCATGCGTAATTTGCAGGGGAAACTCTGTGCTCCCCTTCCGAAACTGGAAGACTTCTTACCAGTGCTCTTGAATTTTTTTAACTCTGCCATGGCCGGTCCCAAGCCCGTGCTGCGAAAAGAGGAGGGTTGGGTGCTGGGACAGCAAACCAGCCCTGTAAAAACATTTGTTGAGCAATTGGGAAAGTTCAGTGACACTGAGGTGATGATCCATCTCGGTGAGGTTCAGTGTCACTGCGGCAATGAAGACCTCTCTAAGCGCGGTTGGTTCTGGGAGCAATGGCCCAGACCCCATTCCATAACACTTGGAAGATGCTCATTGAGGTAATAGAGCTGGTCCAAAGGTTGCGCGTGAAGGTTGTGTGCAAGCATGCACCCTATTTGAAGGTTGTGTGCAAGCATGCGTAATTTGCAGGGGAAACTCTGTGCTCCCCTTCCGAAACTGGAAGACTTCTTACCAGTGCTCTTGAATTTTTTTAACTCTGCCATGGCCGGTCCCAAGCCCGTGCTGCGAAAAGAGGAGGGTTGGGTGCTGGGACAGCAAACCAGCCCTGTAAAAACATTTGTTGAGCAATTGGGAAAGTTCAGTGACACTGAGGTGATGATCCATCTCGGTGAGGTTCAGTGTCACTGCGGCAATGAAGACCTCTCTAAGCGCGGTTGGTTCTGAGAGCAATGGCCCAGACCCCATTCCATAACACTTGGAAGATGCTCATTGAGGTAATAGAGCTGGTCCAAAGGTTGCGCGTGAAGGTTGTGTGCAAGCATGCGTAATGTGCAGGGGAAACTCTGTGCTACCCTTCCGAAACTGGAAGACTTCTTACCAGTGCTCTTGAATTTTTTTAACTCTGCCATGGCCGGTCCCAAGCCCGTGCTGCGAAAAGAGGAGGGTTGGGTGCTGGGACAGCAAACCAGCCCTGTAAAAACATTTGTTGAGCAATTGGGAAAGTTCAGTGACACTGAGGTGATGATCCATCTCGGTGAGGTTCAGTGTCACTGCGGCAATGAAGACCTCTCTAAGCGCGGTTGGTTCTGGGAGCAATGGCCCAGACCCCATTCCATAACACTTGGAAGATGCTCATTGAGGTAATAGAGCTGGTCCAAAGGTTGCGCGTGAAGGTTGTGTGCAAGCATGCACCCTATTTGAAGGTTGTGTGCAAGCATGCGTAATTTGCAGGGGAAACTCTGTGCTCCCCTTCCGAAACTGGAAGACTTCTTACCAGTGCTCTTGAATTTTTTTAACTCTGCCATGGCCGGTCCCAAGCCCGTGCTGCGAAAAGAGGAGGGTTGGGTGCTGGGACAGCAAACCAGCCCTGTAAAAACATTTGTTGAGCAATTGGGAAAGTTCAGTGACACTGAGGTGATGATCCATCTCGGTGAGGTTCAGTGTCACTGCGGCAATGAAGACCTCTCTAAGCGCGGTTGGTTCTGGGAGCAATGGCCCAGACCCCATTCCATAACACTTGGAAGATGCTCATTGAGGTAATAGAGCTGGTCCAAAGGTTGCGCGTGAAGGTTGTGTGCAAGCATGCACCCTATTTGAAGGTTGTGTGCAAGCATGCGTAATTTGCAGGGGAAACTCTGTGCTCCCCTTCCGAAACTGGAAGACTTCTTACCAGTGCTCTTGAATTTTTTTAACTCTGCCATGGCCGGTCCCAAGCCCGTGCTGCGAAAAGAGGAGGGTTGGGTGCTGGGACAGCAAACCAGCCCTGTAAAAACATTTGTTGAGCAATTGGGAAAGTTCAGTGACACTGAGGTGATGATCCATCTCGGTGAGGTTCAGTGTCACTGCGGCAATGAAGACCTCTCTAAGCGCGGTTGGTTCTGAGAGCAATGGCCCAGACCCCATTCCATAACACTTGGAAGATGCTCATTGAGGTAATAGAGCTGGTCCAAAGGTTGCGCGTGAAGGTTGTGTGCAAGCATGCGTAATGTGCAGGGGAAACTCTGTGCTACCCTTCCGAAACTGGAAGACTTCTTACCAGTGCTCTTGAATTTTTTTAACTCTGCCATGGCCGGTCCCAAGCCCGTGCTGCGAAAAGAGGAGGGTTGGGTGCTGGGACAGCAAACCAGCCCTGTAAAAACATTTGTTGAGCAATTGGGAAAGTTCAGTGACACTGAGGTGATGATCCATCTCGGTGAGGTTCAGTGTCACTGCGGCAATGAAGACCTCTCTAAGCGCGGTTGGTTCTGGGAGCAATGGCCCAGACCCCATTCCATAACACTTGGAAGATGCTCATTGAGGTAATAGAGCTGGTCCAAAGGTTGCGCGTGAAGGTTGTGTGCAAGCATGCACCCTATTTGAAGGTTGTGTGCAAGCATGCGTAATTTGCAGGGGAAACTCTGTGCTCCCCTTCCGAAACTGGAAGACTTCTTACCAGTGCTCTTGAATTTTTTTAACTCTGCCATGGCCGGTCCCAAGCCCGTGCTGCGAAAAGAGGAGGGTTGGGTGCTGGGACAGCAAACCAGCCCTGTAAAAACATTTGTTGAGCAATTGGGAAAGTTCAGTGACACTGAGGTGATGATCCATCTCGGTGAGGTTCAGTGTCACTGCGGCAATGAAGACCTCTCTAAGCGCGGTTGGTTCTGAGAGCAATGGCCCAGACCCCATTCCATAACACTTGGAAGATGCTCATTGAGGTAATAGAGCTGGTCCAAAGGTTGCGCGTGAAGGTTGTGTGCAAGCATGCGTAATGTGCAGGGGAAACTCTGTGCTACCCTTCCGAAACTGGAAGACTTCTTACCAGTGCTCTTGAATTTTTTTAACTCTGCCATGGCCGGTCCCAAGCCCGTGCTGCGAAAAGAGGAGGGTTGGGTGCTGGGACAGCAAACCAGCCCTGTAAAAACATTTGTTGAGCAATTGGGAAAGTTCAGTGACACTGAGGTGATGATCCATCTCGGTGAGGTTCAGTGTCACTGCGGCAATGAAGACCTCTCTAAGCGCGGTTGGTTCTGGGAGCAATGGCCCAGACCCCATTCCATAACACTTGGAAGATGCTCATTGAGGTAATAGAGCTGGTCCAAAGGTTGCGCGTGAAGGTTGTGTGCAAGCATGCACCCTATTTGAAGGTTGTGTGCAAGCATGCGTAATTTGCAGGGGAAACTCTGTGCTCCCCTTCCGAAACTGGAAGACTTCTTACCAGTGCTCTTGAATTTTTTTAACTCTGCCATGGCCGGTCCCAAGCCCGTGCTGCGAAAAGAGGAGGGTTGGGTGCTGGGACAGCAAACCAGCCCTGTAAAAACATTTGTTGAGCAATTGGGAAAGTTCAGTGACACTGAGGTGATGATCCATCTCGGTGAGGTTCAGTGTCACTGCGGCAATGAAGACCTCTCTAAGCGCGGTTGGTTCTGAGAGCAATGGCCCAGACCCCATTCCATAACACTTGGAAGATGCTCATTGAGGTAATAGAGCTGGTCCAAAGGTTGCGCGTGAAGGTTGTGTGCAAGCATGCGTAATGTGCAGGGGAAACTCTGTGCTACCCTTCCGAAACTGGAAGACTTCTTACCAGTGCTCTTGAATTTTTTTAACTCTGCCATGGCCGGTCCCAAGCCCGTGCTGCGAAAAGAGGAGGGTTGGGTGCTGGGACAGCAAACCAGCCCTGTAAAAACATTTGTTGAGCAATTGGGAAAGTTCAGTGACACTGAGGTGATGATCCATCTCGGTGAGGTTCAGTGTCACTGCGGCAATGAAGACCTCTCTAAGCGCGGTTGGTTCTGGGAGCAATGGCCCAGACCCCATTCCATAACACTTGGAAGATGCTCATTGAGGTAATAGAGCTGGTCCAAAGGTTGCGCGTGAAGGTTGTGTGCAAGCATGCACCCTATTTGAAGGTTGTGTGCAAGCATGCGTAATTTGCAGGGGAAACTCTGTGCTCCCCTTCCGAAACTGGAAGACTTCTTACCAGTGCTCTTGAATTTTTTTAACTCTGCCATGGCCGGTCCCAAGCCCGTGCTGCGAAAAGAGGAGGGTTGGGTGCTGGGACAGCAAACCAGCCCTGTAAAAACATTTGTTGAGCAATTGGGAAAGTTCAGTGACACTGAGGTGATGATCCATCTCGGTGAGGTTCAGTGTCACTGCGGCAATGAAGACCTCTCTAAGCGCGGTTGGTTCTGGGAGCAATGGCCCAGACCCCATTCCATAACACTTGGAAGATGCTCATTGAGGTAATAGAGCTGGTCCAAAGGTTGCGCGTGAAGGTTGTGTGCAAGCATGCACCCTATTTGAAGGTTGTGTGCAAGCATGCGTAATTTGCAGGGGAAACTCTGTGCTCCCCTTCCGAAACTGGAAGACTTCTTACCAGTGCTCTTGAATTTTTTTAACTCTGCCATGGCCGGTCCCAAGCCCGTGCTGCGAAAAGAGGAGGGTTGGGTGCTGGGACAGCAAACCAGCCCTGTAAAAACATTTGTTGAGCAATTGGGAAAGTTCAGTGACACTGAGGTGATGATCCATCTCGGTGAGGTTCAGTGTCACTGCGGCAATGAAGACCTCTCTAAGCGCGGTTGGTTCTGGGAGCAATGGCCCAGACCCCATTCCATAACACTTGGAAGATGCTCATTGAGGTAATAGAGCTGGTCCAAAGGTTGCGCGTGAAGGTTGTGTGCAAGCATGCACCCTATTTGAAGGTTGTGTGCAAGCATGCGTAATTTGCAGGGGAAACTCTGTGCTCCCCTTCCGAAACTGGAAGACTTCTTACCAGTGCTCTTGAATTTTTTTAACTCTGCCATGGCCGGTCCCAAGCCCGTGCTGCGAAAAGAGGAGGGTTGGGTGCTGGGACAGCAAACCAGCCCTGTAAAAACATTTGTTGAGCAATTGGGAAAGTTCAGTGACACTGAGGTGATGATCCATCTCGGTGAGGTTCAGTGTCACTGCGGCAATGAAGACCTCTCTAAGCGCGGTTGGTTCTGGGAGCAATGGCCCAGACCCCATTCCATAACACTTGGAAGATGCTCATTGAGGTAATAGAGCTGGTCCAAAGGTTGCGCGTGAAGGTTGTGTGCAAGCATGCACCCTATTTGAAGGTTGTGTGCAAGCATGCGTAATTTGCAGGGGAAACTCTGTGCTCCCCTTCCGAAACTGGAAGACTTCTTACCAGTGCTCTTGAATTTTTTTAACTCTGCCATGGCCGGTCCCAAGCCCGTGCTGCGAAAAGAGGAGGGTTGGGTGCTGGGACAGCAAACCAGCCCTGTAAAAACATTTGTTGAGCAATTGGGAAAGTTCAGTGACACTGAGGTGATGATCCATCTCGGTGAGGTTCAGTGTCACTGCGGCAATGAAGACCTCTCTAAGCGCGGTTGGTTCTGAGAGCAATGGCCCAGACCCCATTCCATAACACTTGGAAGATGCTCATTGAGGTAATAGAGCTGGTCCAAAGGTTGCGCGTGAAGGTTGTGTGCAAGCATGCGTAATGTGCAGGGGAAACTCTGTGCTACCCTTCCGAAACTGGAAGACTTCTTACCAGTGCTCTTGAATTTTTTTAACTCTGCCATGGCCGGTCCCAAGCCCGTGCTGCGAAAAGAGGAGGGTTGGGTGCTGGGACAGCAAACCAGCCCTGTAAAAACATTTGTTGAGCAATTGGGAAAGTTCAGTGACACTGAGGTGATGATCCATCTCGGTGAGGTTCAGTGTCACTGCGGCAATGAAGACCTCTCTAAGCGCGGTTGGTTCTGGGAGCAATGGCCCAGACCCCATTCCATAACACTTGGAAGATGCTCATTGAGGTAATAGAGCTGGTCCAAAGGTTGCGCGTGAAGGTTGTGTGCAAGCATGCACCCTATTTGAAGGTTGTGTGCAAGCATGCGTAATTTGCAGGGGAAACTCTGTGCTACCCTTCCGAAACTGGAAGACTTCTTACCAGTGCTCTTGAATTTTTTTAACTCTGCCATGGCCGGTCCTAAGCCCGTGCTGCGAAAAGAGGAGGGTTGGGTGCTTGGACATAGTACTGTACAGCTTAGTAAAGAAATCTGGAATGTAAGAAGGCTGACTGATGTTTAGGGTGATGTGAAGATGCTATTCAGCGTGTGAAGGGGGCAACTTGATTGGCCCCGGCCACGAGTCTGGAGATTTCTCTGCTGACCCTTAGCTGTTTATGAGATCTCTGGGTAGGGTACCGCCTTCATCTTTGGGTCCTTTTGCTGTACCGGCTGGAGGGGGGTTGGGAATCGGCCTCCCGCTACTTGAAGGAGGGACCTTCAGGAGGAATCGCAACTTAACCCGCTTAAATCTCAGTGACTGGTCAGGTTAGTGAAAGAAACCTGGAGTTTTAAGCTGGATGTTGGTTTGCACCTGGAACCCGCCCAGAGCTGGACGCCACCAGTTGGTCCAGAATAAGAAGCACTGAATTCACCTTGTTTCATATTTAGTTAGAGTGTGTTGGATGATTGTTTAAAGGCTTTTTACTATTCCTTTCCATTCCTGGTGGGGACATGTCTCCGATCTCTATGAAAACTTACCTGTCTAGGTTTGTGTGAAGACAGGAAAGGACACTGCCTTTTAATTGGTAGGCTAGTAAGGGACAGATGTATGTGCATCCATCTGCTTTTGAGGATCAGTAAGTGAGAATATGTGTGGAAGATCGGTGGCAATACCCCTAGTGTCTCTACAGATCTAACCAGGTAATAGACACCATCTTGGGGGCTTTTCCCATCTTGTACACTTCACCTGCGTTATTCCAAGCTAATGTGGATGGATTTATTTGGAAGAGTGCTCAACAATGATCAAAGAAGGGGGAAAATGTGTAGGGAAATAATAGATGATCATTGCTGACCACCACATCACCCGCCATATTGTAACAGTATCAGCCATTCCAAATCTGATGTCCATTTTATGTCAGAAAAGGGTTGCTCTTATGTAGATCTTGGTAAACAAGTCTGTAAAGCAAGAACGCAGGTTATAGGATAGGGCCTAATTTAAACAGGTATACCACACTAAAGAAATGATGACTAGCATCGAGTAGGTTAGCATAGCATAGTGTAGTTAGTGTAGGTCCTGCCCTAAAATAAGTCTACCTTGTCGTGGTGGGCAGGCTTGTAATCTTTTGGTTAAAATTGACAAAACAGTAGAAAGAATCAATTCTCTAGACAGTTTCACTTTTGACCATTTGATTCAACTAAAAGACTTATATTTATTACCGACAAAATACATTTATAGATGGATAGAGCTTTGGAGAGAGGGGAAGGGCCAAGTAGTTAGGGGGAGCCATTGTTCCTCTTACCACACTGTTGGTAACTCCGCCGTGGCCGGTCCCAAGCCCGTGCTGAGAAAGGAGGAGGGGAGCTTTGGAGAGGGTGAAGTGGTAGTTGTGGCTCTGTTAGGAGGAGGTGGGTGTAGGTAGGTGTGTGTGGCTCTGTTAGGAGGAGGTGGGTGTAGGTGTGTGTGGCTCTGTTAGGAGGAGGTGGGTGTAGGTAGGTAGGTGTGGCTCTGTTAGGAGAAGGTGGGTGTAGGTAGGTGTGTGTGGCTCTGTTAGGAGGAGGTGGGTGTAGGTAGGTGGGTGTGGCTCTGTTAGGAGGAGGTGGGTGTAGGTAGGTAGGTGTGGCTCTGTTAGGAGGAGGTGGGTGTAGGTAGGTGTGTGTGGCTCTGTTAGGAGGAGGTGGGTGTAGGTAGGTAGGTGTGGCTCTGTTAGGAGGAGGTGGGTGTAGGTAGGTGTGTGTGGCTCTGTTAGGAGGAGGTGGGTGTAGGTAGGTGGGTGTGGCTCTGTTAGGAGGAGGTGGGTGTAGGTAGGTGTGTGTGGCTCTGTTAGGAGGAGGTGGGTGTAGGTAGGTAGGTATGGCTCTGTTAGGAGGAGGTGGGTGTAGGTAGGTAGGTGTTGCTCTGTTAGGAGGAGATGGGTGTAGGTAGGTAGGTGTGGCTCTGTTAGGAGGAGATGGGTGTAGGTAGGTGTGGCTCTGTTAGGAGGAGGTGGGTGTAGGTAGGTAGGTGTGGCTCTGTTAGGAGGAGGTGGGTGGCTCTGAGGAGAGCCTTTGTGGGGTGGAGATGAAGGAGATATCCGGTGTGGTGCCGAGAATGGTTTCCCCGTCGATATCTGCCCCCCCCCCCCCCCCCCGGCTCAGTGATCAGTAATGATGCCTCTCTGTATAAGAGACGATCTGATGGAAGTCACTATCACTGCACGTCTCTCTTCTCTTCTATCGTTGTTTAGTGAATACGATTCGTCTTCTCCGCCAACAAATACAGAGGAGGAATTAGAAATCAGAACTTCTATTCCTATGTGATCGGGTTCTAGAACGTTCCCTACACACAGGGACTTTGTTCAATCTGTTGGACGTTCCCTAATTGGAGAACAAAGAACATCATAGAGCGGGAAATTTAAACCGAGAAACGGCCGCGGATTGGATCCTTTAGAATATCGAGAGGCGGACTTTTCTCTTGTCAGGACACGCCTTCATCTAACCCCTCCCATCTGTCCCCCATCAGGTCCGCTCAGGCTGTATATAAGGAGGAGGCTGTGTGCCGTTTCGTTACTGTTAGTCTGAATAACGAGGATCTCGGAGATGTCTGGTCGCGGTAAAGGAGGGAAGGGTCTGGGGAAAGGAGGCGCCAAGCGGCACAGGAAGGTGCTCCGGGACAACATCCAGGGCATCACCAAACCCGCCATCCGACGTTTGGCCCGCCGAGGGGGTGTCAAGCGCATCTCCGGACTCATCTATGAGGAGACCCGCGGAGTGCTCAAGGTTTTCCTGGAGAATGTCATCCGCGATGCCGTCACCTACACCGAGCACGCCAAGAGGAAGACCGTCACCGCCATGGATGTCGTCTATGCTCTCAAACGCCAGGGGCGCACTCTCTACGGATTCGGAGGCTAAACCTTCATAGACTCCCACCTACTTCACCTACACAAAGGCCCTTCTCAGGGCCACCCACCTTCTCATACAAAGAGCTGATACGTTGAGTTTGTTAGAATCGCGCACGTTAGGGATTAGATCGCTGGGACTTGTAGGTTCTATAGTATCGGTCTTAGTGCCGGTCCCGTTATTTCTGATAGGGGAGGGATTTATTGGCTCTATTAAGGCATCGGCTGGTGACAGTGGAGGGCAGCAGGACACTGTATTCCGGGGTCTACTAGAGGGGTTGTGCTGCCACCTGCTGGCTAGTATCCAGTATTACACATGGGTGATTGGTAATGACGGCTCTGCTCTCATACGGCGGAATGTATGTGGTGACAGCCATAGACTGATGATTGGAACTCGTCATCCAGCACTATTGTACACGGCCAAGAACTTGAAGTAGAAGGGAGGAGGGGCGATACACAACAAGCCTCCATCTCAGCCGCTAGGAATCTAAAACGACCCGTCAGATTTTCCAACGGAAGTGACGCGCCACCGCCATCTTGTTACACCCCGCACTCGTCCACAGTAAGGATACAGTGAGAAGGCGGCAAGTGGACATCTTGTTACACCCACCAGAGTCTTGCACACTTTTTAAAACTCAGCTTGTATAGTAAAGTTCAGTATTTTGAAATCCCTCCAGACAGTTTTGATGATTTTTTTAAAGCAGCAATGTTCTGTCAGATTAACAAACCCGTGAGATCAGGCTTGTCGCTGCTTTTTAAATTAAACTTCTAAACAGGCGGATTTCTAAATCCTGTATTTCACTATATAAACGAAGTTTACTGTTAAAAATAAGTGTGAAATGCAAGAATTTAGTGGGTGTAACAAGATGTCCGCTTTCCCTCTTCTGTGTATTTTTACTATGAAGGAGTGCGGGGTGTACCAAGATGGCCGTGACGGAACGTCACTTTCATTACAAATTTTGACGGGCCGCCTAATCTAACGAAACAGCCGCTCTGTCTCTTGTGACTGAGAGGAACAGCACTGCCATCTTGTGGTGAATCGGGGAACAGTTCTTGTTTATGGCAAAAGGTGATGGCGGAATGGACAGCACTGCCACCTTGTGGTATGTAGTGGCAACAGCTCTTTTGTGTGCGACGCAAGGCTATTATAGAACACCTTGTGGTAGATCGGAGAACAGCTTTTTGGTGTGCAGCACAAGGTGATGGCAAAATGGAGAGCGCTGCCACCTTGTGGTATGTAGTTGCAACAGCTTTTTGGTGTACAGTACAAGGAAATAAAGGAAAATATATGAGTCTCTGAAATCATCATAAAATCGAATATGTGAAGGAATTCTGAAGCGACATCAAGAGTCATCTACAATAATGAGAAGGAGTGATATATGGACACATTCTACTGTTTAAAACCTTTAGCAAGAAAAAATGTACTAAAATATTGGTAAAAATGTATCTACCTGTGAGAGCATTTCTATTTTTTCTTTTAGCAATGGCAGTTCAAATTTTAACCAATTGTGACCCGGAGTAAAGGCTGGGCCTGATTTCTGTTATTGGAGTAAAAAGAACCCCCCCCAAAATGTTGGGAATAGTAAAATATGCCAATGTGTTTTAGGGGTCAGTAGGGATAAAAGCAATGCCCCATCAGCAGAGGCAGACTGCCCCCCCCCCCCCCCCCCCAGGCCGCTCTGACGGTTTGCAACCAAGTTGCAACGCTTCCACCGCAGACATGCATAAAGTCTTCCTGGTGAAGAGGAATAAATGGTCCCTGCCAGTGTCCTATCAAGTACAGTATGAGGACAGAGTGAAGGCCCCCAGCATGGACGCGTATGCCATGTACAAGTAGAGGTCAGATCCGTGCCCCACCAGAGGCTCTCTCCTGCCCCTGACCAAGCTACCCTCTTCCGGCCAGTTTGAGAAGTCAATGCAACAGGCGCTGTCCAGCTCGACCCACCCGATGAGCAGAGATTGGGGGGTCAGGAGGAGGTGGGAAAGAGGGTGGGAGGGGGGGCCAAATCGCCTCACCATGGCTCTCTGGGATCATCCGTGATCACTGGAAGTAGTAATGCGGCATTTCTTACTGTCAATATAAGGAATTCTTAAAATCATTTGTATCGGGGGGAGGGTGCCTCATCATTTATTCCCCCCGAGGACACGTGATATTGTGACAACACACATTGGGTGGGGTCGGGTGAAGGTGTACCAAGTCCGGAAGTAATGTGGGAGCTGCGGTCCCGCTGTCTGTTTGAATTTGGTTTTTACATTTCTACATATTGTAAGGGCAGATTAAATTTATTTTAATACATTTTACTAAAATCTACAACCCGATGAAGAGGACGGGGGAGATCCATTCATTTAAAGGGCCACAATACTTCTGGAGGATTTATGGGGATACTACTTATCTCACCATCATTTGGAAGACCCAGGAGTGATGCCTTAAAGGGAAAAGTGCACATTGGCCTGGTGGTACACAGGTTCATTACTAAAGGTGAGCACATGATATGAAAGGGGGAGGGAGTCCAGTGGCGGAACTTTCATGGTCGCAGCAGTCGCACTTGCTACTGGGCCCTGCCATACTGCCACTGTGGGGGGGGTCCCAAGACCCAACATCTCTCCCTGCACCTCTGGCTGTCCGTTTAGAATGCAGTGGGGGGAGGTGGGAGGATACGATTGGCAGCTCTGTTACCTGTGGGCGGCGGAATCTCCCTGGGGCTAGTAGTTCTCCTCCTGAGTATATACAGTGGAAAGGGGAGGATCCTCTGACCCGGGCATGTATCAATTTCACTCGTCAGTGTACAAGTGTGTCGCTCTGCTTGCACACTCTTGCTGACACATGCTTAGGTCAGAGGCCCCTCCCTTCTCCACTGTATACACTGGGAACTACTAGCCCAAGAGAGATCCCGCTGCCTGTGGACTAGTGCTGCCGATCGCCACCTCCCCCCATGTGGGGGGGACAGAGATCTGCTGTGGGTTGGAGGTGCACAGATAGCGGAGACCAGTCAGGTACAGGGGAATCTCTGGAGGGGGCGTGCGGCTGTCTGGGGACACTGATGTAAGGGGGGTTCTCTGGGGACACTGATGTAAGGGGGGGCTCTCTGGGGACACTGATGTAAGGGGGGGCTCTCTGGGGACACTGAAGTAAGGGGGGTTCTCTGGGGACCCTGATGTAAGGGGGGCTCTCTGATGTAATGAGGGGGGGCTCTGGGGACACTGATGTAAGGGGGGATTCTCTGTGGACTAGTGTCCCCAGAAAATCCCCCCTTACATCAGTGTCCCCAGAGAATCCCCCCTTACATCAGTGTCCACAGAGCCCCCCTCATTACATCCCCACATCAGGGTCCCGAGAGAGCCTCTCCTTTACATCAGGGTCCCCAGAGAATCCCCCCTTACATCAAAGTAAGGGGGGCTCTCTGGGGACACTGATGTAAGGGATGATCTCTGGGGACCCTGATGTGGGGATGTAATGAGGGGGGGCTCTGTGGACACTGATGTAAGGGGGGATTCTCTGGGGACCCTGACGTAAAAGGGGCTCTCTGGGGACACTGATGTAATGAGGGGGGGGGCTCTCTGGGGACACTGATGTAATGAGGGGGGGGCTCTCTGGGGACACTGAAGTAATGAGGGGGGGGGCTCTCTGGGGACCCTGATGTAAGTGGGGGATCCATACTCAGATATGTAACAATAATATTTACACACACACATATTATAATATACATGCGTATGACTTTCTTTTTGTCCCTGCTATGGGCTCTAGCCCGAGATCTTTTGTAGACCCAGCAATGCCTCTGATGGGGGCCCTTCATGGTCTCTTGCACCGGGGCCCTGAAGATTCTAGTTACGCCTCAGAGGGAGTCACTTCACTAAAGGTAGATATATGTGGAACTGGAAGTAAAACTGTGGAATTTATTGGGAAGCAATACTTCACGCAGTGAACTGTTGTATGAATATAAAATATTTGAGCCACAGAACACATCAGAGACTTTTTGGCACAAGTGGTTTATTGAATTTTTGGATTATGCATTGGTTCGCTTTAATCCTTGTACACATTGTATATTTCTCTTACCCTCATGGCTGGCGGTGGCAGCGCAGCTGGTATCTCTTCTCCTTGGGGTCTTCACCATCTGCATCAGCCATAGTGCAGTGGTCACCTGTGTGAGGAGGGGTGGATGTGGCAACACCCCTGGCCCCACCCACCACTTCCACCCCTGGAGAGAAGACTTGTCTGCCAGCACTAGGGGGTCTCAGACAGGGAGTACCGGTATGCCCCTTTCATTGGTGGTCAGTAAGAAGAATGCCATCCCTACAGACAGCTAAAAAGACTGTTGGTGTCATACTGCTGCAGAGCTCCCAACTGTCTCTAAATTTGAGGGACTGTCCCTGATTTGGAACAAATTCCCTCTTTCCTCCTAATTTGTCCTTTATTTTAGTTTGATCTTCTGTATATGGTTGTATCAAGTGTGTCTAAAAAGTTTGGTGAATGGAATCTCCAAAGGTTTCCATCTGTTTTGCATTCTGTTGTTCTGTCAGCTTGTGCAGCACAAACCGGGAAGAGATCTTCCGCTTACCCAGATCATTGTGAACAATGGTGCACACTGTGTCCTTACTAATGCCCAAATCCTCCGCCATCAATTGTAGAGTCAGTCACTGCAAACAGACTGTGAAATGTTTGCCCTTTGCCTGGCACTGGTCACTATCTCCTACATCTTCTTATGTGGATTACTCAAGAAATGTTGCCTCGGCCCTTGTGTTCATTTTCAAAAACTTGTATTTAACATAAACCGTGGGTGGCACAGTGGTGTAGTGGTTAGCACTCTCACCTAGCAGTAAGAAGGGTCGCTGGTTCAAATCCCAACCACGACACTACATGCCTGGAGTTTTCATGTTCTCCCTGTGCCTGCGTGGGTTTCCTCCGGTTTCCTCCCACAATCCAAAGACATGCAGGTAGGTTAATTGGCTTCTGTCCAAAATAATTGGCCCTAGTATATGAATGGGGACCTTGGATTGTGGGCTCCTTGAGGGTAGGGACTGATGTGAGTGTGCAATGTATGGGGATAGGGACAACTGTAGACACTCAGGTTGAACTGGATGGACTGATGTCTTTATTCAACCTTACTATGATATTCCAAAGTCACAACTCCTATAAAGACAAGTGCAGGTTACATAAGGTTAAAAAATTATCAAAAAGGTTAATCAAACGGAAAAAAGTGTTAAAGCTTGGCATATAAAAGGGCACATGTATGGAAAGGTTTAACCCATCACAGCTCAGGTTCCCATTCACTGCAGGAGGATATCCTTAGTCAAATATTGTCACTATATATATATATATATATATATATATATATATATATATGAGGCTACAGAGATTTGGTGTACACTGAAAACAGTCCGATTACTGGGAGTCTTAATAGCTTTGACCAAATAGGTAACAAATGATATTACATGTTCCTCTTAACCACTTATGCCCACCATCGATATACGTCGCTACTTTGACGTTAAATACCGTTGTTATGGCAGCAGATAGCTGCCTCAAGCCCGGTATTTTCTTCAACGGTGGTCGGTCCGCTTTAGGATAAAAGTGGTCTCACTTTTATCGGCGGCAGGAGAGGTGCCCCGTTAGCGGCGGAAACGATCCAAAGTTGAGTGAAGGAATGATGCCCCCCCCCCCCCCCCCCCCACACTCGACTCTATTCGATTGAATGACGGGAGTGACATCAAACATCACTTCGGCCTAACAGCCTTAACACAGGCCTTTTATTGAAAAAAATAAAAATAAAATGAACACTTTTTCTTTATTATTATTGCTTTTAAGTGTAAATGTTCCGCCCCCTCTCTCCTCTCCACCCCCTATATACATAGCATGAATCTATCCACGGCCGCCCCCTATTCATGTGTCCGACCCCTTTCGGGTAACAGGGCACATCAGGGCTTGACAAATTTGCTTGGAATCTAGGAGCTAGCTAAAAAAGTTAGGAGCCAGGTTTTTTTTTTAACGACATGGCGACGAGTGAGGCCCCCGCCCGTCTCCAAGTCATTGCAGGGCAGAAGCGACTTCAAGTCGTCACTTCCGCCCATAGGTCTTAAAAGGGACATTTTATTATTCTTTTCAAATTACAATTTATTTTATTTTTTTATTGCATTTTAGTGTAAATATGAGATCCGAGGTCTTTTTGACCCCAGATCTCATATTTAAGAGACCCTGTCATGCTTTTTTCTATTACAAGGGGTGTTTACATTCCTTGTAATAGGAATAAAAAAAAAAAATTACAATTTTTTTTTTCAAAAGGACAGTGAAAAAATTAAAAATAAAAGTGAAAATAAATAAGAAAAAAAATAATAATTCTAAACGCACCCCATCCCGCCGAGCTTGTTTGCAGAAGCAAACTCATACGTGAGTAGCGCCCGCATATGAAAGCGGTGTTCAAACCACACATGTGAGGTATTGCCGCGATCGATAGATCGAGAGCAATAATTCTAGCCCTAGAACTCCTCTGACATCCTCTGTAACTCAAAACATGCAACCTGTAGAATTTTTTAGACTTCGCCTATGGAGATTTTAAAGGGTAAAAGTTTGTCGCCATTCCACGAGCGGGCACAATTTTGAAGCGTGACATGTTTGGTATCAATTTACTCGCCGTAATATTATCTTTCACAATATAAAAAAAAAATTGGACTAAATTTACTGTTGTGTTATTTTTTTAATTAAAAGTATTTTTTCCCAAAAACATTGTAAAGCGCTGCGTAAACTGTTGTCACTATATAAATCGTGTATAATAATAATTGGTCCAGTCTGAACCATTGTATGTATACATATCTCATATCTGGGAAGCAGACGATCCTTGTAGTAGTTGGAGCTACTATAGCGATAGCTGCCATCTTTTAGGTCTTGTGCATCTATTGACTGACTGTCCCCCTGTGGTCGGCCTACAGAGGGGAAGCCAGAAGATTGCAGCTATGACTGTAGTAGCACTGACTACTACAGGGACTGTCTGCTTCCCTAGTGGCCCCGCAGGTATAAGATGGACCAATGCAAGTATGCAATAAAGATCATACCTCAAGTTCAGCTTTAAGAAGTAACCTGAAAATTGCTCTTTGCCTTAAATTTCTCCTGAAAGCTAGCAGTGCCCTTCCTTGCTCGGGACTCTATAGCATAATATCCACATCTCTGCAGTGTGAGATCCTCTAATGCGCTGATGTCCCCGAATGCTAGTCTCACTAGATTTAAAATGAGATTTGGTGATGTTATTATTGAGCTGCTCTCTGTTCTCCTTGTTTAAAATAAAGCTATACCAGAGGACCTGGAGTGCAAGGATTTACCTGCTACCAGACATTAGGGAAAACTCAAAAATCTGCACCTCAATCAAGATGGCCACCAGTGCAAAACAAGGCATGGGACATCAGTATGGAAAGAAAAGATCAACTGCAGGAAGACCACAAGCAATACCAGTGAAGAGTCCCTTGCCCCCTATAGTGCAGGTCCTTTTTAACAAACTATCATAGCCAGTCTGCCTATTAGGAGCACAATGCTATTATCTCTACATATTGCTAAATAAGTGTGTATGGCATACAGTTTCATTTCCGATCGTTTATATTAACTGGAAGTGTATTGGTTAGCACTTCCTGGTTTGAATCCCAACCACGACACTACCTGCCTGAAATTTGCATGTTCTCCTTGTACTTGCGCAGGTCTTCTCCCACACTTCAAAGACATGCTGGTAGATTAACTTGCTCTTTTCTAAATTGGCCCTAGTATGTGTATGCATGAATGCGAGTTAGGGACCCTAGACTGCACGCTCCCAAGGCCAGATTTCTCATTAGGCACGTGCCTACAGGCACCCTTCATAGAGGGGCGCCCACCAGTGGCGTCGCTATGAGGGACCTGCCAGAGGGGTGACACCATCAAGTAGAAAGTGAAATCCGACCACAATGATGTCACCCCTCTGGTGGCAGCACGACACTCCGTCTGCATCATTTACCAATTGCGTTGCCTGTCCAAAACTACTCTGGGGGAGGGGGCAATCGTGGTTCAGGCCACGTGACTCTAGGATGGTCAGTGCCAGACCAGAAGTGCTGTGCACTGTGCATTGATGGAGGCGGGAGGGAGGTAAAGAGTCAGAATGGGGAGGGATACCAGGGGACAGGCAGGAGGAGCCAATACATCCGAAATTAAGTTTATTCCAAAGCATAAATTTAGTACAAAAAGACAACATGTTTCAAGAGCCCTCCCTCTTCATCAAGGCTTGTAAAGATTTGGATCAAAATGTGAGGGCTCAAGAGATTTTTTTTTTTTCTTGGAATGGTATATTAACACAGCAATGTTGGTTTAAGCCCATTATCTACAGTGTTAATTTTGTAGACTAATTTAATTGACAAATTTAACACTATTTTAGTCGACTAAAATACAACTAAAACAATTCAGATGACTAAAAAAAAAAAAACTAAAATGGCATTTTAGTCAAAAGACAATGACTAAAGCTAAACTGAAATCAGTACCTTTTAATCGACTAAAATGTAATGGGTTTAGTTAAATTGTAAAGCATTACTCTAGAATTTTCAATTTCATTATATACTCCTGGAGTAAAAAATCTAATATCATGTTATTATTTATGGTATTAAAGAGGAAGTAAAGCCTCTGTAAAAAAAAAAAAAAAAAGACACCCTGCAAGGCAAAGGCATAATGAGCTAGTATGCATAGCATACTAGCTCATTATGAAAAACTTACCTGAAAACGAAGCCCCCGAAGCGGTCCTTATCTTCAATCTTCTTCGCCGCCATGCAGGGCCGGAGTGACTTCCGGGTCTCGCCGCTCCAGCGCTATCATTCGCTGGAGCGGCGATGACGTCACTCCCGCGCATGCGCACGAGATCGGCATATTGCCGTGAGAGCGGCATACTCAGTGCGCCCTCAGTGCGCCTGCGCGCCGCTGTCTACGGCGCATGCGCCGTAGACAGCGATGCCTTTTCATCGCTAAATATCTCCTAAACCATGTAGGTTTAGGAGATATTTATTGGACCTACAGGTAAGCCTTAATCTAGGCTTACCTGTAGGCCAAAGTCATGTGGAAGGGTTTACTTCCACTTTAAGGTTTGAACATGCACTACAGACAGATTTAACCGTTGTGATATACAAGTTATATATCGCAACAGCTAAATCCGTGTCAGTAGTTTATTCAAACCTTAATACCATAAATAAGAACATATTATATAATGAGTTTGAAAATTCTAGAGAAATGCTTAAATAATGCATTACAATTTTTCCTTAGGTATTGTCCAAGAAAGAAGAGGATGGCACTCCAAGGTGGCATCCCTTCTTTATTGAAACCATTAACAAGTAGCCAGGCCTAGGAAGTTCCCCTTGTGAGCCGCATCCTCCGCTATGATGTGACTAAAACATGGAATTTTTTTTTATCTCCATGTGTCAAATTGATGTCCTTAAGTATTGTCCAAGAAAGGAGATGATGGCACTCCAAAGTTGCATCCCTACTTTATTGAAACCATTAACAAACAGGCAGGCCTAGGAAGTTCCCCTTGTGAGCCGCATCCTCCGCTCTATTTTAGAGAACAGTGAAGGAGCAGTAATAACATGGTGGTTCCTGGAGCTCATACAACCCATATGAGGAAGGCCAAATATCTCCCCATCCTTCATTCTCGGAGATAGGTGCTTATCTGGATCCTGATGTGTCATAAAAGCACTAACTGCTCTTTCCCTTCCCTCAGGTGTTACATCCAAACATAGGAAGCTCACAAAGATGTGACAAAAGCGAGGATCTTTGTAAACACTTCCTCTTTGAGAGCTTGAATATGGCTTCTTCCTGTGTGAGATTTGCTATGAGGGACTATTTCTACTTAAAAACATCAGCCGCATTCAGAATAGGAAAAGAGCTACTCGGCTGTATGTATGCTTTAAGGGTTAGCCAGATTTGACCTATTGTCAAAACTTTCCGCACATTCTGAAATTAATATCCCCCCCCCCCCCCCCCCCCCCCCCCCCCGTGTGAGCCTTCTCATGAGCGAGAAGTTGTTTTTTCCAAGAAAAACACGTTAAGCATTCTGGAAAGAAAAAAGTTCACTGCCCTTGTGAGTCAACTGATGTGAAATCAGATGGGCTTGCTGCTTAAAACATCTGCCGCACTCAGAACAGGAAAACAGTTTCCCGGGTGTGTGTGTTCTCATGTGCCCAACCAGAATTGTGCGTGCACGAAAACACTTTCCACATTCCGAACAAGAATACGGCCTCTCCCCTGTGTGAACTTTCCTATGTGTAGTAAGATTCGATTTCCGGGAAAAGAATTTCCCGCATTCGGAACAGGTATACGGCTTCTCTCCCTTGTGAGTCTTCTGATGCCTGGCGACATCTGATTTCTGTAAAAAAAACTTCCCACATTCAGAGCATGAAAACTGCTTGTCGCCGGTGTGCGTCAGCTGATGTGAAACGAGATGGGCTCTCTGGGTGAAGCATTTTCCACATTCTTTGCAGGAAAACGGTTTCTCGGAGGTGTGAGTCCTCACATGGCTAATAAGAGTGGACCTTTCGCTAAAACATTTCCCACATTCTGAACAGGAATGTGGCTTTGCCCCAGTGTGAACTTTTCTATGAGTAATCAGGTTTGATTTTTGGGAAAACCGTTTCCCGCATTGGGAACATGAAAACGGCTTTTCTCCCGTGTGAGACCTCTGATGCTTGGCAAGAGTGGATCTTTCGGCAAAACTTCTCCCGCATTCTGTGCAGGGAAACGGCTTCTCTCCTGTATGAGTCCTTTCATGTGAAATAAGATGAACTTTCTGCTTAAAACACCTCCCGCATTCTAAACACGAGTACGGCTTCTCATCCGTGTGACTCCTCTCATGGGAAACCAGATGGGCTCTCTGGTGGAAACATCTCCCACACTGCAAACATGAATAGGGCTTCTCCCCCGTATGAACTTTTTTATGTGTGATGAGATTGGATTTCCACGAAAAACTTTTCCCACACTCAGAGCACGAATATGGCTTCTCCCCTGTATGGGTCCTTTGATGTCTGACAACGTCTGACTTCTGGATAAAAGATTTCCCACATTCTGAACATGAAAATGGCTTTTTGCTGCTGTGCGTTGATTGATGCCTCTGGAGAAGCCATTTTTGGGAAAAACATTTCCCACATTCAGAACACGAATATGTTTCCACCACTGTGGAAGTCCTCTGGGTGACATATCCTTCACGCTCAAAACTCAGACGTGTTTCACCCCCTCTATGAGTTGTATGAGTGACACGATGGGAGTGATTGGTAAAACTCATGCCATTTGTAGAGGGAAGGGATGACACATCTGGATTGTGAGGGGCTGAATGTAAATTTTGAGTAACGGGGTTTTCTTCTGAAAAATCATATGTGATGTCACTGTCTTCTATGTTGCAATCTGCAGAGCTAGTGGCGTATTTCTCTATGTTCAATCTCTTGTGCCGACCATCTGGAAGAAAAAAAAGGTTGTATGTGTTATACTTAGCAGCTGAATTCATAGCAATTTACAAACTGCTTTGTAGTAACTACCGTATTTATCGGCGTATAACACGCGCCCCAAGTTTAGGAGGGAATTTTAAAGGAAAAAAACTTTTAGTATGGGAGTTTAAGGAAAAAAAATAAACTTACACTTAAGTGTCCAGTGCAGCCTTTCCCCAGTGCAGCCTTCAGCCTTGCCCCCATTGCAGCCAGGTCCCCATTGCAGCCTTGTGTGTCCATCGCCATTTAAAATTGGCGCCGACAGGACACCGAAGCAAAGTGAACGCTGCTGAGATACATATGTACTCGCTACTCGGCTCTTGTTGGCTCTTCTCGCCTCCGCTCACGTGACTGTGAGCTGAGCAGAGAAGAGCCGGAAAGAACCAAGTGCACTCGCTATGTGTAGCTTGGCGGCGATACACATGTACTCGGCTCTTGTCGGCGCCGCTCACGTGACTGAGCGGAGAAGAGCCGAGTACACTCGCTATGTGTAGCTCGTCGGCGATCGCTCCGCTCACAGCAAGCAGAGATCAGCGTATAACACGCACCCACGATTTTCCCCTGATTTTAAGGGGAAAAAGGTGCGTGTTATACGCTGATAAATATGGTAGATAGCCACCAATACCAATATATTCAACACCAGTGTGATGACCAGATTCTGGAATATTTCCAAATACGGTGTCAACGGTTGTCACTAGACATGTGCAATTGGTTTTGTTCCGAATCAAAATATGTTTTTTCGGAAATTCTGATGTATCCAAAGTCTGAATCACAACAGTAATAAATCCTCCAAAATAACAAAACCAAATTTGTCGACAATAACAGAATTTGAAAATTAGTATAAAAAACGAAAAAATATTGCAATTCTTCTTTGGCAGCCACATTTGAATCGAAAAAGAATTTGAAAACAAATAAACAAAACAAAAAACTATAAAAAACAAAATGTAACAACTTAAACTAAACAAAATTAGTTAATAAAAGTTGTTGTAAACTCTCGTGTTTTTTCACCTTAATGCATCCTATGCATTAAGATGAAAAAAACACCTGTCAGTGACCGGCCCCCCGTTTTACTTACCTGAGCCCTGGAACTTCTTCCGGCTGTGATGCCCTACCCCTCTGCCTGGGGTTCTCGGCTCTTGATTGGATAGATTTATAGCAGCGCAGCCATTGGCTCCCCTGCTGCTATCAAATCCAATGACACAGGCGCCAGGGGGGCGGGGCCCGAGTCATACATTCGGCAGCTATGGACCCAAATGATGGAATCAGGAGCGCGCGGGGAACACAGTACTGTAATGTGAAATGATAGCTGTGTTCCCTGCACTCTGATCATCTGGGGGGCTCTCCTTTCTCTTCCCCTCCACGATAGCTGGACTCCCATTCAAGCAATGGGTTGAATGGGAGGAAGGACTCCCATTCAACCCAGGCTGCCGGAAGTGCTCGCCCCCTGCTCCCAGGCAGCCAATAGCTCGCCAGACCTCAAAATGCAATCGCAAAATGCGAGCAGGCGAGTGGATTTTTTGAGGGCTGTATATATAATAGTGGACTCAGGCTGCACGGTGGACACAGGCTGCACGGTGGACACAGGCTGCACTGGTGAGCATGGATAAAGTTGTTGTTAATATTTTATTTTTATAACTTAATTCTGAATAAAACATTTAAGTCTCATTTTATGAGGGCGTGTTTAGGGGCAGAATTAGGGGCGGGGCAACTGGTGGCGAGTAACCCTTGAGGCCTGGCTAGTAGCTCAGGACTTGAAATTTTGAGCCCTGACACACACACACACACACACACACACACACACACACACACACACACACACACACACACACACACACACACACACACACACACACACACACACACACACACACACACACCTTGCCCCAATGGAGCAAATTGGATCATGCTTTATAGGCAGTATTTTTTGCACTCTTTTTCTTAGGCTGAACCAGTTAGAA
This sequence comes from Lithobates sylvaticus, assembly GCA_028564925.1. Taxonomy (NCBI): domain Eukaryota; kingdom Metazoa; phylum Chordata; class Amphibia; order Anura; family Ranidae; genus Lithobates; species Lithobates sylvaticus. Next base: position 618,168,695 of record CM053028.1, on the reverse strand, counting down.
CTAGCCTGGCCAACTATGACACCTTACATTCAGTGTACATGTACATTTGGTTACTGAAATTGCTTAATGTAAGCTTCTCACAATGTGCATTAGAAGCTGCAGCAAAACAAACAGACATCCAGGATCATCTAGCCTTTTCCTTCCCAGCCTTACTGTTCCTGCCCCACTCCTTTCGTCCCTTGGAATCTGTTTTTTTTCAAACATGGAGGCTCATCACCACATGTGGGAGGTGACCACAACTTCCTGTTTTTAGAAAGCTATACACAGCACCCTGCTGCCCCTCCCACCAACCATGAACTGCCTGCATTGCATAAAAAAGCACAGAGACCCAGTGATGATGTCACTAGATCTAATAAAAGGTATGTCATTAAAACGGAAAACAGAGTTAGGTACCTGGTAACTCTTTTTCTAAGAAGTCTGCCAGGGCAGCATCCGAAAGATAGGCTCCTCCTTCCTGCAATAGGAAACGCATTAGTCCACCATTATAAATTTGTTGTCTCACCTGTGTGCCTCAGTAGTATTAAAGCACCAAAGGAACTCTCAGTAAGCCAATGCGTCCCCACAATACCTGGTATTATCGCTTAAGGTGGGAACTAGTGCTGCCCTGGAAGACTTCTTAGAAAAGAGTTACCAGATACCCAACTCTGTTTTCGCCAATCGTCTTCCAGGGCAGCATCTGAGAGGATGTATCAAGCAATACTTACTAGGGTGGGGATAATGCCTGTGGCGCACCTTGCGACCAATGTCTGGTCTTGACTGGACAGCTGGTCAATGGGGTAGTGCCTCACGAAGGTACTGAAGCTCGACCATGTCGCTGCCCTGCACATCTGCTCCAGAGTTGCCCCTGCCTTTTCTGCGACCGAGGTTTGCATGGAGTGTGACTGAACCATGTTCCTGGGGCCAGTGAGGTGCTATGAGTATCACCGCTGCCATTTCTTCCCTGATTCTTTGGCTCACCTTTGGTATTAGAGCGGTCGGAGGAAATGCATAACACAGTTGGTGTGCCCAGCTTTGATTGAACGTGTCCACTCCAATGTTGCCATCTGTTGGATTCATCGAGAAGAACCTTGGCAGTTTCGCGTTTTTCTTTGAGGCGAACGGATCTACCTCGGGCAATCCCCAGGTTTGCGTGATCTACAAGAAGGTTGCTTGGTTTAGAGATCACTCTGTCTGTTTTATGGTCTTTCGACTTAGAAAGTCTGCCAGCGTGTTGTCTGTCCCCTTCAGGTGGATGCCCGAGATTGATCTGATGTTTGTCTCGGCCCATGACAGAATTGCTTCTGTCAGGCTCAAACAAGGGGATTTTGTCTCTCCTTGCCTGTCCAGGTATGCCACTGTTGTGGCGTTGTCTGACTGAATCCAGACATCTCTCCCCTGGATAGCTGGTTGCAATGCTCTCTGCGCTTCCTCTACGGCTTTTAATTCCCTCATATACTAGGAGGCTCGAGACCATTTGGAGTTACATCTCCCCTGTGTACAGAGATCCCCCATGTGCACCCCCCATTCTAGGGTACTGGTGTCTGTGGTGATCCTCACAAGGTTGGCTTGCGCCCATCTGCTCCCCTCGGAGTAACGGAGCGGATTGACCAACCGAGGGACAGTAATGGACATCTCTAAGGATGATGGATCACCATCCCACTGGGTCAAAATGTGATTCTGTAGAGGCCTCATGTGGAGCTGTGCCCAGGTGATGACTGGGATCGAGGACATCATCAGTCCTAGGACTGCCTCGTTCTTTTCTTCTGTCTGGAAGGTTTTGGTTACTCTGGCGTCTAGCACATAATCCAAGTATACCAACTCTGGCTTGGGGTCAGCTATGATTTTTCTGTATTTACTATCCACCCCAGGTTTTGTGGACAGGAAATACTTGTGCAGAGGTTGTTTTCTAGGTTCTTTGCTGTATCTGCAAAGAACAGCAGATTGTCTAGGTATGGTATCACTCCTATGCCTTGCTGTCTCAGGCCCTTTAGCACTTCTGCTATAATCTTTGAGAAGATTCTGGGCACAGAAGAGATGCCGAAAGGCAAAAGATGTGTACTGCAGATGCAGGGTGGCCACCGGCCCCTGGATCGTGAACCTTGGGTATCTTTGATGACTTTTCTTTATGGGTACATGCAAGTATGCGTCTTGCAAGTCTATTGTGGCCATGCATACCCCCGCTCTTCTGTTGAGCGGCTTAAATCTCCTGGAATGACAAAAGGGCGATTTCCCCTGCTTCTTTTTTGCTTGGGAGAACCCTTTGTTCTTTGCTGCAGTCCTGCCCAGGACCGTTTACAGGTCTGGCCCAAACAGAAAATTTCCTGTGAATGGGATCCCGCACAGCCTATTCTTGGAGGCGATGTCCCGTCCCATGACGACTTTCAGCCACAGGGCTCTCTTCACTAAGGCCGTGGCCCAAGAAGATATCTTACCATTTCAGCCGAGGCATCTGCTAGAAAAGCTGCCACTCTGGTTAGTGTGGGAATGGTTCTCACTAAATTCTTCCCTTGGCGTGTCTCCTCGCAACGCTTGCAGTTGAGACAGCCAGCAAACAGGGTGTGCACTGTGCAGGTGGAAGCTATTGCCGGATTCAAAATTGCCGCCCCTGCTTCCCATGCTCCGCATCATCAAAAGCTATGTTGGATTTGTTTGCGGCTCTCACAAGGGAGGCATCCACTTTGGGACATTTTCACCCAAGTCTTGGTGTTTTCCTCTGCAAATGGATACCTGTGCTTGACCGCAGCTGGTATGAAGAGCTTCTCCTTTGGCTTAGCCCACTCCCTCTCGACTATGCTTTTGAGAGTTTGATGCACCGGAAACGTTCTTGGTTTTCTGGGCTGCAACGCCTTGTATATTTTGTCGTGCAGGGAAAGACCTGCAGCTTTTTGCTCTTTGATACCCAGTGTGTCTGCTATAGCCTTTAGGCTAGGTTCCACTATTGCGACATAAAAGTCGTACGATTTTTTGACGCAATTTTGCCGCGATATTGATGCAACTTGAAACCATGTCTGTGTATACTTGAGGTCTATGGATCGCAAGTCGTATCAAAGTGGGACCAAAGTAGTGCAGGGACCACTTTGAAGTAGCTGCGACTTGAAGTCGCACAGATATGAGGTACTCATTGGAAGTCATGGGGTATGACTTGTCATGCGACTTTGCAGTCCTAAGTTGCATGACAAGTCTCACTAGACGAGACCGAGCCTTAGAAGATTATCCATGTCTTCTGAGGGAAATAGGGTGCCCTCTGATGCCGAGTCATCCTCCTCGGAATCCCAGCATAAGCCCTCCTCTGAGTCTTGTTCTGGCTGATCTGCCTCTTCCCTGCTACCCGATATATACATTGCTGGTAGATGGGGTACTGGTTTGGCTAGTGCTTGCTGGCACCTCCAGCTTCTCTACTGCTGAGCGTATTGGACCAATAGTGCTCTTTATTTCCTTTTTGAAGGAGTTAAGCATGTCCTTAAGGAAGCCTTTTGACTCCTTAGCCACCATTTTATGCATTTTTGGCATAGTGGCTTTTTTCACTCAGGGAAAAACCGGTGACCGCAAGAGGCGCATGCCTTGCTCTGGTCTGCGCCCTTTTTTCCTCTGGGGCCTTTGCCTGCAAGTAAGCAAAAAGGGCCTGAGTGAGGTTGGCGGTGTACAATGCAATTGTACGGTTTGTAGGGAGGTAAAGACAGATGTGACTCTAGAGTGCCCTGGCTTACCTTGGAGCTGTCCTGACATGCAGGATTAGCACAGCAGGGTGGAGAAGCGTCCGACCTGGCCAGCCATCGGGATCCTCTGCTTAGAGCCCTTTCTGCTTCCTGCTCCAGGTCCGCCCCCAGCTGACCCCGTGCGGGTTGGTGGACACACACCTGCATCTGCCATGTCCTCCCTGGCATCCTCCTTCCTGGGTTTCCATTAGAGAAGGGAACATTAAAGGCCTTTTGTCATTTTTTTTAATCCGTGCTGCAGCAGACTGGAAGTGATGTAATTTGGAAATGACTCACTCTAGGGCTTGCCCTGGAGGCTCCAGCCTCCACCAAGATAACCGCCGACCGGAACAGAATGACCAGAAATTACACGTCCGGCGCCATCTTGCTAAACCTCCCAGGACCGCAAACTAGGGGATTTTGCGGAGGTGTCTGCAGGATACGATCGGCGGGAAGGATGGTCGGCAGCCGGGTTGCCTGCCCAGTGAAGGAACTTCTAAAGCACCTGGAGTGCGGGGCTCGGCCGGATGGCCCTCCAGTCCTCCACCAGCAAGGAGCGGTAGCTGTGGGGAAAAATACAGACGGCGTGTAGTGCAGCTGGGGGATAGTCGCATACCCCTCTGTAGGAGCAAAACTTTAGGCTGAGCCTTGAGGCTCAGATTGCTGCACCTACTCGCCCTCCCATAGCCCCCTGGGCTGAGTGGGATTCTGGTCAGGGAGTCCCCTGCAGAAAGCACAGAGACTGGATAAAGTAACAAACGTTTGCAGCTCCTGTGGGTCCGGAGGAAACCCAAAACAACTGAGGCTCACAGATGAGACTAAAAAAAATCATAATGGTGGACTAATGCGTTTCCTGTTGCAGGAAGGAGGAGCCTATTTCTCGGATGCTGACCCTCTGTCTGGTCAATGGACCAAAAAAAAAAAAAAAACTTTTTAGCAATACACACCAAACTGAGCATGTGCAGAGTAACTCTAAAGTCTTTGTCTTATCAGAAAATGGATTGGGGACAGTGGAGGAAGGGGAGGATCAGAGAAGACAAGATCAAACAGCCTTTTTACACAATGCAGAAGATTAACCCCTTAGGTTCTACAGTGAGCAAACTAAGCATGCTTTACTGCATTTACAGACTGATTTTACAGTTTTGGGTTTAGTAACACTTTAAGATAAAAATCTTCAGTGTGCAGCAGCCCCCTCCCCCCCCTCATACTTACCTGAGCCCCATCTCAATCCAGCGATGTTGCACAAGAACCTCGGCTGTCCAGGATTCTCCCTCTTGATTGGCTGAGACACAGCAGTGGGCGCCATTGGCTCCCACTGCTGTCAAAGTCAGTGAACCAATGAGGAGGGAGAAGGGGCAGGGCCGAGCTGCAGCTCTGTGTCTGAATGGATGCAGAGCAGTGGCTCGGGTGTCCCCAGAGCAAGCTGCTTTCAGTGAAGGCACATGGCAGGAGGGAGGGGCCAGGAGCACTGAAGAGGGACCCAAGAAGAGGAGGATCTGGGCTGCTTTGTGAAAAACCATTACACAGAGCAGGTAAGTATAATATGTTTGTTCTTTTTAAAAAAACATATAAAAAAAATTAGCCTTTACAGTCACTTTAAACCTTCTGCCTTTAGGAGGTATGGATAGCATAAGCCTTAATAAGATGATCTTGCTTCCCAAGATCCTTTATATCCTCTGGCATTCCCTTCGTATATACCCTTTAAATACTTTAAAACTATAGATAGTATTTTACAAACCTTTGTTTGGGGAACTAATAGACAAACTGTCCTGCTATTGATACTAGTGGTGTAGTGTAAACGGGGCACATAGAGAACAATTGTTTTCTATTTGCCCTTGCAGAACGCGTGAAGAAAAACTGAACGGAGCCCTAGTGTTTATTACTCACCTGTGTTGATCTCTGGAGAAATATCCTTTCCCTTACAAGGCCCATCACCCCTCACATCTGGATCTTCTGCTTCCTCTTTTACTTTGCGTTTAAATTGATTGTCGTCCTAAGTAGCACAAAATATTGCAAACAGAAAATATTAATCGAGACAGAATCAAACATTATCATTTTCTAAATAGGTGCATATGCTACTAACTAAATCCATTTAACAGTGGTTGTGCTCTCAACCAAACTGTCAAACCATCCAATGGCTGGTGTCATAACAGATCACATGTGCAGCACCATGTCAACTGCAGTATAAACAGATGGCAGCTTCCTTGGCTTAATTAGATAGGAGGCTTTAGTCCAGCCTTACAGCGGAGTTTCACCAAAAAGTGTAAGCTCCGCTTATCTGCCTCCCCCCCTCTGGTGCCACATTTGGCAACTTTCGGGGTGGAGCGGGTACCTGCTTTTGACACCCAGTGGCGGAACTACCAGGGTCGCAGCAGTCACACTTGCGACCGAGGCCTGGTGTTCCGCCACGGTGGAGGCCCCAAGACAGCAAGTAAATAGTTGCCATGCCAGCCCTGCCTCAGGAGCCTTCGGATAACAGTGTGAGGTTTCACATCGGGACGCTGTACATATGTCGGAACAGAGATCCCCATCTTTTCCCCCTTCGGAGACTCGCTCACTTTTGCTAAGAACATCCCCGATGCGAAGCCTGGGTTGTACTAATTGTATGAAGTTATTCTCCTGCACACTGTGTTGCATTTCCCACCATTTGTTTCCAGGAGGGATGGAGAAGCAGAGCACAACCAGGAAGTTTTCAATTACCATGCTGAAACGCATTGCTTCTGCAGAGGGGGAGACTCTGAACCCAAATGCTGGGGTGCTGGGTCACATTAACACCACCTCCGCCACTGCCACCTTTACCCAGAGCCAAGAGACTGGCATCACCCTGGACCTGGGCTTCTCCTTCACCATGCCCACCTCCCAACACCTGAAACACCAAAAAAATGCTGTCTACAGTTCCCCCTGGTGGACTCCCTGGAACATGCCTCCCTCATCAGGATAATCATAGGAGGTGAGTGCACCCTGCTGGTGGAAGGGTGGAGGTCAGCATAGTCCAAAAGAGCACCATAAGACCCAGCATGGCCTGATGAAGAACTACAAGCCCCAGCATGGCCTGATGGAGCACTATGTGCCCCAGCATGGCTTGATAAATAACAGCTTGTAGTTTTCTATCAGGTCATGCTGGGACTTCTTGTAGTTCTCTATCAGGCCATGCTGGGGTTTGTAGATGTTCACAGGACTTAGGCTGGGTTCACACTGCTGCAATGTCAGACATCGCACGTGATTTGCACCGCACTGCAAATCACATGCAATGTCTGTGTGATGCAAATTTAGCCATACAGATTGTATGGCTGAATTTGCATCGCATTCGGACCAAAGTCCTGCAGGACCCTTTTATGGTCCGCACCAGAATCGGATTGCATGAGTGTTCACACCCATGCGATCCTAATCATTTCATAGTTGACAACTCGCACTGTGATATGCGAACCGACCTGGGGGTGTCAATAACTTTGTATTGACACCTACAGCGGTTCGCATAGGGTAGTGTGAACTGCCTGCTAGTTGGATTTGCATGGGTTCTCGCATCGCAGCAGTGTGAACTGAGCCAAGGAACTACAAGTCTCAACATGTTCCATCATCTGAGGGAACAGCCTCTGATTGTCAGCACACACTGGGGCTACTAGTTCCTTAGCCAACAGCACATTGGAAATGGTAGGTTCCTGTGTTTGGAGCACACTGGTAGATCCCCCCCCCCTGTCAGGGCTTACTGGGACTGGTGGTTCCTCTGTTGGTGCACACTGGGACTGATATTTTCACAACTGTCAGTGCACACTGCATTTGGTAGATCCCCAGCTGTTGGGGCACACTGGAACTGGTAATTCCCCACCTATCTAATCACATAGCAGCCCGGGAAATCTACTGTCTGCAGCAATTAAGTAAGTGACTAATGGAGCACTTTGCTCACAGACCGCCCCGCCATAACGCTCACAGACCGCCCCGCCATAACGCTCACAGACCGCCCCGCCATAACGCTCACAGACCGCCCCGCCATAACGCTCACAGACCGCCCCGCCATAACGCTCACAGACCGCCCCGCCATAACGCTCACAGAACGCCCCGCCATAACGCTCACAGAACGCCCCGCCATAACGCTCACAGAACGCCCCGCCATAACGCTCACAGACCGCCCCGCCATAACGCTCACAGACCGCCCCGCCATAACGCTCACAGACCGCCCCGCCATAACGCTCACAGAACGCCCCGCCATAACGCTCACAGAACGCCCCGCCATAACGCTCACAGAACGCCCCGCCATAACGCTCACAGAACGCCCCGCCATAACGCTCACAGAACGCCCCGCCATAACGCTCACAGAACGCCCCGCCATAACGCTCACAGACCGCCCCGCCATAACGCTCACAGACCGCCCCGCCATAACGCTCACAGACCGCCCCGCCATAACGCTCACAGACCGCCCCGCCATAACGCTCACAGAACGCCCCGCCATAACGCTCACAGAACGCCCCGCCATAACGCTCACAGACCGCCCCGCCATAACGCTCACAGACCGATCCCCGCCATAACGTTCACAGACCGCCACGCCATAACGTTCACAGACCGCCACGCCATAACGCTCACAGAACGCCACGCCATAACGCTCACAGAACGCCCCGCCATAACGCTCACAGAACGCCCCGCCATAACGCTCACAGAACGCCCCGCCATAACGCTCACAGAACGCCACGCCATAACATAACCCTCACTGACTATTCTGCCATACTGCTCACAGACCGCTCTGCCATACTGCTCACAGACCGCTCTGCCATACTGCTCACAGACCGCTCTGCCATACTGCTCACAGACCGCTCTGCCATACTGCTCACAGACCGCTCTGCCATACTGCTCACAGACCGCTCTGCCATACTGCTCACAGACCGCTCTGCTATACTGCTCACAGACCGCTCTGCTATACTGCTCACAGACCGCTCTGCTATACTGCTCACAGACCGCTCTGCCATACTGCTCACAGACCGCTCTGCTATACTGCTCACAGACCGCTCTGCCATACTGCTCACAGACCGCTCTGCCATACTGCTCACAGACCGCTCTGCCATACTGCTCACAGACCGCTCTGCCATACTGCTCACAGACCGCTCTGCCATACTGCTCACAGACCGCTCTGCCATACTGCTCACAGACCGCTCTGCCATACTGCTCACAGACCGCTCTGCCATACTGCTCACAGACCGCTCTGCCAAACTGCTCACTGACCGCTCTGCCAAACTGCTCACTGACCGCTCTGCCAAACTGCTCACAGACCACACTACCACTATAAACTGCTCACTGACCACCCTACCACTATAAACTGCTCACTGACCACCCTACCACTATAAACTGCTCACTGACCACCCTGCCACTACATACTGCTCACTGACTGCCCTGCTGCTACATACCATATCCTCCATTACTCTGCACTGACACTTCTCACTGCACTGTATATTTTTGTTTACCAAACCCATTTTAAAATGTATGCCCTCCCCTAATTAAAGTAATTATCTGCCTACAATGGCTTGCTGAACACAAAGTGAAAAAGAGTGTCCATGAAAGTTTATTAATTTTTTGGGCAATTATGCAGGAAGGGGGCCTGATGCCAGACAATAAATGGCCACAAAATAGGAGTAAATGGGACCTGGATTCTGAGGGAAGGGCTCCAAAACTGATGGAAAGAGCCCTGGGATGGGGGTCAGGGTGGCTCTTCATGGTTTCTTGCAACAGGGCCCTGAAGGTTCTAGTTACGCCTCTGCCATCACCCACTTCCGGGAGACTGGGCGTGGCGACCCCGGCCCCACCTCCTCCTCCCTCCACTGCCGGTGTTCTGCCGAGATGGTTCCCCTTGGCGGATTAGTGCAGATCTGTACTGCGCATGCGCAGCGAAATTTCCGAAAATTGCCGAACCTAAACAGATGCGAGTGAAGTGTACACCGTGCACGCGGTGTACGAGACGATGCCGCACGCTCCCGATGCTCGCGCTACTCTGCAAGGGGAGTCTATGTAAGGGACGGGTCTAGTATTTCCCCATACTGCTCATAAATAAATCACCCGAGTGGTGCTCCGACTGCTGAGGGGACTGTAAATCCCAGCCTACTCATCACAAGGACTCACAAAAAAAATTATTTAATGTACGGGAGAAAAATGCAAAAAGGGTTATGTGTTTTTATATGTGTATAATTATTAGCACGATCATCGGGAGCGTGCGCGGTGTACAGTTCACTCGCATCTGTTTAGGTTTGTCAATTTCCGGAAGATGCCTAGTTGTTCGTACTGCGCAAGCGTTGCACCTGCGCAGTACAGAGAGGAACCAATCTGCCAGGGGAACCAACTCGGCAAGACACCGGGCCAGTTAGAAAGTGCAGCGCGCTTCGTGCATGCGCAGTAGGGAACCGTCTGTGAAGCCGAAAAGGCTTCACTGCCGGTATCCCTTAACACAAATGGTGGCGGCAGCAGCACCTGAGAGCCGATTGTAAAATCGTCTGCGGTGTCGATGTTGTGGGATCGATGGACAGGAAAGTGTCCTAATATTAAAAGTCAGCAGCTACAGTATTTGATTTTTTTCTTTAATTTTTTTAGTCTTTAAGATCAAGGCCTTCGTTATGCAAGGAAAATGTTTGCAGTTTTAAATATTCTGCCGATTACGGATGTATTTATTAATAACACCTAATAAGTGAATAAAAAAAAAAATTGACACAGATGGTTTACCGGGCATACAGTATATATGAATAAGTAGAAGAAAAAATAAATAACTTAGTAGAGTATGTATGGTAAAATAGTAAAAAAAATTACTCACAGTTGGCCTTTGCATTGGTTATAAGCCATGTTCACACCACTGTGACTTCTAATGCGATTTGACAGTTCCAAATCGTATAACAAGTCACACCCCATTGCCGGCAATGGAACCGTTCATATTAGTATATCCTGTACTACTTTTTATTGATTTAATTGCGACTTGCATAGACTTGTGTTAAATTAAGTCACAACCCGCAATGAAATTGGCAGTGCAAATCACAACCGTTGTGCAGCTATGAAATCGCGTTGAAGTAGTGCGATTTTAAAGCCACACCGGTGTGAAGCAGGGCTTAGCCTGATACTGTCTACTCTTGTATTTGAAAGTTATTATGTAGCATTTTTTACAACCCGCAGTTCATGTACCTGATGATATAGGATCTCCAGATTTTCTTGTGTGAAATCCCAGGAATATAGAGGATGGGTACATCTCCTTGGTGGACATTCACTATTGGTTCCACCTTTGCAAAAAAACACAAAAAAAAAAAAAAAAAAAAAACACATATAATCCCAAAAGAGTTCCAGAAGACTACATTTAAGACTACACTATAAGAAAATACATGTTTGTACAAAATGAGAGCAGCAGGCTAAGGCTGTCCTCCTTACACCTCTAGATTCTTCTCAAACATTCCCATTTCTTTTCAGAATGTTCATTTTGCATATCTAAGAGTTAAAGGGCCTAATTTGACAACCATTTTGAGCAGAAGGAACAGAAAAATGGAAGGACAAGAATGAAAATCTAAATGTAACAAAACTAATGTCTATTCATATGTAGCGCTGGTATTTTTGCCTTCTAATGCTATGTAATGTGAAACAATGGACAATACTAAAAATTGGTATTTGGCTCCATCTAGTGGTATAAATGTGAAAGAGACTGTTTATTTTCTCATTTGAAGAGCATAGGAAAAACCTAACAGGAAGTGACTTAATCGTTTTTTTCTTAACCACTTAAGCCCGGACCAATTGTTTGCGATTCGACACTGCGTCGTTTTAACTGACAATTGCGCGGTCGTGCGACGTGGCTCCCAAACAAAATTGGCGTCCTTTTTTTCCCACAAATAGAGCTTTCTTTTGGTGGTATTTTATCACCTCTGTGGTTTTTATTTTTTGCGCTATAAACAAAAATAGAGCGACAATTTTGAAAAAAAAATGCAATATTTTTAACTTTTTGCTATAATAAATATCCCCCAAAAAATATATAAAACATTTTTTTTTTCCCTCAGTTTAGGCTGATACGTATTCTTCTACATATTTTTGGTAAAAAAATAAAAAAAACAAAAAAAAATAAATAAATAAATAAAAAAAATTTGCGATTATTGATTGGTTTGCGCAAAAGTTATAGCATTTACAAAATGGGGGATAGTTTTATAGCATTTTTATTATTATACTTTTTTTTTTTTTTAATAGTAATGGCGGCAATCAGCGATTTTTATTGTAACTGCGACATTATGGCGGCCACATTTGGGACCATTGTCATTTATACAGCAATCAGTGCTATTTAAATGCACTGATTCCTGTGTAAATGACACTGGCAGTGAAGGAGTTAACCACTAGGGGACGGGGAGGGGTTAAGTGAGCCCTGTGTGTGTTTTCTTACTGTAGGGGGGCGTGGCTTGACATGTGACATCACTGATCGTCTTTCCCTATGACAGGGAACAGACGATCAGTGACAGTGTCACTAGGAAGCACGGGGAGAGGTTTGTTTACACTTGCCTCTCCCCGTTCTTCAGCTCTGTGACCCGATCGCAGGACACCAGCGGCGATCGGGTCCGCTGGTCCCGCGGCCGCGGTCACGGAGCTCAGGACCGAGTCGCGAGAACTGGAAGAACTGCATTCTGGGTAGGTAATAAAAGGCCCAGCGCGGCCATCTTCCTTTCTCTTCTTGCTGGGATGCGTGGCCTGCCCACAGGGATCTGTGGGTGTGCTTCCGAAGAGCCGCCGCCTGCTAGGTGCAGAGCAGCATTTGAAACCACCGGAGACAGCCTACACTACAGCCTGCTGGAGCAGCAGTGTGGTCGGATCGTGAAGGATCCAGAGACATCTCACGAAGCCAGACGGAGGTCCCGGTCATTGTGCGGAGCGGTGCAGCGTGACGGAGCTGACTGTGGCAGGACTGGGAACCAAAGGAGCGGAGGCATCCATTTGGCTGGACCTGGTGTGGTGAGGGGGCTGTTGCCCAGAAGTTTGTACCACATTTCACACACTAATGCCACGTACACACGTTCGGACTTTGTCCGCCGGACCTAGTCCAGCGGACAAACCGCTGGACTTTCCAGCGGGGCTTCGCCGGACTTTCCGAGCGTGTGACTTGCCCACACACGCCCGGACTTCTCCGGCGGACAATCCGCGGGAAAAAGTCTGCGGGACTTTTGAAAATGAACGGACATGCCCACACACGGAGCAGTCTGTTCATTTAGAATGTAACTGCAGGTAGACGGGGCTAGCGAAGGCAGTGAATGCCGCCGCGCCAGCCCCGTCACCTGGCATGGATTTAAAGGGAATCCCCACGCCGAAATCCATCTCAGACCCTTATCCGAGCACGCAGCCCCGCAGGCCAGGAAAGGGGTGGGGACAAGCGAGCGCCCCCTCCTGAGCCATACCAGGCCGCGTGCCCTCAACATGGGGGGTGCCCTGGGGAAAGGGGGGCCGTGCGGCCCCCCCACCCCAAAGCACCTTGTCCTCATGTTGATGAGGACAAGGGCCTCTTCCCGACAACCCTAGCCGTTGGTTGTCGGGGTCTGCGGGCGGGGGCTTATCGGAATCCGTGAGCCCCCTTTAATAAGGGGGCCCCCAGATCCCGGCCCCCACCCTATGTGAATGAGTATGGGGTACGATGTACCCCTACCCATTCACCTAAGGTGTAAATAAAAAAAAACACACAATTTTCAAAAAACATTTTATTGCACTGCTCCGGGGGTCTTCTTCCGTCTTGGGGGGTCTTCTCGCCGGACTCCTCCGCCATTTACCTAGCTCTTTTACCGAGCAGAGGAGGCCGGCTACCTTCTTCGTCGTCGACGCCGTCGTCTGGGGGTCTCGATCCGCCTTCGGGGGGTCTTCCGGGGTCTCTTCTGTTCTTCCCGCTGTCGTAGTTTTCTGCGCCGCCGCCGCTGCCGCCTTCTTCCTCTTCTTCCGATGTTGACCCGTCGCTCTCTCTGGCCGGAATGCCAGAGCCGCGCTGTGCTGGGACGTGCTAAATGAACGGACTTTCCGATGATCAGCAAGTCTGTTCATTTCCAAAAGTCTGGCGGACTAGCATACTAACGGCGGGATTGTCCGCCGGACTGCCAAGTCCAGCGGATAATTTTAAAACAAAACTTAAAACCTAGTCCGCCGGACTTTTGGCGCTCGAGTCCAGCGGACAATCCCGCAGAAAAGTCCCTTCGTGTGTACGAGGCATTAGACTGATCTATACGATCAGTCTAAGTATGTGAAATGTGGTACAAACTAGTAGTCCCACGGAACAGTTCAGTTCAATAGACTTACACTTACATAGGCCTCAAGCCTGATTTCGTTACCAAGTGACTGCCGCTGGAAGTACATTCCCAGGGAAGGAGTTCACAAATACTTTACATGATTGAAGTTACTGCTCTATATTATTCAACACTGCTTTACTGGTCGGAAAATCCTGCAGATTATAAGTACTGCAGTATAAATGGCTAGCTGAAGAAAAGACAAGAAACTATATTCCTCACTGTAAGGCCTTACCTACTAGAGACTGTAGGGGGGATATTGAGTAATTATACTGTCTTATCATCCTGTTCAAATACTGTTTGGCATATTACAGATCTTATAGTGTCTGCACAGTGTGCTGGAAGTGGGAAGGTGCCCAGTGCTGAGGTTGTATTGCCTGAGCATTAGTCCCACTTGGAGACATGCCTGCAGGAGCAATACAGGTAGCTCTCATGTGATAGCCATTCACAACTATTTGCCTCAGTATTTAATACCAATTACGGTTCTTGTGTCTGATGTTTGAACCTGTTCTAGTAAACTTATCTTTTGGTTTAATACAATCTGTTGTGAGGTCTGTTCATTCTCCAAACAGGTGTAGCAGTGTATGCCCAGGTGACAACACAGGTAAAGTGCATATAATCTGTGACTATTCAATTGTATTTTATTATTGGGTTTCACACCATCATTGTTACACGGCTGTGTCAATCGGTCAATCCAAATCATTTACCAGCAGCTCCTTCGGGGGGAAGTGCTACACATAAAATTGGCTAACTTATGATTTGTGCATGCACTTGTAAAAGCTATCCACTTAAGGACCAGACCTTTTCTGGCCCTTTTTGTTTACAAGTAAAAATCTGTATTTTTTGCTACAAAATTACTTAGAACCCCCGAAACATTATATCCACTATATTACCAAAAGTATTGGTACACCTGCCTTTACATGAACTTTAATAGTGTCTTAGTCCGTAGGGTTCAATATTGAGTTGGCCCACCCTTTGCAGCTATAACAGCTTCAACTCTTCTGGGAAGGCTGTCCACAAGGTTTAGGAGTGTGTCTATGGGAATCTTTGACCATTCTTCTAGAAGCGCATTTGTGAGGTCAGGCACCAATGCTGGGTGAGAAGGCCTGGCTCGCATTCTCTGCTCTTATTCATCCCAAAGGTGTTGCGGTCAGAACTCTGTGCAGGTCAGTCAAGTCCCTTCACCCCAAAAGCCGACGCCTTAAGAGTTTTCCCTTCACTGGAACTAGGGGGTCTAGCCCAACCCCTAAAAAACAACCCCACACCATAATCCCCTGTCCACCAAATGATTTGGACTAGTGCACAAAGCAAGGTCCATAAAGACATGGATGAGCGAGTTTGGGGTGGAGGAACTTAACCGGCCTGCAGAGTCCTGACCTCAGCCCGATAGAACACCTTTGGAGACTGTGAGCCAGACGTCCAACATCAGTGCCTGACCTCACAAATGCGCTTCTGGAAGAATGGTCAAACATTCCCAACGAAACACTCCTAAACCTTGTCGGACAGCCTTCCCAGAAGAGTTGAAGCTGTTATAGCTGCAAAGGGTGGGCCAACTCAATATTGAACCCTACAGACTAAGATGCCATTAAAGTTCATGTGCGTGTAAAGACAGGCATCCCAATACTTTTGGTAATAAAGGGTAAATAACATTTTGGTGTTTTATGTAGTCTTTAGGCCTAAAAAATGCTTTTAGGAATGCGTGCAAAAAAAAAAAAAAGACTCTAGCGGCAAAAAGGCTAAAGCTTTGTGAAGCCGAGTATGTGCATATTAATATATTCACCGCTCCTATACCGCTCCTACCCATTGCAAAGCGCTGCTGCAGGGGGTTTTAACCCTTTTTTGGCCGCTAGCAGGGGTTAAAACTGCCCCGCTAGCGGCCGAATACCGCGGCTAAAACGACAGTAAAGCAGCGCTAAATATAGCGCTGCTTTACCACCGACGCCCGCACCGCCCCAGTGTGAAAGGGGCCTAAAGCTTGCCAAGCAGAAGCTAATGGAAAAGATTGGAAAAAGAGATCAGTCTACCTATATTGCTTGCAGACTATCTTCAAATAACTACCAAACAAACCCCTGCAATGTGGATCTTCTACAGCCTTTCTATCTACTATGGATAAGTGCTGGTCCACATCGTCTCGTTAGCAGATAAATACGAGAAATATGAAGGATTCCCCAAAAAACTGGACTGTGGAATATTCATTTTTTTAGCTTATTAAACACATCACTTACGTTTGCAGAATCTGCATCTCAAAATATCCGAAAATGGAATTTTCCTTTCATAAATAAATATGGGATTTTACTCCTGTTCAGTGATGCTCTAATATACTCCAAGAGCCGTGCAGCGGGACAAATGTACAAAGTACAACAGCCAATGAAAAATAACCTCTAAACAAAGAGATTGTGAATCCGTTCAGTATTTATTGCTCACCTGTGCGGAACTCTACAAGAATGTTCTCCTCCTCTTTAATCCCCACATGTCCTTCTTCCTCCTCCTCGGCTTTGACATCTCTCGGAGTCTCTCCGGGGTCTGTGAATAAAGATGAGAGTGAAGCCCCCCTGTATTGAGATGTATGAGAGACCCCAGAGAGTGTGTGTGGGGGGGGAGACTGGTCACGTCTCTTGGCTGGTAACACACAATAACATGATGTGAGGAGGAGAGCCGGAGTCTAATAGAGGCTGATGGCTCCTGACTCCCCCACTGGGCACATACTGTCTCCCCATTACTGTCTACTGACAGAGGAGGGGGGAGAAGAAGAGGTTGTTGTAGTGACTGAACAAGGAGAATCTGGGACTCTTCTCTGGGTTTAGTGTTTATTCCTCACATGTGCTGATCCTTCTTACATGAATTACCCATCACATCTGTCTTTTATGCTTCCTCTTTAATCACTTCAGCCATTTGGATGCTCTTAGTAGGTTCAGAGAGTAAAGGGTTCAGCACAAGCTCCCCCCCCCCCCCCCCACCCCGATTTCAGAGCTGTAATTCCCTGGCTGATACGTGATCAGATCATTGCTTGCTTAGCGGGGCAGGGGTGACATTGAGGTCTCCAATGTCTCCTTCAAGAATACCTGTCACCTGCCCAAAGCAATCACAAACCCTTTATGATAGCGTTAAAGTGGTTTTAAAGCCTTAAGCGCTAGGAAACCGCAGTTAATGGGAAAAAAAATCCCCTGCAAGGCAATGTCATAATGTGCTAGTATGCATCGCATGCTGACACATTATGAGAGACTTACCTTACAACAAAGCCCTCCAGCGCTGCGCTGTCACCGCTGAGTGGGCTTCCATCTTCCTCCGTTCTTCCTTCCGGGTTTGCATCCTCCAGCTACATGAGTGGCCAGAGTCACAAAAATGTCACACCAGTGAATGCGCGCCATAGCCACCGTTTACGGCATGGGCTCTGAAGGTCCGGCACTGTATGCTGGACCTTCAGAGCACATGTGCCGGTAACATCACCAGCTGCATGCACTCTGAATATCTCTTAAACTGTGCAGGTTTAGGAGATATTCACAGAGATGTGCCAAGTACCTACCTACTGGGCACATACTGTCTCCCCATTACTGTGTACTGACAGAGGAGGGGGGAGAAGAAGAGATTGTTGTAGTGACTGAACAAGGAGAATCTGGGACTCTTCTCTGGATTTAGTGTTTATTCCTCACCTGTGCTGATCTCTGGAGGGATTTCCTCCTCCTTAAGGATCTCATCATCCATCACATAAGACCCTTCTGAATCCTCTTTAACTTCCACTTTAATCATATCTTCACCCTGAAGAATGTTTAAATAGGACATACTCTTAGATCTAGTACCCCCCTGCAACATATATAAACATTACACTTAAAGTACAACTAAAACCAATTTTTTTTTTCAGTTTTGGACAGAATAGAGATGGATTTGAACCCGTCAGTTTTTATTTCTGTCTGTGCACCCATTAAGCACTCTATGCCATACCACTGGCGATGTTATTTGTGCGTAGCACATAGCCCGTATACGCACCTTTGATTGCCGTGAAGTGCAGCAAGTGGAATAGGATCATCCGCCAGTGCTTATACTTTCAGATTTACCCCACTTGTATGAAACTTCCTCTTCATCAACTGTCACTTTTCCCTAGCCTGGGCAGGTTACATGGGGCATATTGCTTCCCATAGTGGCAATTAGAGAACTTGATCTGGTAGTGGAGGAGAGGAGTGGGCTAGTGGAAGGGGGGTGACTCTCCTGGATTCCTTTGGAGTGCAGGAGTTGGGGTGGCCCCTTTTGGGTGGGGATGGCGAGTTGGGATTGTGACGGGGGGGTGGCTTTGGTTGGGGTTTTTGGGGTGGTGGGGTGCATGCCCCCCTGGGGTTCTGGTATGCTTGGTCTGCGTTCTAAGATGTTGATGTCCAAATAAATGATGATTTTTGTCCTGGTGGGGGATCTTTCTAGCATTAAAGTGGGGTGCCCCTTAAAAAAAAATAGGTTTTAAAAGTCAGCAGCTACAAATACTGCAGCTGCTGACTTTTAATAAATCGGACACTTACCTGTCCAGGGTTCAGCGATGCGGAGGATAAAAGCCCCCCCTCGTTCCCTGCTCCGCTCGCAGCGCCGGCATTCTTACTGTGGGCACCCGGCTGTGGCTTCACTGCCGGTCACCCACTGCGCATGCGCGAGCGGCGCTGCGCGCCGTGATACGCCGCTCAGTCATCTGGGACCTGTCACGTGTCCCAGATGACTGACTGCGCCGAGGGGGAAGTGATGTCAGTGCCCGGGCACTGAAGGAGGCAGACTACGAGGGACCCCCCTAGTAACAGGCATTTAGAGGTGAGTAATTTTTTTTTTTTTTCCAATTATTTTTTTTTTTTAAATAAATATTTTTGGGAAATTTTAAGCTATTTTTTATATTTTTTGGGGGAAACACCACTTTAAGGAGATTCACCCTCTCAAAATTGTCCCATTTTCATTAAAAGTGAACGTAAAAAAGAAAAAAAAAATTGGCTTGTCCCTAGAAAAGTAATAGAGGGGAAATCTTCCAATAGGGACACTAGCTCTGGTGACCTTGGGGGCCCCAAGAGATTCCCTTAATTTGCAGGGATTTCCTCTCACTTCCTGTTTGGCTATGGGACAGGAAGTGAAGAAAAAATCTCAATGGGGCACAGATGGCAAAAAATAAACTGACAGGAGATATAACCCTCCCCTACTCTATCCAAAGAGTTGCCTATAGTTCTACTTTAATCTCATCTACCTGATCTTCTTGAGGGATCTCTTGATCCTCCTGATCTTCCTGAGGGATCTCTTGATCCTCCTGATGTTCCTGTGTGGAGTCCCGGGAATACAGAGGACGGGGACTTCCCTCTAGGGGATTTCTGTTACTGGATCCATCTATAGGAAACACACACACTGACTGAATACATTGTTTCTATATCTTTATATCACAGGTAAGGATGAGCTCAGAATCCATGTCCGAACCCATTTTTATTGAGCCCTCCGGGAAGCTGTCATCTGTACCGCGCCGATGATAAATGGCTGAGCCATTCCCCGACCCACAGTTGCTCAGCACAGGTGACAGCTTCTTGGTGGGCTTGGTCATGTAGATTCGGACTAGGATCTGAGTTCATCCGTAAACAGAGAATGTGTGCATCTAGGTGAATCCTCAATACTCTTCTCTCCTTTACAAGAAATGAAAGTCTCCTCTTACCCGGTGATGTGAGGGGCGGCCGGTTCTCCATCTTGACGTCCTTGAGTCCTATTTACCTCTCTATATGTCCAATGTGCCTAAAATGCAAGCTAGAATATGAAATCAATATTATTAGAAATGCAAATGCCATTGCCTGTGTATTTTTCTGTGGCCTCTCAGTTAGGCTTTCCAACTCTGGCATTCCAATACATATCCATGGGAGATGAAGGCCCCTTTCACACTGGGGGGCGTTTTTCAGGCGGTACAGCGCTAAAAATAGCGCCTGTTCACCGCCTGAAAAAATCCAGCCACTTTAACTCCAGTGTGAAAGCCGGCGGGCTTTCACACTGGAGCGGTGCGCTAGCAGGACGGCAAAAAAAGTCCTGCTAGCAGCATCTTTGGAGCGGTATAGGAGTGGTGTGTTCACCGCTCCTTCCCATTGACTTGAATGGGAAACCGCGGTAAAACCGTGGCAATACCGCCGCAAAGCGCCGCTACGGCGGCGCTCTGCGGGGGTGTTTAACCCTTTTTCGGCCGCTCGCGGGGGGTAAAACCGCACCGCGAGCGGCTGAATACCGCGGTTAAAATGACGGTAAAGCAGCGCTAAATATAGCGCTGCTTTACCGTCACAGCGGCTCCCCGCCCCAGTGTGAAAGGGGCCTAAGATGTATGAGATACCTCTTGGTGCTCCTTTAGCAGATAAGGGATTTGGGAAGTAGGACAAGATCATAAGATTGTTACTTTATGACTTTAGTACAGTACAACTACCAAGTGAGCATGCAGCCTAAAGCCCCGTACACACGGTCGGAAAATCCGACCACAAAATCCATCGGATTTGGTCCGACGGATTTAGTCCGACACTGGTGTTGCGTACACACGGTCAGACAAAGTTGTCGGAAAATCCGATCATTCTGAACGTGGTGACGTTTGTTGCCTACGACGGGACTACGTAGAGGCTAGTAGCCAATAGCTTTGGTCTTGTAATGTGATCTGAGCATGCGTGGCACTTTGTCCGTCGGAATTCGCTACACACGATCGGAATTGGTGTGATCGGACTTTGTTGTCGGAAAATCTTTAGAGCAGGAGATACAACTTTGTCCATCGGACAATCCGATGGAAACTGTCCGATGGTGCCTACACACGGTCGGAATTTCCGACAACATTGTCCGATAGGACAGAATCCATCAGAAAATCCGACCGTGTGTATGGGGCTTTATAGGTTGAGGACACAAGGATTCAAAGCGAATTACCAATTGGCTTAGCATGATGCCATGCAAAGGAATGTTTAGACCACCACTAAACCTGTTATGCTCCATATTTGTAGGCTGATCCGTCTGCCTCTACTGGTGGAGCTCTGTCTAGCCATACCTCCCAACATTAGAACTCGAGAAAGTTGGACTTGTGGGCAACAATTCTATTAAATTTTTATATAATCTGTGGTCGTGCGCAAAAACAAAACACCTAAGGCTGGGTTCACACATATGCAAATTGGATGCGTTTTGAACCGCATCCAATTCACAAGACATGTGAAAGAACATTGCTTTCTATTGTGTCTGTTCACATACAGTATTTCCGGTGCCACCGCAGTGCCGATTCAGTGCCAATTGAAAAAGAGTTCTGTCAGATGTCAGTAGTGCGGTCCGGTGCGAATTCAGGCCCATTGACTTCTATGGGAACGTTTCTTAAATCGCACATGTCATTCAGTTGTGAACAGGATAAAATCCTGACCTGATTCTGATCAAAAACTGACCTGAAACGCTGAACAACTACTTTGTCAATCAGCTGTGAAAACAGAGCTTCAATTCGCACCGCACATGTATGAACCCAGCCTAAGGCCTCATTCTCACGAGGCGGATCCGCTTCCACGGAGTCCGCCACTGTCTGCCAGCTCAGCGGGAGATCTCTCCGTTGATCTCCACTGATCCGGCAGATGACAGGTCCCTCTCTGCTCACTGAGAGGGGAGGGGCTTGTCGAGCGCCGCTGGTTTCCATGGCGAGATCGGATGATCCGATCCGCCAGGGACAAATGCGAACGTAGGGCCATCCGTCTGCTTTTAGCGGATCGGACCGGGTTGGATGTCACCTCCATAGACCAGCATGGAGCGCCCGTTCAGGTCCGACAGTCAAAACTGACAGGCGGACCTGAACAGTCCGACAGTGTGAAAGGGGCCTTAGTATACAAAAAAGTGCAAATGTAAAAAACAGACACATAAAAATGTACTCAAGGGTGTGTCTTGTCCATATCCCCAAAGGACTAGGACCTTAGCCTGACCCCCCCCAACATGGTTCACCTAGCCCAGCGGTCCCCAAATTGAGGCCAAAGGGTCGGATACAGACCTTTGCTTGCTTTTATCTGGGCCTTGGGGTACTATTTCTTTAACTGACACCAAGGATGACACCACCAATGTAGCCCAATGACAGCAACGATGGGGCACAATTCCTCCCCAGTGACACCAACGATGGGGCACAATTCCTTCCCAGTGACACCAACGATGGGGCACAATTCCTTCCCAGTGACACCAACGATGGGGCACAATTCCTTCCCCAGTGACACCAACGATGGGGCACAATTCCTTCCCCAGTGACACCAACGATGGGGCACAATTCCTTCCCAGTGACACCAATAATGGGGCACAATTCCTTCCCAGTGACACCAACGATGGGGCACAATTCCTTCCCAGTGACACCAACGATGGGGCACAATTCCTTCCCCAGTGACACCAACGATGGGGCACAATTCCTTCCCCAGTGACACCAACGATGGGGCACAATTCCTTCCCCAGTGACACCAACGATGGGGCACAATTCCTTCCCCAGTGACACCAACGATGGGGCACAATTCCTCCCAGTGACACCAACGATGGGGAACAATTCCTCCCAGTGACACCAACGATGGGGAACAATTCCTCCCAGTGACACCAACGATGGGGAACAATTCCTCCCAGTGACACCAACGATGGGGCCCAATTCCTTCCCAGTGACACCAACGATGGGGCCCAATTCCTCCCCAGTGACAGCAACGATGGGGCCCAATTCCTCCCCAGTGACAGAAAGATGGGGCACAATTCCTTCCCAGTGACAGAAAGATGGGGCACAATTCCTTCCCAGTGACAGCAACGATGGGGCACAATTCCTTCCCAGTGACAGCAACGATGGGGCACAATTCCTTCCCAGTGACAGCAACGATGGGGCACAATTCCTTCCCAGTGACACCAACGATGGGGCACAATTCCTCCCCAGTGACACCAACGATGGGGCATTTTTTACTCCAACTGATGCTGGGATATTTTCTACTTCTGAAGGCCATAGTCTTGAAGTAAATAAAAATAAAAAATTATCTTTTGCTTTTAAAAAGGAGAGATTTTAGTTTTTTTTTACCCCGATCTCTCCATAAAGAGGACCTGTCATCCTTATTTATATTACAAGGGATGTTTACATTTCTTGTAATAGGAATAAAAGTCATTTAATAAAAAATAAATAAAAAAAAGACAGTGTAAAAATAAAAAGTTAAATAATAATAAAAAATAAAGTTTTTACAGCGTTCCATCCCTCTGTGCTCACGCGCAGAAGCGAACGCATACATAAACGGTATTCGCACCACACATGTGAGGTTAGAGCGAGAGCAATAATTCTAGCACTAGATCTCCTCTGTAACTTTAAACAGGTAACTGGTAAAGGCGTTTAAAGCGTCGCCTATGGAGATATACCCCTCAGCGCACTCCAGTCTCCTCACTAAGGATGAGCTCAGGCGTGTTCGCAAACGCCATGTGCCGAGCCCGCCAGGAAGTCGGCACTGCACCGCGCTAATCACAGGCAGTGAGACGTTTCCCCCGATCTCTGCAGCCGCACATCAGGAAATGTCTCACTGCTTACGGTTAGCGCTCCGCAGTGCCAACTTCCCGGCGGGCTCTGCACGTGACGTTTGCAAACACGCCGGAGCCCATCCTTACTCCTCATGTATCATTAATTTACTAACAGACATATCAGTCTGGATGTTACACCCCTTCCTCAAACTCAATCTATCCAAAACCGAGCTCGGAATTTTTAACCTTTTTTTCTGTAAATTTGAATTTTTTTGGTGCAAAGTCTGCTTTACATTCCGGGACGTTGTGCCGGTCCTACAGCCGATGCCCAGAGACAACCCAGCGACCCTTCCTGCGTTATACAGAGCGCCGGCACCCCCCCCCCCCCCCCCAGTCCACACAGAGAGCCGGGACCCCCCCCAATCCACACAGAACGCCGGGACCCCCCCCAGTCCACACAGAAGGCCGGGACCCCCCCCCAGTCCGCACAAAGCGCTGGGACCCCCCCCCCCCAGTCCACACAGAGCGCTGGCTCCCCCCCAGTCCACACAGAGCGCCGGGACCCCCCAGACCGCACAGAGCGCCGGGACCCCCCAGACCGCACAGAGCGACGGGACCCCCCAGACCGCACAGAGCGACGGGACCCCCCAGACCGCCGGGACCCCCCAGTCCACACAGAGCGCCGGGACCTCCCAGTCCGCACAGAGCGCCGGGACCCCCCCAGTCCGCACAGAGCGCCGGGACCCCCCCAGTCCGCACAGAGCGCCGGGACCCCCCAGTCCGCACAGAGCGCCGGGACCCCCCCAGTCCGCACAGAGCGCCGGGACCCCCCAGTCCGCACAGAGCGCCGGGACCCCCCAGTCCGCACAGAGCGCCGGGACCCCCCAGTCCGCACAGAACGCCGGGACCCCCCAGTCCGCACAGAACGCCGGGACCCCCCAGTCCGCACATCCACACAGAGCGCCGGGACCCCCCAGTCCGCACAGAGCGCCGGGACCCCCCAGTCCGCACAGAGCGCCGGGACCCCCCAGTCCGCACAGAACGCCGGGACCCCCCAGTCCGCACAGAACGCCGGGACCCCCCAGTCCGCACATCCACACAGAGCGCCGGGACCCCCCAGTCCGCACAGAGCGCCGGGACCCCCCCCAGTCCGCACAGAGCGCCGGGACCCCCACCCAGTCAACACAGAGCGCCGGGACCCCCCCCCAGTCAACACAGAGCGCCGGCACCCCCCCCAGTCCACACAGAAGGCCGGGACCCCCCCCCCCCAGTCCACACAGAACGCCGGGACCCCCCCCAGTCCGCACAAAGCGCCGGGACCCCCCCTCCCAGTCCGCACAAAGCGCTGGGACCCCCCCCCCAGTCCACACAGAGCGCCGGGACCCCCCAGTCCACACATCCACACAGAGCGCCGGGACCCCCCAGTCCACACAGAGCGCCGGGACCCCCCAGACCACACAGAGCGACGGGACCCCCCAGTCCGCACAGAGCGCCGGGACCCCCCAGTCCGCACAGAGCGCCGGGACCCCCCAGACCGCCGGGACCCCCCAGTCCACACAGAGCGCCGGGACCCCCCAGTCCACACATCCACACAGAGCGCCGGGACCCCCCCCAGTCCGCACAGAGCACCGGGACCCCCCAGTCCGCACAGAACGCCGGGACCCCCCCCAGTCCGCACAGAACCCCCCAGTCCGCACAGAGCGCCGGGACTCCCCAGTCCGCACAGAGCGCCGGGACCCCCCCAGTCCGCACAGAGCGCCGGGACCCCCCAGACCGCACAGAGCAACGGGACCCCCCAGTCCGCACAGAGCGCCGGGACCCCCCTGTCCGCACAGAGCGCCGGGACCCCCCCTGTCCGCACAGAGCGCCGGGACCCCCCAGTCCGCACAGAGCGCCGGGACCCCCCCAGACCGCCGGGACCCCCCAGTCCACACATCCACACAGAGCGCCGGGACCCCCCAGTCCGCACAGAGCGCCGGGACCCCCCCAGTCCGCACAGAGCGCCGGAACCCCCCAGTCCGCACAGAGCGCCGGGACCCCCCAGACCACACAGAGCGCCGGGACCCCCCAGACCACACAGAGCGCCGGGACCCCCCAGTACGCACAGAGCGCCGGGACCCCCCAGTACGCACAGAGCGCCGGGACCCCCCCCCCAGACCGCCGGGACCCCCCAGTCCACACAGAGCGCCGGGACCCCCCAGTCCACACATCCACACAGAGCGGCGGGACCCCCCAGTCCGCACAGAGCGCCGGGACCCCCCAGTCCGCACAGAGCGCCGGGACCCCCCAGTCCCCCCCAGTCCGCACAGAGCGCCGGGACCCCCCCCCCAGTCCGCACAGAGCGCCGGGACCTCCCAGTTCGCACAGAGCGCCGGGACCTCCCAGTCCGCACAGAACGCCGGGACCCCCCCAGTCCGCACAGAGCGCCGGGACCCCCCAGTCCGCACAGAGCGCCGGGACCCCCCAGTCCGCAGAGCGCCGGGACCTCCCAGTCCGCACAGAGCGCCGGGACCCCCCAGTCTGCACAGAGCGCCGGGACCCCCCAGTCCGCACAGAGCGCCGGGACCCCCCCCAGTCCGCACAGAGCGCCGGGACCCCCCAGTCCGCAGAGCGCCGGGACCCCCCAGTCCGCACAGAGCGCCGGGACCCCCCCAGTCCGCACAGAGCGCCGGGACCCCCCAGTCCGCACAGAGCGCCGGGACCCCCCAGTCCCCCCCCAGTCCGCACAGAGCGCCGGGACCCCCCAGTTCGCACAGAGCGCCGGGACCTCCCAGTTCGCACAGAGCGCCGGGACCTCCCAGTCCGCACAGAGCAACGGGACCCCCCAGTCCGCACAGAGCGCCGGGACCCCCCTGTCCGCACAGAGCGCCGGGACCCCCCCTGTCCGCACAGAGCGCCGGGACCCCCCCCCAGTCCGCACAGAGCGCCGGGACCCCCCCAGACCGCCGGGACCCCCCAGTCCACACATCCACACAGAGCGCCGGGACCCCCCAGTCCGCACAGAGCGCCGGGACCCCCCAGTCCGCACAGAGCGCCGGGACCCCCCAGTCCCCCCCCAGTCCGCACAGAGCGCCGGGACCCCCCAGTTCGCACAGAGCGCCGGGACCTCCCAGTTCGCACAGAGCGCCGGGACCTCCCAGTCCGCACAGAACGCCGGGACCCCCCAGTCCGCACAGAGCGCCGGGACCCCCCAGTCCGCACAGAGCGCCGGGACCCCCCAGTCCGCAGAGCGCCGGGACCTCCCAGTCCGCACAGAGCGCCGGGACCCCCCAGTCAGCACAGAGCGCCGGGACCCCCCCAGTCCACACAGAGCGCCGGGACCCCCCCAGTCCACACAGAGCGCCGGGACCCCCCAGTCCGCAGAGCGCCGGGACCCCCCAGTCCACACAGAGCGCCGGGACCCCCCCAGTCCGCACAGAGCGCCGGGACCCCCCAGTCCCCCCCCAGTCCGCACAGAGCGCCGGGACCCCCCCAGTTCGCACAGAGCGCCGGGACCTCCCAGTTCGCACAGAGCGCCGG
Organism: Lithobates sylvaticus; assembly: GCA_028564925.1. NCBI lineage: Eukaryota > Metazoa > Chordata > Amphibia > Anura > Ranidae > Lithobates > Lithobates sylvaticus. Next base: position 618,141,811 of record CM053028.1, on the reverse strand, counting down.
GACCTCCCAGTCCGCACAGAGCAACGGGACCCCCCAGTCCGCACAGAGCGCCGGGACCCCCCTGTCCGCACAGAGCGCCGGGACCCCCCCTGTCCGCACAGAGCGCCGGGACCCCCCAGTCCGCACAGAGCGCCGGGACCCCCCCAGACCGCCGGGACCCCCCAGTCCACACATCCACACAGAGCGCCGGGACCCCCCCAGTCCGCACAGAGCGCCGGGACCCCCCCAGTCCGCACAGAGCGCCGGAACCCCCCAGTCCGCACAGAGCGCCGGGACCCCCCAGACCACACAGAGCGCCGGGACCCCCCCAGACCACACAGAGCGCCGGGACCCCCCAGTACGCACAGAGCGCCGGGACCCCCCCAGTACGCACAGAGCGCCGGGACCCCCCCAGACCGCCGGGACCCCCCCAGTCCACACAGAGCGCCGGGACCCCCCAGTCCACACATCCACACAGAGCGGCGGGACCCCCCAGTCCGCACAGAGCGCCGGGACCCCCCAGTCCGCACAGAGCGCCGGGACCCCCCAGTCCCCCCCCAGTCCGCACAGAGCGCCGGGACCCCCCAGTTCGCACAGAGCGCCGGGACCTCCCAGTTCGCACAGAGCGCCGGGACCTCCCAGTCCGCACAGAACGCCGGGACCCCCCCCAGTCCGCACAGAGCGCCGGGACCCCCCAGTCCGCACAGAGCGCCGGGACCCCCCAGTCCGCAGAGCGCCGGGACCTCCCAGTCCGCACAGAGCGCCGGGACCCCCCAGTCTGCACAGAGCGCCGGGACCCCCCAGTCCGCACAGAGCGCCGGGACCCCCCAGTCCGCAGAGCGCCGGGACCCCCCAGTCCGCACAGAGCGCCGGGACCCCCCAGTCCGCACAGAGCGCCGGGACCCCCCAGTCCGCACAGAGCGCCGGGACCCCCCAGTCCGCACAGAGCGCCGGGACCCCCCCAGTCCGCACAGAGCGCCGGGACCCCCCCAGTCCGCACAGAGCGCCGGGACCCCCCAGTCCGCACAGAGCGCCGGGACCCCCCAGTCCGCACAGACCGCCGGGACCCCCCAGTCCGCACAGAGCGCCGGGACCCCCCAGTCCGCACAGAGCGCCGGGACCCCCCAGTCCGCACAGAGCGCCGGGACCCCCCAGTCCGCACAGAGCGCCGGGACCCCCCCAGTCCGCACAGAGCGCCGGGACCCCCCCCAGTCCACACAGAGCGCCGGGACCCCCCAGACCACACAGAGCGCCGGAACCCCCCAGACCACACAGAGCGCCGGAACCCCCCCAGACCACACAGAGCGCCGGAACCCCCCCAGACCACACAGAGCGCCGGAACCCCCCCCAGACCACACAGAGCGCTGGAACCCCCCCAGACCACACAGAGCGCTGGAACCCCCCCAGACCACACAGAGCGCTGGAACCCCCCAGACCACACACAGACCACACACAGTGCTGGGACCCCCTTCTCTCATAAGAAGACATTATTACCTCCTCCTCATTGGGCACACACTCTCAGTGGAATTCCAACATTAATGAAGACTCTAAACTCACGGGATATCATTTTCTTGGTACTTCTAGTCTTTTCTGTGATGTGTGAAGCGCCCACCCCATTCCATTCGTGGCCCCTTCCTGAGGGAACTTATCTAACCAATCACCATTATTTGTGAAGGAAGAACAAAAAAATCACGGTCTACAACAAAATGGCCACCAACCCCCTGGTTGTGGAGACGGCTCTATTGCTTCATATGTAAAAAAGGACAATAAAAATAATATTATAATTCAAATTAAAGATATTAATCTGAAATTATATAACACCTAACTGTTATTAAATACTCCTATAATACTGTTAAGAAAAAAAATCTGCAACTGGTGATTTGCACTACAAGAAAATGGCTGCTACAAGGAAAAGATAGTGAGAAATAATTTGTGCTCTAGTGTATGAGGTCGGAAGTGGGCGGACTGTTCTCTAGAGTTCGGCGCCATTTTCTTGAAGCCCACCCAGAATAATAACTAGAATTTGCAACAGCTAGTGTGGGTGTGAGGTTGGAGAATGTGTACCCAGGGAGGAGGAGGAGGAAATAATGTCTTCTTATTATGGAAATAGGGGGTCCTATCACCTCCACAAATCATTGCTCATCTTCCTGCTAGTCATTGGCCTCTATATGTGTCAGGGTGTGATTTCTGTATTCTTTGACTCCTATGGGTCTGACTGTGAATACACAGAAGGATCTGCTCATTGCTGCAGATGAATGGGTGTGCAAATGTAACACTCCCCAGGTGAATAAGGATTGGCCGTCAGAATCGGTGACCCATCAGATTAGGTAACGGAAGTGACGTTCCGTCAACTGCGCATGCATACACCAATATCAGGTTTCCTAATCTGACAGAACACCTGCATTCAGAAGAAGGCAGCGGACATCTTACTACACCCAGCTACAGCTTGAATCTCAGAGTAATTTTAGAAATAAAGTGAGTGTATATAAATAAATATCGTATATTGACATGTTTGATGCTGTTTTGATGGTACATTTTGAAAGAAGCTGGATGCCAGCAGTAGGATGGTGGCGGAGGCCATGTTGGTACACCCAGCACTGCTCAGCGCTAACCTTTTAGGCTTTCAAAGTTAAACATCCAAACAGCATCACAGATGTCAATATACTATATTTATTTATATACACTCACTTTATTGCTAAAATTACTCTGTAATTCAAGACGTAGATGGGTGCAGGATGTCCGCCTCCTACTTCTGACTGCCGGTGTTCTGTCAGATTAGCAAACCTGGTAGAGGTGAATGCATGCGCAGCTGGCGGAACGTCACTTACGTGACCTAATCTGACAGGTCACCGATTTTGACGTACGAAACACCGGCCATCCAGAAAATCTGATTTCCCTGCTGTGCAGACAACCATAAGGCTGCTTTCACACTGGGGAGGTTTGCAGGCGCTATTGCGCTAAAAATAGCGCCTGCAAACCGACCCGAAACAGCTGTTGCTGTGTCTCCAGTGTGAAAGCCCTGAGGGCTTTCACACTGGAGCGGTGCGCTAGCAGGACGGTAAAAAAAGTCCTGCTAGCTGCATCTTTGGAGCGGTGATGGAGCGATGTATTCACCGCTCCTACCCATTGAAATCAATGGGATACCGCCAGCAAAGCGCCGCTGCAGCGGCGCTTTGCGGAGGTTTTTAACCCTTTTTCGGCCGCTAGCGGGGGTTAAAACCACCCCGCTAGCGGCCGCATACCGCGGGTAAAACGATGGTAAAGCAGCGCTAAATATAGCGCTGCTTTACCGTCGCCGCCCACACCGCCCCAGTGTGAAGCCGGCCTAAATTATACCATCATCTCAGTGCATCATTACTTGTATTTTAAAGCAGAAACCCAGGTGCAAAAACTCTCATTCAGACATATTCCTCAATAGACACAGCTATAAATCCATAAAGAGAGATGAAATCATCTCATACTGCCCGCCCCGCATCACCGCTCTCCTGCGGCTCTTCGCTGATTGACTGTGAAAGTGTTCAGCAGCGCAGACTGCCTGACCCCCCCCCCCCCCCCCCGGACAGCTAATCAGGAATGGCAGAACGGTGGAAGGAGTCCCGGACCCTCCCTCTGCCAGGTGAGACTGGCTGCAGCATTAGGAGGGAGACACCCTGCTACGTCCAGAGGGGCGATCCCACAGAGATGTGACATTATCAGTGACAGGTGAGCTGTGTGGGAGTACAGGTGAGGTGTGCTGGGACTTGTAGTTCACCCCCTCAGCTGTCTGCCTGACATATCACAAGGGGCGCTCCACTCACTCCACACCTGGTGACAGGCAACGTGGCAGGTGGCATGGCAAGTGACATTCCACATCTGGTGGCAGGCAGCGTGGCAGGTGACATTCAACATCTGGTGACAGGCAACGTGGCAGGTGGCATGGCAAGTGACATTCCACATCTGGTGGCAGGCAGCGTGGCAAGTGACATTCCACATCTGGTGGCAGGCAGCGTGGCAGGTGGCAATCCACATCTTGTGGCAGTAAGCGTAGCAGGTGGCATGGCAAGTGACATTCTGCATCTGGTGGCAGGCGACAGTGGCAAGTCACACACTCAGTGCTTCCACTGATTCTACATCGTTTCAATCACCCTGAAACCATATCAAGCATGGTGTCGTGATGATTGAAGCGCTAACACCAGCCATTGCCCGCGAAAAATCGTGACCCAATTCCCCCCCCCCCCCCGGTCCTTGGCACAATTTTCTTCCGCGCAGTCGGTCCCCGGTGCCAAAAAGGTTGGGGACCACTGCCCTAGAGGCTGATCTGCTGACAGCCTAAAGCAGTTATAGTGAACCTTGGCACCCCAGATGTTGTGGAACTACATTTCCCATGATGCTCAACTACACTGCAGAGTGCATGAGCATCATGGGAAATGTAGTTCCAAAAATATCTGGGGTGCCAAGGTTCGCCATCACTGGCCTAAAGGTTTACTGCTGCTCTGGGGCTCTGAACTTCAGCAAAATGTCAGCCTCCAGGCAGAAGAAATTGGAGCAACGCTGGAGGCAATTTACAGCACACACTCGTTTTGGTAGCATAATTATTAATGTGGAATGTATGGGTAAAGTTCTGCTTTAACTACCTCGCGACCGCCCGCTGTCTATTGACGGCCAGGCGGCGCAGCTCTCAGCGCGGGAGGACGTCATATGACGTCCTCCCCTTCATGGCCCTCCAGTGTCACTGGGCACCCGATGCGCGTGCCCAGCGGCCGCAATGTCCGCTGGGCACCCGCGATTGCCCGGTAACACAGCGGGACCGTGGATCTGTGTGTGTAAACACACAGATCAACGGTCCTGTCAGAGGAGAGGAGCCGATGGTGTGTTCTCTGTACAGAGAAACACAGATCGGTCTCCTCCCCTTGTCAATCCCCTCCCCCCACAGTAAGAATCACTCCCAGGGAACATATTAACCCCTCCCCGCCCCCTAGTGGTTAACTCCTTCACTGCCAGTGTCATTTATACAGGAATCAATGCATTTAAATAGCACTGATTGCTGTATAAATGACAATGGTCCCAAAAATGTCCGATGTGTCCGCCATAATGTCGCAGTCACAATAAAAATCACGGATCGCCGCCATTACTAGTAAAAAAATAAAATATTAATAAAAATGCTATAAAACTATCCCCTATTTTGTAAACGCTATAACTTTTGCGCAAACCAATCAAAATTCGCTAATTGCGATTTTTTTTTATACCAAAAATATGTAGAAGAATACGTATCGGTCTAAACCGGGGAAAAAAAATTTTTTATATATTTTTGGGGGATATTTAGTATAGCAAAAAGTAAAAAATATTGTTTTTTTTTTTTTTTATTTGTCCCTCTTCTTTTGTTTATAGCGCAAAAAATAAAAACCTCAGAGGGGATCAAATACCACCAAAAGAAAGCTCTATTTGTGGGGACAAAATGATAACAATTTCCTCTGGGTACAGTGTTGTATGACTGCGCAATTGTCATTCAAAGTGTGACAGCGCTGAAAGCTGAAAAATGGCTTGGTCAGGTAGGGGGTGAAAATGCACTGTACTGAGGTGGTTAAGGAAGGTTGCACATGACTATTCTATTTAGATGATAATTGGTTATCCCACAGCTTTATAATCACTCAGTACTAAAGTAATATAAGTATGAGTGATCTTGTCCTTCACACCTCCTGATCCACCACTGAAACCCCATGAAATATCTGATTCTATGTAGCATAGGGTACACAGGGCCGTCTATCTTCCTTCTCCCTATTCACCACCATGTGGGGTACCATGAACCCCCGTCCAATCCACAGAAAGTCCTGGGACCCATTTCTTAATTCGACCTACCATAATAATGATGGGATCATGCTTACAACTATGCAAGTTCAGACTTCATAATGTTGAACCTTGGACAGGGAGGAGGGAGCGAGTAGAAGATCAGGCTGGATGTCTTATGGTGCCTACTGAACAAGGTTTTTGAGGGAGTGAGTAGAAGATGAGACTGGATGCCTTATGGTGTCTACTGTACAAGAATCTTGAGGGTGCGAGTAAAAGATAAGACTGGATGCCTTATGCTACCAGCTGCACAAGGTTCTTGAGGGTGCGAGTAGAGGATAAAACTGGATGCCTTATTGGTGCCTACTTCACAAAGGTCTTGAGGAAGCGAGTAGAAGATAAGACCAGACGCTTTATGGTGCCTGCTGCAAAAGGAGCTTGAGAGAGCGAGTAGAAGATAAGACCAGATGCCCTGTGATGCCTACTGCACAAGACCAATATGATGTCTATTACATTGGGCAGCTGTAGACAAACCATAGATTGGGGGAAAGGTATTGATGAGAGATGAAGGCTATCTCCTCACCACTATCACTTTCCTTAGATTTTTCACCTACATAAGTGTTTGCTGCTTCTCATTTGTTTCATTTTAAATGGCTTCTGTTTTAAATGTTTCATTTACAGTATTTTGTGTAATTCAGAAAGGATTTTTTATCTTCTAATGCCTTATGGTGCCCGCTGCACAAGGTTCTTGAGGATGCAATAAAAGATAAGACTGGATGTCTTATTGGTGCCTACTGCACAAGGGTCTTGAGGGAGCGAATAAAAGATAAGACCAAACGCCTTATGGTGCCTACTGCACAAGATTCTTGAGGGAGCGAGTAGACGATAAGACTGGATGCCTTATGATGCCTGCGGCACAAGGGTCTTGAGGGAGAGAGTAGAAGCTAAGACCAGACGCCTTATGGTGCCTGCTGCACAAGGGTCTTGAGGGAGAGAGTAGAAGCTAAGACCAGACGCCTTATGGTGCCTGCTGCACAAGGGTCTTGAGGGAGAGAGTAGAAGCTAAGACCAGGCGCCTTATGGTGCCTGCTGCACAAGGGTCTTGAGAAACCAAGTAGAATAAAATACCCGACGCCCATGGTGTTTGCAGCACAAGACCAACATACTTCCCAACATTTTGAGATGGGAATGAGGGACACCTACTAGCAAATGTGTGTAGGCATAGGACGCGCCCCTGCCACGCTCCCTTAAAGGGGAAATAACCAAAAAAAAAAAAAGTTAATTAAATCCACAAGTGCGTTTTTTTTTTTTTTTACCACTACTTTTCCTTTATATTGGCCTGTTAAACTTGATGCAGCAATTTAGAATTTGGATGAAAGATTTAGCACTGGGAAACACTTTTTGAAAGATAAAAAGTGCATTTTATATAAAACTATATAGATCAGACCAAAATGAGGGACAAATGAGGAGGAAAGAGGGACATTGCTCCAAATCAGGCGCAGTCCCTCAACATCAGGGACAGTTGGGAGCTATGGACCAATATGATGTCCATTACATTGGCCAGCTGTAGACAAACCATAGATTGGGGAAAAGGTAGTGAAGGGAGATGAAGGCTATCTCCTCTCCACCATCACCTGCCTTAGGTTTTTCACAGGTTCTGTTTTAAATGTTTCATATATTTTGCTTAATGCAGCTTCATCGTGAGTATTTTCTTCGAACTTAGGCCCCATTCACACCTGAGCGTAGCGTTTTCAGGCAGAAAATTTGCGAATTTGCAGTTTTTACAGCATTTTGCCGCGATTTTGTGCAGGGCAAAAGGTCACCAATGTAAAAAGAAGAAAAACGCAGATTCGAGCGACAAAAAAGGGTCCAGAACTTGTTTGACCTTCAGGCGTTCGGCTTCAGGCGACATGGAGTGGAGATGTGACCCATCTTCATTGAGAATAATAGATTTTTCCCCCTCCAGCATTTTTGTAGCTTGAGGCTTCAAGCTACAAAACGCTTAGGTGTGAATGGGGCCTTAGACTTTCAGAGAAGCGAGCTTATTAAAAAGGACATGAGGACATCATGATGGAGAATCAGATGCCCCTCACATCACAGAGTAAGAGGAGAATTTATTTTCTTGTGTTGAGGATCTACCTAGATACATGCATACTCTGATATAAAGACATAGAAACAATGTATTCAGTCAGTGTGTGTGTTTCCTACAGATGGATCCAGTAACAGAAATCCCCCAGAGAGATGTCCCCGTCCTCTGTATTCCTGGAACTCCACACAGGAACATCAGGAGATCCCTCAAGAGGATAAGGTAGATGAAACCTAGGTTTTTAATAAATAACACAACAAATCTTCAATTGATGAAACTTTTCATTTTTGTACAATTACATATTTGTAGTGTTTAGGGTGCCCTGATTACTGTTCATCTTGACTTTAACTTTGTGAGGTGTGATGATCCATGTAAGAAGGAGGAGATCCCTCCAGAGATCAGCACAGGTGAGTAATAAACCCTAAAGCCAGAGAAGAGTCCCAGATTCTCCTTGTTCAGTCACTACAACAATCTCTTCTTCTCCCCCCTCCTCTTTCAGTAGACAGTAAGGCCCCTTTCACACTGGGGCGGGAGCCGCGGCGACGGTAAAGCAGCGCTATATTTAGCGCTGCTTTACCGTCATTTTAGCCGCGGTATTCGGCCGCTCGCGGGGCGGTTTAACCCGTAGCGGCGCTTTGCGGCGGTATTGCCACGGTATTACCGCGGTGTCCCATTGAAATCAATGGGAAGGAGCGGTATAGGAGCGGTGAATACACCGCTCCTATACCGCTCCAAAGATGCTGTTAGCAGGACTTTTTTTTACCGTACTGCTAGCGCACCGCTCCAGTGTGAAAGCCCGCCGGCTTTCACACTGGAGTGAATGGGGCCGTTTTTTTCAGGCGGTGTACAGGCGCTATTTTTAGCGCTGTACCGACTGAAAACCGCCCCAGTGTGAAAGGGGCCTAATGGGGAGACAGTATGTGCCCAGTGGGGGAGTCAGGAGCCATCAGCCTCTATTAGGCTCCGGCTCTCCTCCTCACATCATGTCATTGTGTGTTACCAGCCAAGAGACGTGACCAGTCTCCCCCCCACACACACTCTCTGGGGTCTCTCCTACATCTCAGTACAGAGAGCTTCACTCTTATCTTTATTCACAGACACCAGAGCCACCCAGAGACACATCAAAGATTAAGAGGAGGAGGAAGAAGAATGTGTGAGGATTGAAAAAGGAGGAAAAAAGATGTGCGAGGATTAAAGAGGGGGAGGCTCCTATGGAGATCCACACAGGTGAGTCATCAATACTCAATTCCAAGACCTCGTTGTTTGCAGTGGAGATGATGCTTTTGTTTATCCATTATTGGATGTGATGGCAGTTCTTAAAAGAACGGTATTATATCATAAAGTGTTATGCCTTGTACACACTGTCGGATTTTGTCGAAACTTGTGTTGCACACACACGGTCGGACAAAGTTTTCGGAAAATCCGATCGTTCCGAACGAGGTGATATACAAAAAACGTACAACGGGACTACGTAGAGGCCAGTAGCCAATAGCTTTCGTCTCCAAATTTCTTCTGAGCATGCGTGGAACTTTGTGCGTCGGAATTCTCTACACACGATCGGAAAAAGTCAGATCGGATTTTGGTGTCAGAAAATTTTAGATCCTGCTCTCAAAAAAACGATGGGTAAAGCCCGCTAGAACCCACACACGATCGGATTTTCCGACAACATAATCCGATCTGACTTTTTTCATCGGAATATCCGACCATGTGTACGGGGCATAACAGGGAGTGGTCAAATTGAAGTTTCCCTAGAGTGCTAATGTTGGCTTTACAGGGAAGGATAATGTTCTAGTTACAAAAAGGGTTAGTAATGGGGCTACAAGGAGGGTTAGTGTTGGGGGTTACAAGCAGAGGTGGCTCTAGGTTTTGTGAGGCCTTAGGCGAAACTTACACATGAGGCCCCACTCACGCCCATAATAGGAAAAAAAATACAAGCACACAGAAAAGAGGGTGAGATAAAGAGGGGGGGGGGGGGGGGGGGGGAAAGAATCAGTGATTGAGCACAGGCAAATTAGGAGGCCGCGAGGCCCCTGTGAATGCAAGGCCTTAAGCGACCGCCTAATTTGCCTAATTAGAGAGCCGCCCCTGGTTACAAGGAATGTTAGTGTGAATGGGCTCAAAGCAAAGGCGTCACTCTCTTTACCTAAAACGTAATCTTTCTGGCTGTAATAATTCTGTGTGGAAAAAAAAATAAAAAAGTTCATAAAAATAAAATATAACTATTCTAATTGATTAGGCACATAATGTTCCCCCAAATTGCTTTTACTACCTCTGTTCCCATTGCTTTCCAATTTCCTCCAGATCTTCAAAACAGAAGGTGCAACTCAGAGAAACGTCCCATTATCACTCCAAATGAGGAAATAACAGACCGTGACATCACCTCCAATTCTTCAGGAAATATCCAGATAACCCCCAACCCTCTACCCAGTCCTTCCCAGTGCAACTCTGTCATCTGACTCCTCCACACACTGGGAGACATTTCTTGATCAATCCACTCACATCCCTCATCCTGTAGCAATTAGAGGTGGTGAGAACTTCCCGTGTTCTGTGTGTGGGAAATGTTTTCCCAGGAGAGCAAAACTCATTGTGCACCAGAGGACTCAAACGGCCAAGAAGCCATTCTCCTGTCTGGAATGTGGAAAGTCTTTTAACCAAAAAATGCACCTTGTATCACACCAGAGAAATCACTCGGGGGGGAGAAGCCATTTTCTTGCTCTAAGGCCCCTTTCACACTGGGGCGGTGCGGGGCGGCGACGGTAAAGCAGCGCTATATTTAGCGCTGCTTTACCATCGTTTTACCCGCGGTATGCGGCCGCTAGCGGGGTGGTTTTAACCCCCGCTAGCGGCCGCAAAAGGGTTAAAAACCTCCGCAAAGCGCCGCTGCAGCGGCGGTTTGCGGGCGGTATCCCCGCGGTTTCCCATTGATTTCAATGGGAAGGAGCGGTATAGGAGCGGTAAATACACCGCTCCTTCACCGCTCCAAAGATGCTGCTAGCAGGACTTTTGTTGCGGTCCTGCTAGCGCACCGCTCCAGTGTGAAAGCCCGCCGGCTTTCACACTGGAGTGAATGGGGCCGGTTTTTTCAGGCGGTATACAGGCGCTATTTTTTAGCGCTGTACCGCCTGAAAACCGCCCCAGTGTGAAAGGGGCCTAACTGTGGGGAATGTTTTACCTGGAAATATACTCTCAGCAGACACAAAAGTTCACACGGGGGGGAAAAGCCTTCTTCCTGTTCAGAATGTGGGAAATGTTTTTCCCTGATAGTCACTTATATTGCCCATAAAAGGACTCATACTGGGGCGAAACCATTTTCATGTTCGGAGTGCGGGAAATGTTACTCTTGACCCTTAACCACTTCCCTGCCCGGCCTATAGCAGAATGAAGGCCGGGTGGTGGTTCTGTTATCCTGACTGGGCGTCATATGACGTCCAGCACGATAACATGCCGGCGGGGGCACGCAGCACAGCGATCGTTGGTGCTGTTTGTCACTCTCTCATCGCATCTCCGATCGTGTTAAGGAGCCTCTGACGGAGGAGAGCGCACGCGGTTGATCGACCATATTCATGTTCGGAATGCAGAAAATGGTTTTCTAAGAAATCTTACCTTATCTCACATCTAAGTTCCCACAGGGGACAAGAGACTCTAGGGTTGGGATGTGAAGGCTGAGTAAGCGTACACTCAATTGGGGCTGTAAAATGTCGGATTGCATGTTATCATCCATCTTCAGTCCTGGCAGTTTTTTTTTTTTTTTTTCTTGCATGAATATAGAGCCAAGATTGTATAATGCCACGTACACACGATCGTCCTTTTTTTTTTTCTCCGGACTATCTGGACATGCGGAAGAACAGAAGAGCGGGACAAGACCCCCGAAATCGGAACAAGACCCCCAAAAGAGCTAGCAGAAGATAGCGGAGGAGTCCGGCGAGAAGACCCCCCAAGACAGAAGAAGACCCCCGGAGCTGTCTAATAAAGTATTTTAAAAACTTGTGTTGTGTTTTTTTATTTACACTTTTTTCCCTTAGGTGAATGGGTAGGGGTACATTGTACCCCATACTCATTCACATAGGGTGGGGGGCCGGTAACTGTGGGCCCCCTTATTTAAGGGGGCTCCTGGATTCCGATAAGCCCGCAGACCCCGACAACCAACGGCCAGGGTTGTTGGGAAGAGGCCCTTGTCCTCATCAACATGGGGACAAGGTGCTTTGGGGTGGGGGGGCCGCAGGGCCCCCCTTTCCCCAGGGCACCCCCCCCATGTTGAGGGCACGCAGCCTGGTACGGCTCAGGAGGGGGGGTGCTCGCTCGTCCCCACCCCCTTTCCTGACAGGCCGGGCTGCGTGCTCTGATAAGGGTTTGATATGGATGTGGGGGGACCCCCACGCCGTTTTTTCGGCGTAGGGATTCCCCTTTAAATCCATACCAGGTGACGGGGCTCGCAAGATGTCAATCTCGCCCATCGAGGCGGCGGCATTGACTTCCTTCGCTAGTCCCGTCTACCTGGAGTCACGTTCTAAATGAACGGACTTTACTCTGTGTGTGGGGCAAGTCCGTTCATTTCAAAAGTCCTGCGGACTAGCACACAGACGGCCGGATTTGGACAATTATGAGTCAAAACTTCTTACTAAGTCCGCCGGACTTTTGAGGAGAAAAAGTCCGCCGGAGCCCACACACGGGCGGACAATCCCGCGGGATAATCTGATCGTGTGTGCGCGGCATTAGGGTTATGAGTATTCTCTGCAAGAGTTTGCTGCTAGCTAGCAAAAACAAAACTTTTACAGAAGCACCACAGAGTATTAATCCGTGTGCAGCCCAGGAGCAATTTAAAGGGAGAAAGAAGGGTTTATAAAAAATAAATAAAAAATTGCATAGCCGCTTGTTCAGCAGAACTGCATCTACACTTTTGTGCAATAGAGGGCTCCAGCAAGTATAGATGATTTAATAAAAGAAAGGGCTAAAAACATATTGCAATCGCTGCATTAAAAAGAATGTGGGCATATCAAACTGTGAGGAGTAGTCCTTTTAGGAAAAAACATCTGCGGCAGAGATCGTCAGAAAAGCCACTGGAGACAACCTACAGAGCTACACTCGCAAGCACCTTGGATGGATGACTAGGCTTCCAGGTAGGGGGGATAGCATCAGGCAGAGTTTTCTGCTCATCAGCTATCCTTAGGCCCCATTCACACTTTGCAATTTTTGAATCGTGGGCAGAATCGCTGCAATTCTGCGTGAGATTTCAAATCGCACTGCAGCCATGGCAAAACACACCACATGTGTTTGTTGGGTGCTATTCATTCCTAATGGCACCTCAAACACGGTGCGATTTTGCCACACAACAGAATCGCATGGCAATCACAGCAATATGCAGCACGCAAAGCTTGTCACCCAAAAAAGGAGCAGAAGTAGAGAAGCTACTGCAGTCACTGGTGAGAGAGCTGCTAACACAAGGGAAAGAAACTATCAGGGTACTGGGGAACTGTGTCAAAGATGCGATGCATCTTTGAAGGGGTCAAATACGGGTGCATGTCGTTTCCTGCTATACCCACTCTGTTTAGCAAGATCCTCCAGCAGTTAAAGCAGAAGGTACTCCATTTCAAAAACACAGGATAAAGGGTTCAGACTGGCATGTGCTGTGAAGAGCCATTCAGGGTTGTACTTTTGAGCGCTAGTCAAGAATAAGACTGGCATGTGCTGCTTGCAGCTCATCAGGACTGTGAGTAACTGCAATAGAAACAAATAGCAGAGGGCGCACCGGCTTAGTGCATCATCCCACGGATACTTTATTACAAGTCAATATAAAATATACTAACAAACAATGGAAATTAACAGCACATCAAGCCACTAGCTCATGGCACAGTGGTTAGATTGACTCAGTGCATTCCAACACCAAAGAGACGCTGTCCAGGATCAAAAATGGCTTGCATGTTTCGAGGGTAATCTCTCTTCTTCAGAGCCAAATGAGTAGGATCCATCCATTCATGGATCCTACTCATTTGGCTCTGAAGAAGAGGGATTACCCTCGAAACGTGTAAGCAATTTTTGATCCTAGAAGGCATCTCTTTGGCGTTGGAACGCTCCGGGTCGATCTTACCACTGTGCCATGAGCTAGTGGCTTGATGTGCTGTTAAGGGAAGTCTAGGAATTGTGGTTCTTTTTAGAGCCATACTTACCTAGACTGATGCTGCATCCAGCTGAGGCTGCATTTGTCCCCCGCCAGCTCTCGCACTGAGAACCAAGCGATCAAACACTACAGATTGCTTGGTTCTCAGAGCTCCCTAAGCAGAAAGCTGGTGACTGTCGGTGACACCGCACTGGGAACAGGGAAATGCGAGTGCCTGGGAGGGAAAAGAGCTCTTTGACCACCAGAGAGGTGAGGAGCAGCAGGCGCACCAACCCCAACGCGGCAGCAGCAGGCGCAGCAACCCCAACGTGGCAGTGCCATCTAGAGGCTGGATTACTCCAACCTCCTCTCCACCCCTAGCTCCAACAGCGGCCGAAGGACAAGCAGATTGGGGGCCTCACAAGGACAGGTGGGAGTTGCATGCAGCCAGGGACTGCTACCCACAACGGTCCGTGGTCTATGACAGAGCAGAGCACCCCTATCTGTACCAGCCAGAGGGAGAAGGGCCCTGCCTGCTGCTGGCCAGCGTGAATGTCTCATGGAAGGAGGTACCGGGCATAACACACTTACCCACAGACTGGGAGAGGGGTTGCACAAAAGGGACTACAGACATGGGCCCATCTCTCTCTCTCTCTCACCCCTCTTCTCTCTCTCTCATTCTCCCCTCTCACCCCTCCATAATTCTCCCTCTCATCCCCCCTCTCTCTTACCCACACCTCTATCTCATCCCTCTCTCTCATACCCCCCTCTCTCTCTCTCTCTCTCTCATCCCCCCTCTCACCTCTCTCTCACCCCCTCTCACCTCTCTCTCTCATCCCCCCTCTCACCTCTCTCTCTCTCATCTCACCTCCCTCTCATCTCCAATCCTCTCTCTCTCATCCCCCCTCTCACCTCTTTCTCTCTCATCTCCAATCCTCTCTCTCTTACCCCACCTCTCAGACCTCTCTCACCCCTGTTCTCTGACTCTCATTCTCCCCTCTCACCCTTCTATAATTCTCCCTCTCATCCCCCCTCTCACCTCTCTCGCTCTCTCTCTCTAACCTCGCCTCTCTCTCATCCCCCCTCTCACCTCTCTCTCTCACCCCTCTTCTCTGACTCTCATTCTCCCCTCTCACCCTTCTATAATTCTCCCTCTCTTACCCACACCTCTATCTCATCCATCGCTCTCCCTCTCCGCCCACCCTCTCTCTCTCTCACAAATTCAGTCCTTTTACATATACAAGTACAAACACGCATGCTCAGAATCAATGCTCATCAAACACGACATTAGCAGAAGGTGCCCAAAGGGTGGTGCTCAAGAGCTGAAATTCCTCGTAGTACGTCCCTACGTTCGTGTTTGTTTGGCAAGACAGGTTCCTGGCCAGCACCCTTCGGACAAAAGTCTGACGCTTTGTCGGCCAACAATCTGATCGTGTGTATGAGGCTTAAGGCCTGCAGGCCACATCCTAGGGACAGGTATCCTTAATATGCACAGATTGAGGATTAAGATTAGCAGAAGCTGCCCATGGCCTCTGCTTCTGATGTAAGGGGGAAATTTGATGGGGACCCTGACGTAAGGGGGTACATTGATGGGAACCCTAATGTAAGGGAGTACACTGATAGGCACCATGATGTAAGGGAGAACACTGAGGGGGACCCTGATGTAAGGGAGGATGCTGATAGGCACCCCGATGTAAGGGAGGACACTGGTGGGGGCCGTGATGTAAAGGGAAAACACTAATGGGTGCCCTGATGTAAGGGAGGACACTGGCGGGGGTCCCAATGTAAGGGGGGACACTGATATGTGGGCCCTAATGTAAGGGAGAACACTAATGGGGGCCCCCAATGTAAGGGGGATACTGATGTGGGCCCTAATGTAAGGGAGAACACTAATGGGGGCCCTAATATAAGGGGGGACACTGATGGGGGCCCTGATGTAAGGGGGGACACTGATGGGTGCCCTGACGTAAGGGGGGACACTTATGGGGGCCCTGACATAAGGGGGGAGACTGATGGGGGGGCCTGATGTAGGGGAGAACACTGATGGGGGCCCTGACATAAGGGGGAGACTGATAGGACCCTAATGTAGGGGAGGACACTGATGGGGGCCCTGACATAAGGGGGGAGACTGATGGGGCCCTGATGTAGGGGAGAACACTGATGGGGGCCCTGACATAAGGGGGACACTGATGGGTGCCCTGATGTAAGGGGGGACACTTATGGGGGCCCTGACATAAGGGGGGAGACTGATGGGGGGCCCTGATGTAGGGGAGAACACTGATGGGGGCCCTGACATAAGGGGGAGACTGATAGGACCCTAATGTAGGGGAGGACATTGATGGGGGCCCTGACATAAGGGGGAGACTGATGGGGTCCTGATGTTAGGGGGGACACTGATGGGGGCCCTGATGTAAGGGGAGTTCTGATGTAAGGAGGGACTCTGATGAAGCTTTTTTTTTAATTTTTTTTCAGCAAATATCTGTAAAATACACAATGCAGGCTGAAAGGTTTGGAGGCCCCTGCTCTAGCATGAAATCAGAACTCATCCTAGAGGCAAAGAAAATTTTTTCAATTTGGATAATCAACTGCTACTAACATCGATAAATGGTATATGGATACTGAAATGGTCTTAAGAATTCCAAATAAATGTATTACTTAATTGTCCCACCCCCTTCATTTTTCTTTGTACGTTAAGCAGATAGCGTGTGCTCTCTTTTGGCGATGGTACACTGAAGTCGGTGCAAAAAGCTTGCAATGGATCCGCACAGGTTCACTACGGCACAATTTTATTGGACTTTTTAAAATAAAATTTCAGTTTTTTGTACATTATTTATTGCACTAGCACGTTGGAATGTAGATATATATAAATAGTTTTTTAAAATGATCACATTGCAGTTTATTTCAGATGCACATCTATCAAAGTAATGTTTTCTTTTTTTATGTTTATGTGAGATATTTTAGCTTGATTTTTTGCACAGCTGAATGAATTTTGATAGCATTGATCATTATATAAAATGGATATCGCACCTAATTTCCATATAGTGAAAGATTTTGTTTCTGATGTATTCTGACACTTTTTAGTGTGCGGCTTTGCCTAAACTGACGTGGATTTTATGTACACATTTATATTTTTATCTATATTCGTCATTTTTATATGCACTGAGTGCAGGGGCACACACATATACTGTATTATAAATACATCAGTGAATGAAGACTTGTTTTATGCTCGGGTCACACTAATGCGTTTTTTCATGCTTTTTGCAGAAACGCAGGACATATTTTTAACATGGGATCCTATGAAACAGATTCACATCAATGCATTTTGTGCCTCTGCGTTTTTGGAAAGGGTCGGGGACTTTTTTAAACGCAAAATGCTGCTTTTTTTGTTTCAATAGACTTCAATGTAGAAGCAGCAGAAAATCACGCAGTGCGTTTTTAGCGCCTTTTTGAATTTTTTTTTGCATTATTTATCTGCCCAACAACAAATTGGCCAAATAAAAAGAATCAAAAACATGTCAAAAGCGCATGTCCAAAAAACGAGAAAGCACAGCAAAAAGCACTGCTGAAACGTTCAAAAGCAACATGCATAGGTGTGAATCGAGCCTAATGCCGCGTACACACGATCGGACATTCCGACAACAAACTCCATGGAATTTTTTCAGACGAAAGTTGTCTCAAACTTGTCTTGCATACACACGGTCACACAACGTCAAGAACGCGGTGACGTACGACAAGCCGAGAAAATTGAAGTTCAATAGCCAGTACGGCCCTTCTGCTTGATTCCGAGCATGCGTAGAACTTTGTGCGTCGGAATTGTGTACACACGATCTGAATTTCCGACAACGGATTTTGTTGTCGGAAAATTTCCAGATCTCAAAATTTTGTGTAGGAAATTCCAATGGAAAATAGGAGCCTACACACGGTCGGAATTTCCGACAAAAACCTCCTATCGAACATTTTCCGTCTGAAGATCTGACCGTGTGTACAGGGCATTAGAGTGCATGATCTGGCCACAGGTTCACTTTAACCACTTGACCTCCGGAAGGTTTCACCCCCTTCATGACCAGGGCATTTTTTTGCTATTCAGCACTGTGCTACTTTAAATTGGTAGGCGCTATGCCACCTACAGTGGGACTGTGATAGGGTGGTGGGCGATCTGGTGCTAACAGATGCTATCTGGGAGGGTCATTGACTGACACTGACTTTGCTAGTGACACTAATACAGTGATCAGTGCAGGGCCGGTGCTACCACTAGGCGCCTAGGGCGCACTGCTGCCTAGGGGCGCCCAGACGCTGATTTCCCTCCGCGTCTGCATTGTCTGCAGGCTGCAGCATGTAACTAACGCGTTATAGGAAGCAGAGTCTTTTCTTCCTGTATAGCGCCACCTCCTGTCAGATGGGCAGGGCAAAGTGGGTGGAGCCAATGGGGGCAGAAAAATTAGGTTTCCCCTAGGGCAAGGATCCTCAAACTACGGCCCTCCAGCTGTTGCAGAACTACACATCCCATGAGGCATTGCAAAACTCTGACATTCACAGACATGACTAGGCATGATGGGAATTGTAGTTCCTGAACAACTGGAGGGCCATAGTTTGAAGACCCCTGCCCTAGGGTGTCAAAAATCCTTGCACCAGCCCTGGATCAGTAATAATACTGTACACTGACACTGTACTAATGTCTGGCTGGGAAGGGGTAACATCTAGTAGCAATCAAGGGGTTAACTGTGTGCCTAACAATGGGAAATAATGCATGTAATCCATTTTGGAAAAAGGCTGTAATATTAAATGTGGAAAAAGTGAAGCGATGTGAATACTTTCCGGATACACTTTATGTGCAACCTGGTGACCCTTCCCGTGCGGAACACAGAATTATCAGAAACCTGATTTATACCAAGGACCGAAAGCAACCCCTCCCCATTCAGTCCTTCTCTCAGTAGGATTCTGATATCAATGGAGACTCTACATTCATGGGGATGTCATTTTCTTTGTACCTTTTGTCTGGTCTGTGATTTGCTAAACTCCGACCCCATTCTATTTGTGGCGTTTCGTCACATTTGGCTACCCGCTGTAGTGCGCATGCGCGACGCCGGATTCCCCTGACCCGTCAGAATGTGTAACAAGGTGACGTTCCGTTGCCGCCATCTTGCTACACCTTGCACTTCTGTACAGTAAGCATACACTGAGAAGGGGAAAGCGGACATCTTGTTACACCCACCGGAGTTGTGCATTTTATACTTATTTTTAACATTAAAGTGAGTTTATATAGTGAAATACAGGACTTAGAACTCCGTCTGACTGGTTAGATGTTGAATTGTAAAATCAGCGCAAGCATGCTCATCTTGTAGGTTTGCTGATCTGACAGAAGTTTGCTGCTTTTAAAATTCAACATCTAAGCAGTCAGACGGAGTTCTAAGTCCTGTATTTCACTATATAAACTCACTTTAAAGTGGAAGTAAACCCCCCTATCGTTTTCAGCCAAGGAAGCTGCCATCTTTGCCTCTGTTTAATCTTCAACTGCCACAGTGCTGCACATGTGATTCGTTATGACACCAGCCATTGGATGGTTTGACTGTTTGGTTGAGAGCACAGCCAATGTGCAGTTAGCATTCACGGCATGCCTTTTTTTTTTTAGACTGTTAAATCGATGGGTTTACTTCCGCTTTAATGTTAAAAATAAGTATAAAATGCACAACTCCGGTGGGTGTAACAAGATGTCTGCTTTCCCCCTTTTCAGTGTATCCTTACTGTAGAGCAGTGCGGGGTGTAGCAAGATGGCGGCGACTAAAGGTCACTTCCGTTACACATTCTGACGGGCCGCTTAATCTGATGAATCGTATGGGCAAGTTACGCATGCGCAGTGCGAAATTTCTCAGCGGAACGTCACTTCCGTAGCAAAATGTGATGGGTGGCCGAATGTGACAAAACAGTGGCTCCTTCCTATAGGGAGAACTTGTCTAACCATTCACCATGTTTTGCGAAAGAAAAAAAAAAGAAAACAGGACTGCAAAAAAATGGCCACCAGCCCCCCCGTTCTATGAACAACAATATTGCTCCAACTGTAAATGAATGACAATATGAATAATATAATTTGGAATAAAGATATTATTCTGAAATCAGGTTATGTATACCTAACCACAAATAATTACTATTCTAATACTGTTGTGTTTTTTGTTTTTTAATCTGCAACTGTAGATCATTTGCACCACAAGAAAATGGCTGCTGAAAGGAAAAGGTAGTGGTAAAGGATTTGTCCTCTAGCGTATGAAGGCAGAAGTGGACGGAGGTGTTTACTATTGAAGAAGGGATTGTGCTCTAGAGCTTGGAGCCATTTTCTTGTGGCCCAACTGAGGACACCCAGAACAGTAACTGGGATTGTTGTCTATTTATAGCAGCTGGTGGAGGTGTGAATGTGGAGAATGTGTGCCCAGTGAGGAGGAGGTAATAATGTTTTCTTATTATGAGAGAAGGGGGTCTTGTCACCTCCACTAATCCTCATCTTCCTCCAGGTCCTTGGCTCCCTATATATGCAAGGCTGTGATTTCTGTATGCTTTGTAAAATTAGCATTTTGGAAAGGAAAGCTGACTTAGCCAATAAACCCTATATGCATCTGACTGTGAATACACAGGGCGATCGATTAATTGCTGTAGATGGGTCAGTGTGCAAATGTTACACTCTGCAGGTGAATCAGGATTGGCCAGCTATCTGCAACATGTGCACCTGAATTAGGGTTGCATCAATACTAGTATCGGTGCCGATACCGAGTATTTACCTAAGTATCGGTACTCGTGTAAATGCACCGATACCTGAAACCGATACTTTCAGGCTCGGTTCTTTGAGATGTCAGTGAGTCTCCCCTGTTGACAGCTGTTAACCACTTTAAGACCGAGTCTCTTTTTTAGATGTGGTGTTTACAAGTTAAAGTTTTTTTTGCTAGAAAATTACTTATAACACCCTAGAGAATAAAATGGCGGTCGTTGCAATACTTTTTGTCAAACTGTATTTGCGCAGCAGTCTTACAAGCGCACTTTTTTAAATATATAAAAAAAAAAATATGCTTTTTTGAATTAAAAAAATAAGACAACAGTAAAGTTAGCCCAATTATTTTTTTTATATTGTGAAAGATAATGTTATGCCGAGTAAATTGATACCCAACATGTCACGCTTCAAAATTGCGCCTGCTTGTGGAATGGCGACAAACTTTTCCCCTTAAAAAATCTCCATAGGCGACATTTAAAAAATTCTACAGGTTGCACGTTTTGCATTACAGAGAAGGTCTAGGGCTAGAATTATTTCTCTCGCTCTATCGATCGCGGCGATACCTGACATGTGTGGTTTGAACGCCGTTTTCATATGCGGGCGCTACTCACGTAAGCGTTCGATTCCGCGCGCGAGCTCGGCAGGACTGGGGCATGTTTAAAAACATTTATTATTTAAAAAAAAATAATTGTTTCACTTTTATTCCTATTACAAGGAATGTAAACATCCCTTGTAATAGAAAAAAAGCATGACAGGTCCTCTTAACCACTTAAGCCCCGGACCATTTTGCTGTCCAAAGACCAGAGCACTTTTTGTGATTCGGCACTGCGTCGATTTAACTGACAATTGCGCGGTTGTGCGACGTGGCTCCCAAACAAAATTTACGTCCTTTTTTCCCACAAATAGAGCTTTCTTTTGGTGGTATTTGATCACCTCCTGCGGTTTTTATTTTTTGTGCTATAAACAAAAAAATAGCGCAAATTTTGAAAAAAAAAAACACATTCTTTTTTACTTTTTGCTATAATAAATATCCCCAAAAAATATATAAAAAAACATATTTTTTTCCTCAATTTAGGCTGATACGTATTCTACATATTTTTGGTAAAAAAAAAATGCGCAAAAGGTATAGCGTCTACAAAATAGGGGATAGTTTTATGGCATTTTTATTAATAATTCTTTTT
Organism: Lithobates sylvaticus; assembly: GCA_028564925.1. Classification (NCBI taxonomy): domain Eukaryota; kingdom Metazoa; phylum Chordata; class Amphibia; order Anura; family Ranidae; genus Lithobates; species Lithobates sylvaticus. The sequence continues at coordinate 618,119,954 of CM053028.1, read as the reverse complement.
TTTTTTGTTACTACTAATGGCAGCAATCAGTGATTTTTATTGTGACTGCAACATTATGTCAGACACATCGGACAATTTTGACACATTTTTGGGACCATTGGCATTAATACAGCGATCAATGCTAAAAAATTGCATTGATTACTGTAAAAATTTCACTGGCAGTGAAGGGGTTAACCACTAGGTGGCGCTGTAGGGGTTAAGTGTGTCCTAGGGATTGATTCTAACTGTGGGGGGGGGGGGGGCTGTGTGTGACACATCACTGAACACCACTCCCAATTACAGGGAGCTATGATCAGTGAGAGTGTCACTAGGCAGAACGGGGCTATGCTTGTTTACATCAGCATCTCCCCGTTCTTCCTCATCGTGAGATGATAATGGGTATCCCCGCGGATATCGAGTCTGCAGGACCCTCGATGCTGCTCACGGAGCTTCCGGCGGGCACGCGCCCGCAAGCCGCCTCTTAAAGGGCAACGTACAGGTACGTTAATCTACGTGTACATGCCCTTCTGCGGCAGTATATCTGCGTGAGGCGGTCAGGAAGCGGTTAAATATGCGATCTGGGGTCAAAAAGACCTCAGATCTCATATTTACACTAAAATGCAAAAAAAAAAAAAATGTTTTTGTCATTTACAAAAATTAAAAAATAAAATGGCCCTTTAAGAGCTATGGGCGGAAGTGACATATTGACATCGCTTCTGCCCTGCAGTGTCATGGAGACGGCCATCTTTTCCCTCACTCGTCTCCATGCACAGCTCTGAGAAGGATCCGATCGCCTCCGCCGCTGCCGATGGCTCCAGTAAGCGGCGGAGTGCACCGGATCGCAGCGAGGCCAGGGCCCTCTCCCGCCACAGATAAAAGTGATTTTGCGGCGAATCCGCCGCAGTGACAACTTTTATCTTGTATCGGACCGCCGGCCGAACACGGGGATACTGGGGTTATGGCAGCTAGCTGCTGCCATAACAACGATATCTGTCCCCAAAGTAACAATGAAAACTTTTTTTTTTGTTAGTGAATATTTTTACACATATTTATTAACACATATTTACACATTTCACATTGAAAAAGCGCAGAATAAAGAAAATAAAAAAATAATAATCTATTTGTAAATAACTTTTCAATGCTTTGTACCATTACTGACAGCTGAAATGAATACAAAACAATTGCGGTAAGCATCGGTAATTGGTATCGGCGAGTACTAAAACAAAAGTATCGGTACTCATACTCCTTGTAAAAAAAATGGGATCGGTGCATCCCTAATCTGAATCATCAGATTTTTTGGGATTTACACAGAGAACCTCATACACCCATAAGCAGCGAGGACCTGTTTGTATTTTAAAGCACAAAAAAAACAACAACTTTTATTTAAATATATTTCTCAACAACCACCAAAGATATAAATCCATCTTGTGTTCACCAACTGCCTTTGCAAACACAGATACTGCCTTGTAAAAGTAGCAGTGACATCATTACTGTGCTGTACATTGCCTGTGCAGAGAGCAGAGCTGTAGGAGGGACACAGCACACTCCACCCACTATAGGAGGGGGGTGGAGACAAGACAAGTCACCCTACACAAGGAGAGAGAGAGAAGAGCCACGACAGTCTTTATTACAGGAAGTCTAGCACTGGATTACTGCACAGATCTGTAAGAAATAAAGAAAGTACGCCAAGCTTTAGGCCCCTTTCACACGATCGGACCATTCAGATCCGCCTGTCAGTTTTGACGGCGGATCTGAACGGGCGCTCCATGTTAGTCTATGGAGCGTCGGATGTCAGCGGAGACATGTCCGCTGACATCCGACCTGGTCCGATCCGCCAAAAGCAGACGGATGGCTCTACGTCCAGATCCGTCGCTATCGGATCGGGTGAGATCCGATAAAAACGGACACGCTTTCCGTTTTCATCCGATCTCTCCATTGTGACCAGCGGCGCTCGCAAGCCCCTCCCCGCTCAGTGAGCAGAGAGGGACTTGTCATCCGCCGGTTCAGCGGAGATCAACGGAGAGATCTCCCGCTGAGCCGGCGGACAGAGGCGGACTCCGTGCAAGTGGAGTCCACCTCGTGTGAAAGATGCCTTAGGGAAGAATACATGTGATTCTTTAGATTGATAATTGCTTATCAAGGAGTTCAGCTTTAACAAATAATATAAGCCTTGGTGGACTTGTCCTTCACACTTTCCAATCCACCACTTGAATGCCATGAAACGTCTGGTTCTTCCTAAAATGGATTACATAAGATTATCCATTGTTCTCCTTCCCATCTCCCACAATGCCAGGTGACATGATCCCCCGTTCCCCACTTCTTGAAGGAGCGAGTAGAAGATAAGACTGAACATCTTATGGTGCCTGCTGCACAAGGGTCTTGAGGGTGCAAGTAGAAGATAAGAGTTGATGCCTTCTGGTGCCTCTTGCACAAGGGTCTTGAGGGAGCAAGTAGAAGATAAGAGTTGATGCCTTCTGGTGCCTGTTGCACAGGGGTCTTGAGGGAGCAAGTAGAAGATAAGAGTTGATGCCTTCTGGTGCCTCTTGCACAAGGGTCTTGAGGGAGCAAGTAGAAGATAAGAGTTGATGCCTTCTGGTGCCTCTTGCACAAGGGTCTTGAGGGAGCAAGTAGAAGATAAGAGTTGATGCCTTCTGGTGCCAGCATAACATGGGTCTTGAGGGAGCGAGTTGAAGATAAGACTGGATTACTTATGGTGACTACTGCACAAGGGTCTTGAGGGAGCGAGTGGAAGATAAAACTGGATGCCTTATGGTGCCTGCGGCACAAGTTCAACATGACATCAATCACATTGGCCATCTGTGGGCAAACTATAGCTAGGGGGTAGTGATTATAGATGAAGGCTTTCTCCTCACCACCATCACAAAACTTGCCTAGGTCACCAAGACTTTTTCTGCCTCTCATTTCTGTTTGCTGCCTCTCATTATTTTGATTTTCCATTTTTTTGTTTTTAAATGTTTAATATTTTATTTAATGCAGCTTGATCTTTCTAAACCAGAAGTATTATTTTTCCATTCAGAGGAGTGAGCATCATAAAGCGAACATGAGGACGTTGTGATGGAGAACTGGCCGCCCCTCATATCATCAGGTAAGAGGAGACTTTAATTTCTTGTAAGGGCTCATTCACATGTGCAGCCTTCATTGCCACCTCTGGGTATATCACTTTTCAGATGGTATTTGACCCTCAAAATGTGTCCCATTGCGGTGTGGCCCCATTCACTTGAATCGGCTGCGTTTAGCGGCGGTAACGCCCCACAAACTTGTTATGTCATGGAACTTTAACAACAAAGAATCACAGCCAAGGCATGTGTGCAGCCTTAAAACTGAACTAAACCCATTGATTTATCAGTTTAAAAAAACAATTACATTTCACCTGTCGGGAATGTAACTGTCTAATTGGTTTTGCTCTCAATCAAACTGTCAAACCATTAAATGGCTGGTGTCATAACTGATCATGATGGCAGTTTCAGATCAAACAGAAGCCAAGATGGCAGCTTTCTTGGCTGAAAATGATAGGAGGGTTTAATTCCACTTTAGGTAGTTGTACTTCTGTGTTTCGGTGGACTCTTAAGGATCTTTCACACCTTATCTGTATAAAAACTGATAGGAAAACCACACAGATTTCACTTGCAGAGACAGAGTTTACATCAGTTTTCACTCACATCAGTTATGTGTCCTATTCAGGGCCGGTGCTACCACTAGGCGGACTAGGCGACCGCCTAGGGCGCACTGCCGCCTAGGGCGCCCGGCCGCTGGTTATTTTACTCTGAGTCCTGTACAGTCTGTCCTTATAATTATCCTGTCAAGCAGCGCCGCCCTCCACCCCCCCCCCCGCTCTGGGAGCCAGTAACGATGTGTGTGTCCAGTGCGTCCAGGGCGCTCTCTGTGTGTCACTCACTCTCACTGTGTCAGGCTCAGGCAGCAGCCGCCCCCCTCCCCTCTCTGCTCTCCGCTCATGACATGACATGTCATATACCGCCGAGGCCGCTCCTCTGTGTCCATGTCAGTCCAGCAGCACAGCCCCGCCCCCCCACGCGCTCCTGGAATGAGAATATGGATGGATGGAGGATGCAAGCAAGCATCATGGGATTTAGGACAGGTGCTGGCTGGAACAGGAAGAGGCACTGCATGACACAGAACAGAAGCAACAGGCAGCCTGGCAGTTACACAGGCAATACAGCAGAGTTGGTGCCAGCGAGAAACAGGTGTTATTGGTGTGGTAAGTAAAAACTGTTACTTTCTCTCTTAATGAGACTGTATATGTGATGACAATGAAATGTAATTTTAAAATTTGTGTGAGTGTATATGTATTATATTGACTGAAATGCCACCCCCCCCCCCCCCCGAGTCTGTATTTTATGAGCGCTGGTGAAGCGGCATTGATGGGCGCTGGTGAGTCTCTATTGGACGGGCGCTGGTGAAGCGGTATTGATAGGCGCTGGTGATGAGTCTGTATTTGGTGGTCGCTGGTGAGATGGTATTTGATGGGCACTGGTGAGTCTGTTAACCACTTTCAGCCCCGGACCAATTTGCAGCCAAAGGACCAGGCCCCTTTTTGTGATTCGGCACTGCGTCGCTTTAACTGACAATTGCGCGGTCGTGCGACGTGGCTCCCAAACAAAATTGACGTCCTTTTTTTTTCCCACAAATAGAGCTTTCTTTTGGTGGTATTTGATTGCCCATGCAATTTTTATTTTTTGCGCTATAAACAAAAAAGTGCGACAATTTTGAAAAAAAAAACGCATTATTTTTTGCTATAATAAATATCCCCCAAAAATATATAAAAAAACATTTTTTTCCCTCAGTTTAGGCCAATACATATTCTTCTACATATTTTTGGTAAAAAAAATCGCAATAAGCGATTATTGATTGATTTGCGCAGAAGTTATAGCGTTTACAAGATAGGGGATAGTTTTATAGCATTTTTCTTAATAATTTTTTTTTCATTAGTAATGGCGGCGATCAGCGATTTTTATTGTGACTGCGACATTATGGCGGACACATCGGACATTTTTGACACATTTTTGGGACCATTGTCATTTATACAGCAATCAATGCTATTTAAATGCATTGATTCCTGTTTAAATGACACTGGCAGTGAAGGGGTTAACCACAAGGGGGCAGTGTAGGGGTTAAGTATGCCTAGGGGTGTGTTTCTTACTGTGGGGGGGCGTGGCTGTCAGCTAGTGAATGCTGATCTCTGCTCCAATCACAGGAGCAGAGATCGGCGTCACTAGTTGCTAGGCAGAACGGGGAGATGCTGTTTATCTCGGCATCTCCCCGTTCAGCCTTCCCGTGAGACGATCGCGGGTGTCCCCGCGGCGATCGAGTCCGCGGGACCCGCGACCGAACTCACGGGGGTCCCGACCGGCGCGCTCCCGATGACACGACAGGCATTAAGGAGGGACTTATATATGTGCCATTCTGCCGACGTATATCTGTGTGCGCCGGTCAGGAAGTGGTTAAGTGGCATTGATAGCCACTGGTGAGTCTGTATTTGATGGGCGCTGGTGAAGTGGCATTAATAGGCACTGGTGAGTCTGTATTTGGTGGGCGCTGGTGAGTCTGTATTTGATGGGCGCTGGTGAGACTGTATTTGGTGGAAAATAGTAGCGGTCATTAAAAAGGTGGGGTGTACGTGGCCAGGGCAAAGGGGGTGGAGTCAGGGGTGGAGCCAAGGGGGGCGGCAAAATGAGGTTTCACCTAGGGTGCCAAAAATCCTTGCACCAGCCCTGGTCCTATTCACACCAATGTTGATGTGATGTCGTTTTTTTTTTTTTCCTGTACAGAAAAATACACGTTGCAGATTCCTTTGCAGAAAAAAATCAGCACGTTGTGGTGTGAACAGAGCACATAAAGAACCATTGTCTTTTTTGTGCCCTTGCAGAATGCGTGCAGAAAAACTGACATCTCAGGTATGCGCAATTTGTATCGCCCAACGCCCGGGACATGCAGTTCCGGGTGCTGAGCAGGTTTTTTTCCTACATTTAGCCCTGCTGCGGGCAAGCAGCAGGGCTCTCTTGTCAGGTGGAACCATTCAGGCGGCTCCCCTGCCACCTGATTGCTTCCACACATGGTGGCAGCTGCCCCCTTCGAGCACTATGTATCCCTGGCTTTGCTTGCCCATCTGCAGGGCCCGGGACTGACCTTGCGGGTGCCGGCTGGTGGAGGGGAGGAGAGCGGACACACATCTGCTCTCCTCCCCTTCTTGTCCCTGACTCAGAAGTAGCGCATGACATCACTTCTGGGTCCCCGTTGTCAATGTCCCCGGTGATCGAGGCTAGAAATGAATAGAATGCAATGCGATGTGCATTGCATTACATTCAGTGTAGGACAGGGGAGATATCCAGGGTCTAAAATGTCTCATTAAAGAGAACCTGTCACCAAAAAATAATCACATAGGGGACATCAGAGCTTGATTTGGCTGCTCAGCATGCGCTTGTACTGCGCATCCAAGTGCTTCCATGTGAGGGTAACCTGAAGGAATAACGTGTTTTTTCTTTTTTTTCTCATTGGGTTTGGCGCCTCATTTACTCGCTCAGCAGATGCGCTTCTGCTGAGCGTTAAGTGAGCCTTTCCTGACAAGCACACTGCAAGGTCTGGAGAGAGGCAGGGAGGGGAGGAGGACATAAACAGCGCAATGTCAAAAACATTGAGGCTGGTTTCACATATATATGCACATATATATGCAAATTGAATGCAGGGTTTTCCGCATCCAATTTGCATGACAAGAGAGTGGAGAAAACAAACACTCCTGCGCACAAGTGGATCATCAGGTGGACTAAATTTCGTAGCGGATAATGCCTCAGGCCTTGCTGCCCTTCAGGGATAGGGGTATCCTAGCAATCAGAGGGAAAAAGAAAAAAGGGACGCACCAACCTTGTGCATTATCCTGGGATATATTTTATTTAAAGTAAATCCTAAAACTACTCGCAAACAAATGGGAGAAAACTCGCAATACAAATAGTCTCCAGATGATAGCAATTGGTCTAAAAACGACAGACTCCAGATGGTAACAGAGGATGTTTCAGAGGGCTACTGCCAGCTGATGGGTTTCGAAGGATTATCTTCTTCCTCAGAGCCCAACGTTAGAGGAGGTTTCAGGAGCCACTGCCGGCTGACACGTTTTCAAAGGATTACCTTCTTCCTCAGAGCCCAGCCAGGCATTTTTTTGGGGGAAAAAAACAGTTTCATGAATATAAAAAATACTGCTTCCGCGTCCGGCGCCGCATGGAGTAGCTGTGTCCCCCTCAGCTCCCGCAGCACGATCCACAGAACGGCTTAAAAATACCTGCCCGACCCCTTCTGCTGCCGGTACCCACCTCGGACACCTCCTCCACTATCGAGCGAGCAGTCTTACACCACAAATCGAGGACCCATGCTTCGGCCCTCACGGACGGTCCCGCTCAACAATACGGCCCGCATCAAGGGACTTGACTCCTGCAGCCTCCCCAGGTGCACCTCCACCCCCCAACGGTACATTATCTACCCTTACACTGGGCCGTGACTATGCACTGCCGCTTCACCCCTCCCGTTATAGGCGCAAATTGAGGCCCCCGGTCTCGGCCTGCACTGACAGCACGATCTACATTGGGGGCAAAAATAACGGCCTAACTCCCCCCCCCCAGCTGCCAGCAACCTCCTTTGGTGCTCTCCACTTTCTCATGGATTGTTTGGTGGCGAAAACGGGCTCACGGCCACATTGATACACCCTGCCCAGCCGCAATCTGAGGCCCCCGGTTTCAGCCTCCCTGAGCAACGCGGTGGATGAGCCAGCCATGGAGGTAAGCACTCACACAACACCCCCTTCCTCACTCCAGACCTCTCTCTCCCTGCATCCTGCTGCCTCCTCACCATGCCTGGGGGACGACAACACCATCCGTATCGCCCAAGCTGTAGCAGCGCTCCTATCCCCCATGATAACCGCCTCAGTGGAAAAGGCGGTGGATGCGGGGATGAGGAAAATCAAGGCACAATTAGGGGAACACTCCACTAGACTTCATGAGGTGGAGCACTGTCTTTCAAGTTTGGAAGAAGAGGTATACCAGGCACAAGCCACCGAACAAGCACAAGACAAAACAAATCAATACATTCTCCAAAAGCTGGACGACTTAGAGAACAGGTTCAGAAGGAGCAATCTGAGATTCAGGGGGTTTCCAGAATCTCTATAACTGTCAGCCATCGCGGAATTCTGTGCCACACGCATCCCAGAAGCGCTAGGCTCCCTGGCCCCTGCACGGTCGAGCGGGCCCATCGCATGGAAACCTTCGCCCCTGACCGCAAATCTCCTTGCCCGATCATCGCAAAATACCTAAACTACGCTGACAAATCGACCATTCTGCAAAAGTTCAGGCAAACCAGATCTCTTCAAATCAATGGCATCAAAATCCTGATTTTCGCAGACTATTCTTCGGGGGTCTCAAAAAAGAGGAAAGCGTGGCGTGGCCTGCGCGCAAGCTGGATGGCAGCATAACGCCGGAGCTCCTGTGACCCTTGGGAATAGCGGCATGAATCAGCCCATCGGGACCCCAAAAAACAGTTCCCCACTAGGCGACCTACCTCCCGATTGCACCGACGACATGTCCAAGAAGAGGAAGGAGCTCCGCAAGCCTCAGCGACTGACGGACTTTTATCCCCATAAACAACATGACGGTAGGCAAGATGGCCGCCGGCCTTCACCCATCCCCACAGATAAACAGGCCAGCATCCAGCCTAGAGCAGACAAAGGGCCTCAACATACCAGCTCCCCTGCAAACCCTCAGCATCACTCTCCCTCCCCCATCCCTGGTAGCCCGGCCAAAGCAAAGATTAGACTGGGTGGAGAGGGATACAGTCTCCCGGTCAGCCATGCCACAGACTCAGGGGATGAGACACATGACCTGCCATACTCCATAGAATCCTTTCCTACCACACATCAGCCTGTGATAGACAGAGTGCTAAAAGATATGCTACTATCACTGAGGACCTCCTTACAATCTGACATGGCACAGTGTATGCACAGGTTCCATAGGTGCCGAAACCATAAATGACTTCATAGATTCACATGAAGAGAGGGAGGGGGATACGGAGTGGATTAAGGTTAAGCTCGCAGATATCGAAGATCATAATAGGAGGAACAACATGAAAATCAGGGGGATCCCTGAGACGATCCTACAGGCTGATCTCCGTGACTATGCCTCCTCACTATTCAAAATGCTCACTCCCAACCTCTCAGATCTTGAACTAACAATTGATCGCATTCACCACCTACCTAAACCCTCTTTTTTATCTGAGCAGGTTCCCAGAGATATGATCTTACGCTTACATTTCTTCCACGCAAAGGAGCAGTTGATGTCGACAATGCGCAAAGGTGAGCAGATACCTGCACAATATCAAAATTTACAGTTCTACGCAGATCTGTCGCAGTATACACTGCAAAAAAGAAAAATCTGAATACTGTAACTAAGGTTCTCAGAAACCACAAAATTATCTACAGGTGGGGGTACCCCACAAAATTGTCTATCATCAGAGATGGTCGCGAGTACATCATAGACTCCCTGGAGAAAGGACCTGAGCATTCAGATGACTACCCCAACGGTAGATCTAGGAAATCAGCAGAACCTGCTTGGAAAACTGTTACCACCAGGAATACCAAGTCACATACCTAATCTGATTGGGCATTATGTTTACTACTGACCCCTGGGCAACGTTCAGGAGAGCCATTAGGCCTGAACTTTACCCCCCACCCATCTTGAGCAGCGAGTGCTGCATACAGGTAATCTGGTTCCTGTGCCTTGAAACAGGCCAGGACCACTAGGCTGCCTTCTATAAGTTGTTGGACTACACTTTTTTTTCTCTCTATGTTTTTCTTTTGTTTCTCTGTTTTCTTGTTTTTATTGTTAAAAGTTGTACAAGCCGGAGTTCAAGATGATACTGATTGGGCCACCATACAGGACTTCTACTCACGATCGGACAACAGAATTCAAAAAATATTATCTTCAGCATCCAACTGTGAGTACATGTGGATTTCACACAACACACCTGAAATGTTTCCACTGTTATACCAAATTCAGCCACAAGATGGAGACATTGTTTTAAAAATGTTTGGAAATCAGAAATACATCACAAGCCTTCTATTTCTCCAAAAATGGGCATAAAAATTATTTCTGTTAACTCTAAAGGGTTAAACCATCCTGCCAAGAGAAGATCTTTATGGCTAGAATCCCTTTCTCATAAAGCTGACATTCTTTGTGCCCAAGAGACACATTTCTCCGCATCAGCGCCACCAACTTGTTCACACAAAAATTTTCCGCACCTGTATACTGCCAACGCTCACAATAAAACTAAAGGTGTTCTCATAGCGATAAAGGATACGGTGGCTTTTACTATCCATGAGTCTATTAAAGATGATAAAGACCGCTACCTCGTCCTTGTATGTGACATTAATGCGACATCCTACACCATAGTAAATGTCTACTCGCCAAACCAGCACCAAATTCACTTCTTCCACAACCTAATGAAAAGGGTAAGGAAACATCAAAAGGGAAGATTGATTGTATGTGGAGATTTCAATGCAACCCCTGATCCAGAACAAGACACCACATCCAGCGCCAAACGAACGAGTCCATCCTTACTACCCTCAATCCACAAACAAGACTTGTTTGACGCATGGAGGTGTTTGCACGCAGGAGAAAGGGACTTCACTTTCTTTTCTACACCGCACAGGACATATTCCCGCATTGATCTTTTTTTAGTTGACCAACAAACCCTAGCCAATGTGTCTTCCACGCAAATCAACACTATTACGTGGTCTGACCACGCATCCATTACCTTGTCCTTGACAGATGTGACAACTAGCAACACTTCTCCTCTTTGAAGGATGAACTCATTTCTCTTACAGCAAAGTGACCCCAAGGAGGTCATTGAAAAACAACTGAAAGAATTTTTTAATAATAACGAATCCTCAGTGCAAGATAAGTTTGTACTGTAGAATGCACATAAGGCATTTATTCGTGGCATTTTCATTCAGCTGGGGGCGAGGGCCAAGAGGCAGCGGCACAGGCATATAAAAGAGCTATCAGACAGAATTTTTATGTTGTAAACCAGCAACAAGTAAAAGCCTCAAATCCCAAAGTCTCAGATCAGATCACACAATTGAGATATGATCTGAGACATTTGCTACTAGAAGACTTTGAAAAATGATCCCAAAAACTTAAAATGTCATATTACGCCACGGGAAATAAGGCAGGTAAAAACTTAGCACGCAGAATAAATGGCATGAGACAAAAATCCAAGATCCCGTATATCATACATCCCCTCACCAAGCACAAACTATATCACCCCCAAGAAATTGCGGACACTTTCAGTCATTACTATGGCTCTTTATATAACTTAAGGAATGACCCGCACACTGCCCAACCAAATATTGAAGAAATGTATTTATTTCTAGGAAAACTAGCTATACCTAATATCTCTCAGGAACAATTGCTGGCTCTTTATTAGCCATTCAGTACTGCAGAGATTCACAAAGCAATCGACTCTCTTCCAACTAACAAATCTCCAGGACCAGACGGGTTTTCTGGTGATTATTATAAAACTTTCAACTGTATATTAACCCCGTACATGGAATAAATCTTCGCCACTGCCGCTGTCTCAGCCTCCTTCCCCCCTGTAATGCTGAATGCTGTTATTCTTACTCTACCGAAGCCAGGGAAGGACCCCACCTCCCCTCCAAACTTTAGGCTCATATCACTTCTCAATATCGATGTGAAAATCTATGCCAAAATTATTGCTTCTCGATTAATAGATATCCTACCCCTCATCATTGATCCAGATCAGAAAGGTTTCACTAAGGGATGCCAAACATTTGATGCTACCCGTAGACTGACGAACATAATCCATCTTGCTAAGCTACACAAAAGGCCTTCTCTGCTCCTAGCATTGGACACAGAGAAGGCCTTTGATCGTATACATTGGTCATACCTAACTCAAGTGTTACAAAGTTTTGGCTTCTCCGGTACTATATTACAGGCAATTTTAGCCCTATACTCCAACCCCTCGGCTCAGGTTTACACCTCAGGGGTATTGTCCAAACCATTTGCCATCATCAATGGCACTAGACAGGGGTGTCCCTTATCGCCCCTGATATTTAACCTCCTGATGGAACCACTGGCCATTCATATTCGATCACACCCCAACATCAAAGGTTTCCCTATAGGTAACTCCACCCATACAATCAGTTTATTTGCAGATGACGTAATAATGATTCTCACAGATGTGGAGACTTCCCTGGCTTCGGTACATATGGCTTTAACTATGTTTAATTATCCTACTACAAGATTAATGAAAGCAAATCCTATATAATGGGACTGGGTATACCTCCCTCAGTTCAGGAAAAACTCAGGACGAACTTTCCATACACCTGGAAACAGGATGGGTTAAAATATCTAGGGATTACTCTTACAGCATCTACTGATGACCTTTTTGCAGCAAACTATGTTCCCTTTCTAAGCTCAATGACTAGCAAATTACAGGACTTATCTAAGATAGAACTATCCTGGACAGGCCGCCTAGCAACTTTTAAGATGTTAGTGTTACCACAACTGTTATACCTTTTCCGTACGTTACCAATTCCAATTCCCAAAGTTTTTTTTAACAAAGCTCAGTCTATCTTGAACAAATACCTTTGGCAAGGCAAAAAAGCCATATGTGCTTTTAAAAAATCGATAGTCCAGAACTGCAGGGGCCATGTATTCCTGAAAGACTATCATTTAGCTGCTGTCCTTTCACAAACCAGAGCTTGGTTCTTTCAACCCCCAGGTCCCAGATGGTTGGAACTGGAATCAGCCCAGACCCACAGGCATAACTTGGCTGATCTACTCCTGACCTACAAATTTCTACCGCAGACACATTTACATCTATCTATCACTATGCAGGCTACTCTACAAACATGGAAAATGTTTTCATCTTTGGACTTCCCAGACCAAATCATGAAACCCATCCCTCTCAGCATATCTTGTTTACCATTAATAAATCCAGATCTACACATATCACATTGGATAACTAGGGGCATCAAAACAGTGGCAGATTTAATGATAGGTCCAACCCCTAAATCATTCCGCTCTTTACAAATAGAGTACAATCTTGAAGATGGTGATCGATATAGATATCTCCAAATAGCCCACTTCCTTCAAACAACACCCACAATTGAAACTCTGCTACCGTGGCGAACAATACTATTTTTGACAAACCATAGCACTAACGTCAAGGGAGTCTCCATGTTTTACTGTCTCCTGAATTCTAAAACAGTTTTTGAAAAATCTACCAATATCATAGCATGGGAACAAGAATTACCGTATTTATCGGCGTATAACAAGCGCCGGCGTATAACACGCACCTCAAGTTTAGGAGGGAAGTTTAAGGAAAAAAACTTTTATTTAAATGCCCATCATTGCAGCCTTGTCCATCATTGCAGCCTTGTCCATCATTGCAGCCTTGCCCAGTGCAGCCTTGCCCAGTGCCTTTGCAGCCTTGCCCAGTGCAGCCTTGCCCAGTGCCTTTGCAGCCTTGCCCAGTGCAGCCTTGCCCAGTGCCTTTGCAGCCTTGCCCAATGCAGCCTTGCCCAGTGCCTTGGCAACATTTCTCGTTCTGTCTAGCTGCTGATTTAAAATTGGCGCCGAGTGGAGAGGACGAGCGCCACGTGACAACATACCGAAAGCCACGTGTATTTTCAGCTAGTCTCGGCTCCTCTCGCAGTCCCGCCCACCTCCACTGATTGCGAGAGGAGCCGAGCGCCGACAACATACAGAAATCCGAGTTGGGCTAGTCCCGGCTCTGCTCACAGTCAGGGGCAGGACAGCGAGAGGAGCCGAAACTAGCCGAACTCGGATTTCTTTATGTTGTCGGCGCTCGGCTCCTCTCGCAATCCAGTGGAGGTGGGCGGGACTGCGAGAGGAGCCGGGACTAGCCGAAAATACACGCGGCTTTTGGTATATCGGCTCCGCTCGCACCCCTCTTAAAAATCAGCGGGAGATCGGCGGGGATCGGCGTATAACACGCACCCACAATTTTCCCCTGATTTTAAGGGGAAAAAAGTGCGTGTTATACGCCGATAAATACGGTAGGTGCAAAGTACTCTGAACAACAATGGCAGAAAGCTATACAGAATAATCTTATTGCAACTAAATGCACCCATCTCCGGGGAGTCACTTATAAAATTACACTGAGATGGTATCTAACGCCGTCCAGAATCTCTAAATTTAACCTATTGACCTCCTCTCTTTGCTGGAGGAAATGCGGAGACACAGGTACATTGCATCATATTCTTTGGAAATGCTCGGCCCTGAATTCACTATGGTCCAAAGTATTCAATCTAATATCTAAACTCACAGGATCACATATTGCTCCCAACACTAGCCATACTATCATTGGGCATAGAACATATACCACCACAAACAAGAACCATAGTTGCACATATCCTCCTCAGTATAAGATTACTCCACTGGTTAGCAGCTAACCCACCTACATTTCAAGAAGTGATAGACACAACTAACACCCACGCCAAATACGAATTAATGTTCGCAGCAACTCAGGGCAATTATCAAAAGATGACCGATAAATGGTCTATATGGAATACATGGTTTACTTCCATTAGAAAGACTGACAATACTAATTTGACCTCTGTTCTATAGACTAAAATAGGCAGTTATTGATGTTCTTATTTTGCAATACAAATACAAAATCTCTGCTCTTACCCCTTCCTTTTTTCTGTTATACAAAAATTGTTGTAAAAATATAGTATTTAGCCACTCAGACGTTTGAGGCAATGTATATTGTGTTATTTACTGTATGAACCTGACTTTACAATAAAAATGTATTGAAGTTAAAAAAGAGGAAAGCATTCCAAAACATCTGCTCAAAGCTACATCAGCAACAACGGAAATTCACTTTGGCCTTTCCCGCAACTCTCTGCTCAAAGCCCCCAATGGGGCCTTCCTGTGTTTACTGCGAGCTGACGCTCACTCTCACTTCCAGCTCAAAGCCTCTCCAAATCATTTCCCCCTAGACCAGCAAAGCCAGAGGAAGGACTCCCCAAAACGATTCAGGTCGTCTAGACCTACTTACCGCAACACCCCACGCTGACGTGTAGCCTCAGCACTGTCATGTCTTCTTTATGGGCACAAACGATGCCCGTTACATGATTCCTAAGCCTACTTTTATAAACTACTCAGGTATTTAAATCGTACTCAATTGACTGTCCTTTTTTATATTTGCTCATGTTTTTTTTTTATTGTATTTTTCTGCACCTCCTTATTGTTATTCTGTATCACCTCCTATAGCCTCACTGTGTCTACCCTCCTCCTGGCTCGGCACCATATGTGCAACCCGCCACAGCGGCAAATGCCACTGAACCATAAAGGGCACCTACCCACCTTGACGCCTGGATCGTTAAGGAGAGCTGGTTCACACAGGGACTCTATGCGGAAAAAAGTGAAATTCCTCCACAGTTTTGTATTAGTTTTGTTACCTGTCCCCACCGTCCCTCCTTTACCCCCTCTCCCTGTCCATCTTTTCAAGGGCACCTATCAAACACCAGACAACATCCTTACCCAATAGCCAGTCCACCCTGACAGGCACTGACAGGTCAATCCATCTCCCCTGGCCTCCATTTGATGTAAACAGTATACTTTCCCATACCACACGCACAACTTCACCCACATGAAAGTTACCTCTTGGAATGTGAAAGGGCTTAGGTCCCCCTTTAAGGGACTCAAAATACTTTGTCACCTTAAGAGATTGAAAACCGATATCGCCCTACTCCAGGAAACTCCCCTTACCCCCCCCCCCCCCCAACTTTCACCACATGAGAAAACTAGGTGGGCACTGTCCTGGGATCAAGCTCACTTAATCATAAAGCAAGGGTTATCATTCTGATCCACAAAAACCTCCCCTGCGAGGTGTTATCCATGGACACCGATAACCAGAGCCGCTTCATCTCCATACATATGAAATTGGGAAACAGAGAACTGGTGATTTCCAATATATATGCCCTGAATAATCCCACCAAACTGTTTCTCAGTGAAATGACCACCTGGCTGCTACGCGACCCGCACCTAACTCATATAGTTGGAGGAGATTTTAACACAACCATGCACCCGATAGAGGCTAAATCTCCCTCCAAACGATTACGACCACCACCCACAACCTCTGAACCTTCACACTTTGCATCCATAATGGACTCTAACGTGACATCTAGCGACTCTACCACCTAGCGGATAGAGACTACAATCTTATCCCAATGATCTCAGAGGCAGATATCCATGATATTGACATATCAGTTCACGCTCCCATCTCGGCATCACTAGACACTCCTGACCTACATCCCACTCCCCAGCTTTGGCGTTTTCCCTCTTATCTCCAAAACAACTCAGACTTCCAACACTACATGGAGAAAGTTTGGTCTGAATTTTCTGCAGCCAACTCTCCCCATACTGACAGCCCGAACCTTTTCTGGGAAGCTGGTAAACCCTTCCTCAGAGGCCGCATCATCTCTTATGCTGCTTCTCTTAAAAGGAATACCTTGGCAAACTATAAGAAAGCCAGTGCTAACCTGTGCTTGGCGCAACGCTCTCTTTACTCTAGGGACTCCCCTGAAAACAGAGAACACTAGCAGACAGTAAAGAGGGCATTCGACACTTGGACGGACACCCTCAAAAGGACACACAGGGCCCATTTAGAAGCCACCCTCCATAAATTTGGTAATAAAGCCGGAAATATGTTGGCAAGATTATGCAAAGGCCCTTTTCGCTCGACCCACATCACCTCCCTACGGGACTCTGCAGGTAACATACACTCCTCACAACAGGACATAAACAAAATTATGCTTCATTACTACTCCTCGCCCTATGCCACAGACCCCATCGACATGACCACTGCCAAATCCTTCCTAGACGATTGACCCTGCCAAAATACAGGTTTTCATAGAAACGCTCTCCTCGCGGCGATTCAGTTCGCATTGTAGTGCTATACAAATTATTCATTCATTCATTCATTCATTCATTTGCTCTGCTGTGCCACTCACATTGGCTTGTCTGGCTCCGCGCTTAGGATAATTCAAAAAGGTCTATACTAATATTAATACTATAAACCCAGTACAGCTGCTCCCTATGAAATCTAAATGATTTAATTGATAGTTTAATTAAATGAGGGGCGCTAGTACCAACATGAGATACTAAATTAATTAATAGGTTAATTAATTGTATATTCTGAACTGTATAGTAGAGACTAAGAGCTTATTGAAAAAAGGTGTGCAGACACAATATAGATCTACCATGAACTAAGCTAATTAATAACTATTTAAAGTGACAATAGTGAACCACATTTGGTTACTCATACATTACAACCATTATAATGTGAATAATTAAAATTGAAAATAGGTTACAGTGTGTTTATACAAACAATAATAACACCAGACACCTAGCGTGACTCAGTGAGGTATAAATTAATTGTTACCCCAGAGATAATTAGCACACAAAATAGAGCTAAACGAGCTCTATTTAAATTATATAATATAAATATAACAAACCCTGTACCTTGTATCACAATGTGTACAACGAAAGTTAATGATCAAACACTTGTGCCCAATCTAATATATAAAAAGTGCAAACCAACAAAATTGGCAAATAATCCCAATATCTTGGGTACATCCAAAAAACGTGAAAAATATTATAAAAATTAGACAGTGTTAATTGATATAACGCAAAGTTCATATAGTAGTCCTTGCTGTAAAACGCCACAATCACTCCTGTAGATATAGCTTGTGCACCATCACCAGACAAATTCTCGATCCACCCAATGTGAGAACCAGCAGTATTAAATGGCCTCTTACCAAATGGAGTTGATTACTTTGTTTAGAAGCAATCAAATGCGCTTTCACAGGATTGTGCCTGTACACTGAGTGACACACCCTCACTCAAGGGCTCTCTTCCCTCTATCAGACCAGCTCAGATGGAATGGATTGGAAACATATATGGGAATATAAAGAGAGGCGCACCTCATAGCGTAATAACGTTTTTATTTAAAAAATAGCATAAAAAAACACAGCAGCCAATTGCTCACTTACATTTTCCAGTGCCTACCCGGCACTGAGGCTGCTTGCGATATGTTAAAAGATTCGATGGAGCAGCGGATCCTTCCCTCGTGGCGTGCGTCACTAGCGTGCGTTCCACTCACCAGACAACCAGAGCCAATATCACAGGAGGTCCAGCAATAGTGCATCCAAAGATAACAAAGTGATCAGGTACCGCCTACCGACGTACGTTTCGTGTTTGTCACGTCTTCAGGGTGGCGTACCTGATCACTGAATAACCTGATTAATATAGTGATCCTCATTAGTGGCCAACCAATGACGACTTAGTGTGTGCACAGCCTCAGTCCCGGTTAAGCTCACAACACAGTCACAGCTGCAAAAAATCTATACATAATTGATAAGTATTAACCCCCACAGTTGGAATATAAATTATCTATGTTTTAGATGTAACTTTGCCTCATTATTCCCTGACTCCAGACGGGGCTTTATTTTATATTTCTGGGTATTAATTAAATATGGGACTTCATTTGCATAATTTTTTAAATAAATAACTTTTCAACGTCTAATCCTGGGACTAATATAAACCCTTACAATAGGCACGGATTTTTTCTGTCTCATTTGATTAGTAAAGGGCGGAGGTGAGCATGCCCATGTCTAACCACCAACTATAAAAAAAACTATATGTTGGCTTATTTATTAGGACCTTATATTGTTTTTCTATGGAGTATAGAGTCTGCAATACTCATCAAATCCACAAGATGTCACTACTGTGTCATACTATCTATGGAACCACATCTTCCATTCAGTAAGATGGGATAGCTTTTAAATCACCCTCTCAATCAACATTTGACTATTTTAATTACCTAGATGCAGATGTATATATCTATTTGGTCATTAGATCAACTTTTATATAAAACCATTCACTGCTCGCAAACTGGTTGTTACGGCATATTGCTTTTAAATTTATTGAATTTTATATTTTATATGAATTTTATATTATTCTCTATGGGATGTGGCGTCTGTATTACTCATACGGTCCACAAGATGTCACTACATATGGTATATTCACTCCAGACAGTTTATATACATCTCCTGCCTCCATTCTATGTATGGGTGTATTTTCTATTAAGTAACTCTTTACCAAATGTCAATACATGGGATGTAATCCATATGGGGCAGTCTGAACAGATCTTCTAATCACCCACTCGGCAGACGGGCGATAACAAACCCTCCATCTCACAGCACAAAATCTGTCACAATTCTCCTCCCAGTTCCCCCCAACACCGTTGACAGTAGACAAAAACGACTTATTTTTCATCTAATTACAGTTATCCTCTCCTTAGTTAGCTATTCATTGGACAAGAAGCAATTCAGGTCTAAATCTATATTCATCCCTAAAGGTTGCATCGTGTCCAATGTGTATAACCACTTAGTCTCATTTTGAGATATTGCTTTTTTCATATCTGTTCCTCTCCAATGTCTTGATACTCTATCTATTCCATAGAACTTGCACATTGAAGGATCACTATTGTGATATCTCTCAAAGTGTCTGGGCACACTATGGTTGGGAAATTTTTTCTTAATATTGGTCAAATGTTCATTTATGCGTACTTTGAGCTGTCTCGTGGTACGCCCTACATATTGCATAGGACATGGGCATTGTAGTACGTAAGTGACATATTCAGAGTCACACGTTATAAGGGGTTTAATCTTATGAGTTCTTTTATTTGCACATGATTGGAAATGGGTTAGTTTTTTACTGGTGCCTGGTTGTCTCGTTATTTTACATGCTTTGCATCTGTTACAGTAATGAAACCCTGATCCATCCAAAAAAGTGGGCGGTTTCTTGGGGGGGTCTGGCACATTGGGGGCTATCTTGTTCCGGAGTCCAGGAGCTCTGGTGTAAATAAATTTTGGTACCTTTGGGATATTTAACTTTAGATCTTGATCTTGTCTGAGTATGGGCCAATGTTTTTTGATAATGGCTTCTACCTCTCTGTATTGTCTATTGTAGCCTGTTATAAAGGCTAGACCACCCACGTATTCTGGTTTAGCTTTAGTAGTGAGTAGGGAGCTCCTATCTAGATTGGATACTTGTGATAATGCTTTCTTGAGGGTATCCTCTTTGTATCCTTTCTCAATAAATCTTTCAGTTAACACCTGTGCTTGTTCCTGAAAGTCAATTTGTGTTGCACAGTTGCGTTTTATACGCATGTACTGGCCTTTTGGGACAGCACCTATCCACCTTGGGTGGTGGCAACTACTTGTAGGTACATACCCATTCCTGTCTGTTGCTTTAAAGTAGGTTTTTGTAATGAATTGCTCCTGCTTAATGGTGATAGTAAGGTCCAAAAAATTAACCTCCTGTCCCATGTGTTCGCTGGTGAACTTTAGACCATATAGATTGTTATTCATACTGGTTAGGTACTCATTAAATTCCTCCACGGGCCCTCTCCAGAAAACAATAATATCATCTATATATCTTTTATAGAACACCAGCGACTCATTCCGTTTGAAAAAAATTGTTTCAGCTTCCCACTTGTTTAAGACTATGTTGGCCACGCTTGGGGCATAGCGAGCCCCCATAGCTACACCCCCAACTTGGTTATAGTACTCACTGTTAGCCCAAAAGAAATTATTTTTCATTGTCATACTTAACCCTTTAACTAAATGGTTGATCTGTGCTTTTTTTAATTGTGAATCTTTAGTTAATGCCCATTTTATTGCCACTTCAGCATCCATATGTCTAATATTTGTATATAGTGATTCAATATCTACAGTAATCATAATGGTATTTGGTGTTGCTCTTAATTCTTGAAGAAGGACTATCAATTCACGGCTGTCCTTCAAATAGGAGGGACTACATGGGACTAGTGGTTTGAAAAAACAATCTAGGTATTCACCCATACGAGAAAACAAAGAATTTATACCACTTATGATTGGACGTCCTGGGGGTTGTTCTTTATTTTTATGTATTTTGGGTGTCAGATATAGAACGGGAATTTTGGGGGCTAGAGGGATCAGATAATCAGCCTCTTTTTTATTTAGAAAGTTTTTACGTAATCCCTCTGTCACCCAACTAGTTAAAACCATTTTTAATTTGGAAGTAGGGTCCCCTCTCAGTTTCAAATATGTATTTGGATCCCTCAACTGTCTACTCATTTCATTGTAATAGTACTCACGTGTCATTACAACTAACCCCCCGCCTTTGTCTGCACCTCGTATTACTATTTGTTTGTTCTCCTCTATTTGTTTGATTCCTTCCCATATTTTGACTGTATCTCCATATTTTTTAATTTCCATCTTTTTTATGTCATTCTGTACCATATTTTTGAATACTTCTATATGGTGGTGTTTTCCTTTTTGTGGATTAAACGTTGAATTATTTTTTAAATTAGTATGTTTATATGGGTGTATAGCCTGGAGGTCCCCTTCCCTCTCAGTTCTATTAGCGAAATGTTTTTTGATATTTAATTTTCTCACATATTTTTCTACATCAACAAACAGTTCGAATTTGTCAGCACTTTTACTTGGTGCATATTTGAGTCCTTGATTAAGTACCTCTAACTCATTATCCGTAAATTTTACATCTGTTAAATTGAATAGTCCCTTATTTAGTTGTCCCTTTTCCTTTTTAAAAAAGAATTAAGAGCAACACCAAATACCATTATGATTACTGTAGATATTGAATCACTATATACAAATATTAGACATATGGATGCTGAAGTGGCAATAAAATGGGCATTAACTAAAGATTCACAATTAAAACAAGCACAGATCAACCATTTAGTTAAAGGGTTAAGTATGACAATGAAAAATAATTTCTTTTGGGCTAACAGTGAGTACTATAACCAAGTTGGGGGTGTAGCTATGGGGGCTCGCTATGCCCCAAGCGTGGCCAACATAGTCTTAAACAAGTGGGAAGCTGAAACAATTTTTTTCAAACGGAATGAGTCGCTGGTGTTCTATAAAAGATATATAGATGATATTATTGTTTTCTGGAGAGGGCCCGTGGAGGAATTTAATGAGTACCTAACCAGTATGAATAACAATCTATATGGTCTAAAGTTCACCAGCGAACACATGGGACAGGAGGTTAATTTTTTGGACCTTACTATCACCATTAAGCAGGAGCAATTCATTACAAAAACCTACTTTAAAGCAACAGACAGGAATGGGTATGTACCTACAAGTAGTTGCCACCACCCAAGGTGGATAGGTGCTGTCCCAAAAGGCCAGTACATGCGTATAAAACGCAACTGTGCAACACAAATTGACTTTCAGGAACAAGCACAGGTGTTAACTGAAAGATTTATTGAGAAGGGATACAAAGAGGATACCCTCAAGAAAGCATTATCACAAGTATCCAATCTAGATAGGAGCTCCCTACTCACTACTAAAGCTAAACCAGAATACGTGGGTGGTCTAGCCTTTATAACAGGCTACAATAGACAATACAGAGAGGTAGAAGCCATTATCAAAAAACATTGGCCCATACTCAGACAAGATCAAGATCTAAAGTTAAATATCCCAAAGGTACCAAAATTTATTTACACCAGAGCTCCTGGACTCCGGAACAAGATAGCCCCCAATGTGCCAGACCCCCCCAAGAAACCGCCCACTTTTTTGGATGGATCAGGGTTTCATTACTGTAACAGATGCAAAGCATGTAAAATAACGAGACAACCAGGCACCAGTAAAAAACTAACCCATTTCCAATCATGTGCAAATAAAAGAACTCATAAGATTAAACCCCTTATAACGTGTGACTCTGAATATGTCACTTACGTACTACAATGCCCATGTCCTATGCAATATGTAGGGCGTACCACGAGACAGCTCAAAGTACGCATAAATGAACATTTGACCAATATTAAGAAAAAATTTCCCAACCATAGTGTGCCCAGACACTTTGAGAGATATCACAATAGTGATCCTTCAATGTGCAAGTTCTATGGAATAGATAGAGTATCAAGACATTGGAGAGGAACAGATATGAAAAAAGCAATATCTCAAAATGAGAGTGGTTATACACATTGGACACGATGCAACCTTTAGGGATGAATATAGATTTAGACCTGAATTGCTTCTTGTCCAATGAATAGCTAACTAAGGAGAGGATAACTGTAATTAGATGAAAAATAAGTCGTTTTTGTCTACTGTCAACGGTGTTGGGGGGAACTGGGAGGAGAATTGTGACAGATTTTGTGCTGTGAGATGGAGGGTTTGTTATCGCCCGTCTGCCGAGTGGGTGATTAGAAGATCTGTTCAGACTGCCCCATATGGATTACATCCCATGTATTGACATTTGGTAAAGAGTTACTTAATAGAAAATACACCCATACATAGAATGGAGGCAGGAGTTGTATATAAACTGTCTGGAGTGAATATACCATATGTAGTGACATCTTGTGGACCGTATGAGTAATACAGACGCCACATCCCATAGAGAATAATATAAAATTCATATAAAATATAAAATTCAATAAATTTAAAAGCAATATGCCGTAACAACCAGTTTGCGAGCAGTGAATGGTTTTATATAAAAGTTGATCTAATGACCAAATAGATATATACATCTGCATCTAGGTAATTAAAATAGTCAAATGTTGATTGAGAGGGTGATTTAAAAGCTATCCCATCTTACTGAATGGAAGATGTGGTTCCATAGATAGTATGACACAGTAGTGACATCTTGTGGATTTGATGAGTATTGCAGACTCTATACTCCATAGAAAAACAATATAAGGTCCTAATAAATAAGCCAACATATAGTTTTTTAATTATAGTTGGTGGTTAGACATGGGCATGCTCACCTCCGCCCTTTACTAATCAAATGAGACAGAAAAAATCCGTGCCTATTGTAAGGGTTTATATTAGTCCCAGGATTAGACGTTGAAAAGTTATTTATTTAAAAAATTATGCAAATGAAGTCCCATATTTAATTAATACCCAGAAATATAAAATAAAGCCCCGTCTGGAGTCAGGGAATAATGAGGCAAAGTTACATCTAAAACATAGATAATTTATATTCCAACTGTGGGGGTTAATACTTATCAATTATGTATAGATTTTTTGCAGCTGTGACTGTGTTGTGAGCTTAACCGGGACTGAGGCTGTGCACACACTAAGTCGTCATTGGTTGGCCACTAATGAGGATCACTATATTAATCAGGTTATTCAGTGATCAGGTACGCCACCCTGAAGACGTGACAAACACGAAACGTACGTCGGTAGGCGGTACCTGATCACTTTGTTATCTTTGGATGCACTATTGCTGGACCTCCTGTGATATTGGCTCTGGTTGTCTGGTGAGTGGAACGCACGCTAGAGACGCACGCCACGAGGGAAGGATCCGCTGCTCCATCAAATCTTTTAACATATCGCAAGCAGCCTCAGTGCCGGGTAGGCACTGGAAAATGTAAGTGAGCAATTGGCTGCTGTGTTTTTTTTATGCTATTTTTTAAATAAAAACGTTATTACGCTATGAGGTGCGCCTCTCTTTATATTCCCATATATGTTTCCAATCCATTCCATCTGAGCTGGTCTGATAGAGGGAAGAGAGCCCTTGAGTGAGGGTGTGTCACTCAGTGTACAGGCACAATCCTGTGAAAGCGCATTTGATTGCTTCTAAACAAAGTAATCAACTCCATTTGGTAAGAGGCCATTTAATACTGCTGGTTCTCACATTGGGTGGATCGAGAATTTGTCTGGTGATGGTGCACAAGCTATATCTACAGGAGTGATTGTGGCGTTTTACAGCAAGGACTACTATATGAACTTTGCGTTATACCAATTAACACTGTCTAATTTTTATAATATTTTTCACGTTTTTTGGATGTACCCAAGATATTGGGATTATTTGCCAATTTTGTTGGTTTGCACTTTTTATATATTAGATTGGGCACAAGTGTTTGATCATTAACTTTCGTTGTACACATTGTGATACAAGGTACAGGGTTTGTTATATTTATATTATATAATTTAAATAGAGCTCGTTTAGCTCTATTTTGTGTGCTAATTATCTCTGGGGTAACAATTAATTTATACCTCGCTGAGTCACGCTAGGTGTCTGGTGTTATTATTGTTTGTATAAACACACTGTAACCTATTTTCAATTTTAATTATTCACATTATAATGGTTGTAATGTATGAGTAACCAAATGTGGTTCACTATTGTCACTTTAAATAGTTATTAATTAGCTTAGTTCATGGTAGATCTATATTGTGTCTGCACACCTTTTTTCAATAAGCTCTTAGTCTCTACTATACAGTTCAGAATATACAATTAATTAACCTATTAATTAATTTAGTATCTCATGTTGGTACTAGCGCCCCCTCCCCCCGCGGCCAGGTTGGTGGTGGCTGGCCTCCTCTCGGATGAATTCCTTCTCTATAAAGGCATGATACAGGGCTGCCCCTTATCCCCCCTCCTCTTCAACATTGCATTAGAACCCCTCTCTCGATACCTCACTCAAAAAGCCCCACTACATGGCATTAAAATAGGCACTCAAGAACTCTGCACATCATTCTTCGCTGATGACGTCCTCATTTTCTCGACTAACTCCTCCTCTGACATGTCCACCATCAAAACAATCTTTGGGGGGGCGTGTCCGGACGTTGAGCAGGGAAGACGTGAGGATTCTATGCTCTGCATAGACAAGCACCATCCAACGCCATCACCAGCCTAAAATACCCCAATCAAGCTTCATACACCCCGGGGGATCTGCAGGACTTCTTACCCTACCCTGTGGGCTCATTATTTGGGGGCTTACAGCAGCCCGAGATCGCACTCTGCCCTATAGCAGGCACCACACACGAGGCGCCCGGCGCCATCTTGCGGCCTACAGGCCTGACGACCCTGCTCTCTGCTACACCCATCCCGGACCCACCACATCACCATACCTTGGCTGGCCATCATCCGCAGCATCACAGGGTGTTTGAGGACCTGACCAGACATTGGAAGCTTAAATGGTTTTAATGTTTAAAAAAAGTTTTTATACTTTGGAACATCATAGAACGTATAGTCCGGGTGGACATGTCCAGGTGCATGGTGGTGTATATTATTATTTATATTTGATAGTATATGTGGTCTGGATGTGATATCCGGGCTCTGTTTATGATTTTTATATGTTTTCTTTTTTATGATGTATCCCACTCATGATGACCGTTATTAATATGGACTATCATTTATGTTCAATATATATGAGTGTCATTATTAGGCTAACTATGTTTACCGATATATAGTGAGACAATTGATAGTACTATATGCAATATGTAATGGTAACATGCCTTCCTATTACAGTGTTACATTGCGGCGGAGTGCTGGTTCGTTTCCAGCTATATATTGTAACCGCTAACATCCACAGACTGTATCTTTTGGAGCGGTGGAGGTGACAAAGCCGCGATGTGACACAGTGCTGATGGATGCCCCATGTAATATACTGTGAACTGCACGTACGGGGACACGAGGAGTGCGCAGGCGCAACAAGTGTTGGGCGCATGCGCGAGTAAAGATTGGCCGCGCATGCGCAGTATGGCCGTTACGGGGAGGGTATAAAGCGATTGATTGCCATGCTGCTCAGCCAACCCCATGATTAAGTCCTTCTGATGACGAAACATGTCGGGGGCGTGGCTGAGCGGCAATTAGCTTTGTGAAAACACAGTAGTAGGAATTCCCTGAAGGAGATCGGTCCCTGATTTGGAGCGCGAGCAGGAAGGAGGGGGTGAGCAACAACTTGCACAGCCTATGTGCACCTCGAGTCCGCCGTGACTGCAAGCGCTTTAAACCTGTGTGTCTATTTGAAGTGGAGTGTGCTATGCTGTGTTGCAATTTAAACCTATGCTGGCTTTTACTTAATCAAATGTGAGTGAGACTATTGGAGAGTTCTTTTAGTGTGGTCTGAATAAATTTTAAGTGGTTTTACACTATTGGAGCAATCCTCTTTTTTTCACATATGGAGAGATCCGGACACAGATTGATTTGGGAGTGATCACTTATTCCTTGTGGTGGAATTCAAAAGCGCAATTGCCTGTCACGAAAGTGCGGGCGATAGATGCGGTGAGTGCGTTTCTTTTGGGGGAGTGGAAGCACGGATCACTGTGGTGTGGTGGAAGATTCAAAGAAGATTATTCACATTTAATTTTTTTGCATAATTTTCTGCATATGGAACATTACACGGACCTTTATATGCTCTCACATATTGTGTTTTGCAAAAACTAGTGTCATACTGGTTTGCATTATTTAGTGCACTTATTATTTGTGATTTATTTTCTGATATATTTAATTTTGTTTTTATACAAAGTTTTATATTATTGTATTTTTCACTGAGCACTTAGAGGTGATATTAATTAATTAATCACTTATTAATTTGGTGATATATGTTCAGCGCCGCTGTTTATTCATAATCTTCACTTTACAGAGAGATTGAGTCTAAACTTACATACATGCAACCCTTTATAAAGTGGCAGCTTTAGTTTAATAGGTAGGTTGTCCTGAGCGCAGTGGATAGGCATCTGAATAGGGGCGGTTGATTTGGATTCCTATATATATTCTCAGACATTGGAAGCCGCCTCCATCTGGCTCCGCTCGTCGCCATCTCGGCGCCACCTCTCAGGTCTACAGGCCCAGGCTCTACTACCTCCAGGGACGCAGTGAGTACCGGCCATCGGCCTTCAGAACCACCATAGACTCCCCCCCTTGGAAGAGGCCCTGCTCCCATAGCCATGTCCACCGGAGGCCGTCCCTCCTCGCTCCAGCAAATCGAGGCCGCGGCTTCGGCCTATGCTCGGTGGAGCGGCGGCCATCTTGCTCCACCTGCGGTCGGCACCATTTCCCCCTCACAGCTCTCCTCCACTCAGCTACCCCCTTTCAGAGCTGGGGGAGCGTCTTGGAAGGACATCAGCTGCCTGGGGATCCAGCGGTGCTGCATACAACCATCCAGGTGAACCCCCCCCGAGGCCTAGCAGAGGTTCGGCGGCCATCTTGGTACTCCTCACCAGAAGCTCTAGGCCTCCCCACCTCTCCAAAGCTCCATCCAGGCCCCATTTCATCACCAGAACACCCCAACCAGATAGAGCAGGGCATTGGGTGACTTAAATATTGTCCCACCATTGTTGGAAGCACATACAGCTAAATCGGCCTTGATCCCATAGCAACAAGTGACGGCCATACTGCTACACCCAGTCTGAGCATACCTGACCGTAATCCGCTGCCATCCAGGCTACATACACCGCGGGCGAGCCACCAAACCTGTCCTGGGAGCCCCTGGCTATCCCCTGACCCCATCGCCATCTTTATTGAACAGCCAGGTCGGCCGACCGAGACTTCACCCGGCCTGCTCCAAAAATCCCAGGCCTGCCGCCATCTTGAGGCCTACAAAGCCTCATACGCCAACCTACCAGCCCACGGACATCCCCTGTCCCGGCTCCAACTTCAGCAAGCTCTTAAAGAGGCATATCCTCCCAAGACTCTAGCCTATCCAAATGCGCCCCAAAAGCGCTAAATAGAGGAGTACATGAACGGTTAGCTGGGATGACAGACATGTCTTAGACTCGATCAGGTCCCCGCTCCTCTCCCAAGGGATCCTGCACCGCTTCAAAAGCTTTTACAGCCACAGGATCATCACCAGCCACCTCTGGACGCCTCCGGGCACTACATAGGTAAAATAGGATTCCAGAAACACATATATCAAGGCTTTATCCCGCCACCTACCTCCCGACCTGCACAAACCATGGAGCGCTTCCTATATAAATCACATTCCCCGGCCTTGAGTACGCCTACAGAACCGACAGATGCTGCTGATCTTCTAGCCTCCGCACCGGCTATATTCAACTCCGGTAATGCATCCCAGCAGACAAATCCTGTCGAAGCAATCACGGTAACAGTTTTAGACCTGAAACTACAGACACTTTTACAGGATTTAACACGCAATATATCTAAAGAGGTTGGGAAGCTTGCCCAGGAGCTCAGGGGGGAGATAGACCAGCTTGGAGAACGCACTGCCACTCTGGAAACTAAATTTGATGAGACTGTACAATATATACATGCGCTGGAGGAAGAAAACGCATTTCTCAAACACACAGTTTCCCAAATACAACTCCAACAAGAAGATTTGGAGAATAGAGAACGTCGTTCAAACGTGAGGATCCGTGGAGTCCCTGAAAAGGTCAATGATAAAGAGCTACGGGTATATCTACTAGATCTGTTTGTCACACTGGCTCCACACATACCCGATATTGACTGGCGCCTAGATAGGGCCCATAGATCTCTGGCCCCGAAACCCCCCCCTGGATCCAACCCGAGGGACATAATAGTCCGTTTCCACTATTATGATAGTAAGGAAGCTCTAACAGCAGCTAAACGCAACAAAAACCGCATTGACTTCAAGGGCTCCAAGATACAGATCTTCAGCGACCTCTCCCCCATCACCCTGGCAAAAAGACGCAATCTACGCCCAATCACAGCTCACCTCCAACTCCATCAAGTCCCCTACAGATGGGGTTTCCCATTTTGGTTCTCAGCGTCCAAAGATGGCACACAATACTCCATCAGAGATCTACATGAATGTGAAGCCTTCACTCGCAATTTGGGTTTACCACCTGTACCAGAAGAAGATCTCCAGCTTCCTCCGCCCGCTTTGGCTCCCAAACCCCTCCAGGCCCCTTCAGCAATCTGGACCCCAGTACGTCGGAGACAACAGAAGGCTTTCTCTACACCGCAACGCTCCAACCTGCCTAGACTCCCCACCTGAGGTCTCAAGACCTCCCAGATTTGTATCTCCTTGTTTTTTTTTTTATTTCCAGATACCCAGGATCTCGGCTGATTTCCACAGGTATCTGTGGGAAGCACTCTTCCCCTATGCTCCTTTGTTTTGTTATTTGCTTCTTTTTTTTTGATGTACTCAGTGAGCCTCATCCCAATTTTCATATCCACTCTGGTAGGCTCCTGTTCTCCTTATAGCTCCCATTGTAGTTCCAGTCAGTGAAATGATGTTCGGATTGTTTTGATTGTTCTGAACATTGTTAACTATTAAATGTCGGAGGCCAGTTAACCCATATAGGAGCGGACCACAGTATGTCACTCTAGCTGACCGTCATGTTCCTTTATATGTCCAAGGTGTCCCGCCTTGGTTACCTGAGGGTTTTTTTTCCCTCGGGCTTTCAAAACACTTGTTTTCTTTTTTCTGTTTTTTTTTGTTTTTCACTTTAATTTGTGCTTTGCTCATGTTACACCACTCAAGTTTTTACCAGGTCCCTTTTTGACCTGTTTTGGTTCCTTTATTATGCTGCAGGTTATAAACCATGTCATGTTGCTTAGATATGCTGATGTGTATATATCTCTCCCAAGCCTCCTTGGGTTGGAAAATGTCTTACCCGTGAGTTATGTTAAAATGTCATCTGCTTATCAATTTAGGATTGTACTATGGCTTTAAAGATATTTTCTTGTAATGTAAAAAAACGCTGGCTGGCCTTGAAGGAATTCAAATCCTCTGGAGCAGATGTGGTGATGGTTCAGGAGACACATTTCCGCTCAGGGGGTTCCTTTAAATTTGCCTCCAAACTATTCCCCACAGTTTTTATGGCCTCAGATCCGTCTGGGAAGGCATGAGAGGCAATATTGATTAAACGTTCCTGCCCTATACGGATCCTTGCCTCGACTTTGGACCCTCAGGGTCGGTTTGTGCTCCTGAACTGTACCCACCTAAATACCTCCTTCAATTTAGCTAACGTTTATGCACCTAATACGGGACAGATTGGTTTCCTCACAGGAGTTTTTGATAAGCTGCGTTCTTTCTCCCAGCCTTTCACGGTCATAGGTGGGGATTTCAATGTATGTATGTCCCCTAGCAAGGAAAGATTTGCTCTATCTCAACAAACTCCATCTCTCCAAATTCTTAAACTGTCTACCTCCTTTTGCAAGTTAATTCGCTCCCACAATCTTTTTGATGCGTGGAGAGTGAAACATCCCACCCACCGCCAATATACCTTTTTCTCCCCTCCACATAAACTTTATTCTCGATTAGACCACTTTCTAATATCAGCCCCCTTGCTACCCAACATAATCTCTTCGGAAATAGATCCTATTACGTGATCTGATCATGCCCCCATTACTCTGAGCTTAGCGCTCCAAGCGGCATCACCCAAAACCTGCCATTGGAGGCTCAACGAGTCTTTTGCGACATGCCGAAACTAAGGACAGACTACTCAAGACATTGGAGGAATACTTTCATTTAAATGTAGGCTCAGTCTCTGATACATCTACTATGTGGGAAGCCCATAAGGCAGTTTTCAGGGGTGAGTGCATCTCAGCCGGCTCACGTTTGAAACGTGACTCTATTAGGCTAAGATCAGAGCTTGTGACCCAGCTGCGGACGGCGGAGGCACGGTTATACCGCTTCCCTACAGTGGATCGCTTGCGCACAGTGATTGCTATACGCAATCGTATTAGGTCTATAGATACAAATAAAATTTCAAAGTCAATGTTATGGTCTAAGCAAAAGTTCTATGAGTACGCTGACAAACCACACAGGATGCTCGTTCACAGACTTAAGCCCCGTCCTTTTTTATGCATCCCTGACCATGTAGTACAATCAGATGGCACACCTACACATTGTCCTCAGACCATGTCCGGAGTATTTAGAGAATACTATAATAAACTTTACAACTGCTTAACCACATGCCGACCGGCGCACGACGATATACGTCGACAGAATGGCACGTACAGGCAGGAGGGCGTATATATACGTCCCTCCTTTCGCCTGTCCGTGCCATCGGGAGCGCGCCGGGAGCGGCGCGCTCCCGCGCCGGTCAGGACCCCCGTGAGTCCGGCCGCGGTCCCCGCGGACTCGATCGCCGCGGGGACTCCCGCGATCGTCTCACGGAGCGGCTGAACGGGGAGATGCCGAGATAAACAGCATCTCCCTGTTCTGCCTAGCAACTAGTGACGCCGATCTCTGCTCCCTGTGATTGGAGCAGAGATCAGCATTCACTAGCTGACAGCCACCCCCCCCCACAGTAAAAAACACACCCCTAGGCCTACTTAACCCCTACACTGCCACCTTGTGGTTAACCCCTAAACTGCTAGTGTCATTTATACAGAAATCAATGCATTTAAATGCATTAATTGCTGTAAAAATGACAATGGTCCCAAAAATTTGTCAAAAATGTCCGATGTGTCCGCCATAATGTCGCAGTCACAAAAAAAATCGCAGATCTCCGCCATTAATAATAAAAAAAAAAAATTATTAATAAAAATGCTATAAAACTATCCCCTATCTTGTAAACGCTATAACTTCTGCGCAAACCGATCAATAATCGCTTATTGCGATTTTTTTTTACCAAAAATATGTAGAAGAATACGTATCGGCCTAAACTGAGGAAAAAAAATGTTTTTATATATATTTTTTGGGGATATTTATTATAGCAAAAAATAAAAAATAATGCATTTTTTTCAAAATTGTCGCTCTATTTTTGTTTATAGCGCAAAAAATAAAAACCGCAGGGGCGATCAAATACCACCAAAAGAAAGCTCTATTTGTGGGAAAAAAAGGACGTCAATTTTGTTTGGGAGCCACGTCGCACGACCGCGCAATTGTCAGTTAAAGCGACGCAGTGCCGAATCGCAAAAAGGGGCCTGGTCCTTTGGCTGCAAATTGGTCCGGTCTGAAAGTGGTTAAGCATAGGTCCACAGGCCCAGCTCTCACAAGATAGACTAGACTCCTTCTTGTCCTCTGTACACCTCCCGAAACTCACACCAGACCAACGCTCCTCCTTAAACCAACCTATTTCTGCAGAAGAATTAACCGAAGTAATTAAACACCTTCCCTCACATAAAGCCCCAGGACCTGATGGTCTTCCATACTCCTATTACAAGACGTATCTATCGACCCTAGCCCCGCATATGTTAACCTTGTTCTCCTCGTTACTCCAGGGTACACCACCGCACTCCTCTTTTTTACATGCTTTTGTAACCGTTATCCCTAAACCGGGCAAAGACCCATCCCTTCCTGACAATTATCGACCCATCGCCCTATTAAATTCCGATTTATAAAATTTTCACCAAGATCTTAGCGAATAGACTCTCTCTATTACTGCCAGCATTAATTCAGAGACCAGGTAGGATTCGTCCCCACAAGACATGCGGGTGACAATACGCGTCGCACAATTGACCTTATAGATCTACTCACAAAAAACAAAAAACCTGCTCTAATACTCAGTTTAGACGCCCAAAAAGCGTTTGATCGCCTTAGCTGGCCATTTATGTTTGCAATACTAAACCGTTATGGATTCTCGGGCCCCTTTATTCATGCTCTTCGGGCCCTATATTCTAAACCTACATCACAAGTACAACTCTCCTCCCACCTATCACGTCCTTTTTTCCTTAGCAATGGTACGAGACAGGGGTGCCCTTTGTCACCCCTGCTTTTTATTCTTAGTCTGGAACCCTTAGCTGCGGTTATACGGGAATGTCCGGATATTAAGGGCGTACATCTTAGATATACGGAATATAAACTATCCCTATTCGCGGACGATGTCCTCCTAACTCTCACCCACCCACACACCTCCCTGCCACACTTACATAACATATTATCTACCTTTAGTGACCTCTCAGGTTTTAAAATTAATGATACTAAAACTGAAGCATTACCCATAAACATCCCTCCTCCTCTCCTATCTTCCCTCCAAAGCAAGTATAAATACCATTGGTGTTCTCAATCACTTAAATATTTAGGGGTTCAACTCACTGCCTCTTATGACACTTTATATAGGGCCAACTTTCCTCCCCTTTTCTCAGAAATTAACCGTTTGCTAACTCAATGGACCACCCTCCCCCTATCCATGCTGGGGCGAATTAATGTCCTTAAAATGTCCATCCTCCCTAAACTATTATACTTGTTTGAAACGCTACCGGTGGCGGTCCCAATGACACAGCTGAAATCCCTTCAAAGAAGAAGCCTCCGTTTCATTTGGAATAACACCTCCCACAGGATGGCAGGGACGGTGGTCCTGGCCCGGAAAAGTAGGGGGGGTTAGGAGGCCCAGACTTCATCAAATACTATTATGCCTCACACCTGAGAGTTCTTACCTCCTGGACCTCCCGGAAAGCCCCAAATAGGTGGGCGGAAATAGAAATGAGTGTCACAGCCCCAGTGCATCCTTGCTATATGCTCTGGCCTTCTACCCCCCTTCATATGCCCCAATTACGGAAAATATGTTTAGCTCCGATGTTGTTCACGTTGTCTATATGGAAAAAATGTTGCGAGTGCTACTCCCTATCCTCACCGTGCCCACCACTCTTGAATATCCTATTCAACCCAGACATACCAGACAGCCTTTCTTATGTCCGTATGCTGCCATGGTCCCAGGCAGGACTTTTCTAACTACGTCACTTTGTCAACCCAGTGACACGACACCTACTGACTTTTCCTAACTTGCAAAGACAACATCAGATTCCCCAAAAGCTTTTACATTCGTATTTACAGATTAGACATTATTTGTCCACCAGATCCCCTTCTTTGACTCTGGAGAAGCCAACAGACTTTGAGACCCTATGTGCCAATGGCCCTTATGAGCCCCAAATGATCTCTACCATATACAAAATATTGCACGAGGCTGTCCCTATGACGGTAAATAACCATCACTACATGAGAAAATGGTCTCAGATCTTGCAACATGACATCTCCTTGTTGGATTGGGGGAGCATATGGGAGCACACTTCCAGAATTTCTCGATGTGTGACTCATAAGGAAACTGCATACAAAGTCCTGATGCATTGGTACAGGACCCCAGATATTTTACACACCCGTAATCGATCAATCTCAAAACAATGTTGGAGATGTAACAATGCTGTAGGCTCTCACTACCATATTTTTTGGGAATGTCCCCCTGTCCACCAATTTTGGCTCCGAGTCCAGAAATTGTTGGAAACACTGGTTGGTAACCCTGTTCCTCTGACGCCCATGCACTATTTGATAGGCCTCCCTTTCCCTGGTATTACTAAGGCTATGCGCCGACTGATGTCTTATATTCTACTGGCTGCTAAACGGGTCATTCCTAGGTTATGGTTGTCCACCTCACCCCCAACACTCCCACAATTGATCACCACTGTGGCTGACATACGTAGAATGGAGCATCTGACGGCTGTAGTGGAAGGTACGGAGCAGAAATTTTCTGAAATATGGTCAACATGGGATGATTCTGTATATGGTTCTGAAGGATATGGACCCAGTTAATTAAATCCAACCGCTTACATACTTCAGTAAGTTTGAAGGCTAACTATTATTCTTTCTCTTATTGCACAGATCTCTTTATAAGGTTAAATAATGTGTTTATATTACCTCTATAACCTCTTTACAGATAGGGTAGGAGGATGTTTCCACTTATTTCATGTCTTATTTAATTTTTACTTGAGCTTGACTATCTCCCCCACTCAAGTTCAGTCTAACCACATCGCTAATCCTTTGTATGTACAGATTTTATTATATCCCTAAGTCCAGTATTTTACCTGCATTACTTCTAAATGTTAATGTTCTACATGTGTTTTCTTTGTATGACTTGAAAAATTTATAAATAAACAATTAAAAAAATATCTAATTAAATAAAAAATTTTTATTTTTTAAAAATTATTTATTCTTTTATTAAATTTTTCCATATATAAAACCTTTTAAAACTATAAAAAACAAAGTTTAAAATACATACTTCAATTCGTGACATACTTTAACACTATGCATTCACTACCCTTTTCCTCTACCATCTATCTTCTCCTCAGAGACACAGCCATAGCTTGGAGGGAAGTCAGAAAAGCACTAATGCTATAGCCCTTTATGTCCAAGCACCTCCCGATCAAGGAAACCCTGGCTTCCCACCGGGAATGGAATACAAACCCTTCTCTACCTGGCAGCAAAAATGCCTCACCCTACCCGAGAGGATTAAGCATTCCCCTTACTCATAGTGTCTTAGTTTGCTGTTATCTCAACCCCTCCCCTTACTCATAGTGTCTTAGTATGCTGTTATCTCAACCCCTCTCTTTTATATAGTCAGCCTTGTATGTATATGCCCTCTTCCTTATATAGAACCTTCCACTATTCCGTTTCCTCTTCTCAACCCTCTGTCCCCAATGGGTTCATTTTAATCAACCACGGACTCCACATTTTGTTAAACTCCTTGACATTCCCTCTCTTTATATATACCGCCTTTTCTCTACACAGGTTTTCATTCATTATCCCAACCCAGTTATCCACCGCAGGTGGTTCCTTTGATTGCCATTTACTTGCGATCAATTTTCTGGCCTGGAACAAGCATCTCGTAATTGCCGTGGATTTACTTTTACTCTCTTCCCTTTCTTCTCTGTATTCCAATATACACCCTTTGGCCTCCAACTCAAGTTTAATTCCAAATATCCTACTTATGTTATTGGTCACTCCCTCCCAGTAACGAACCAGTTTGGGGCACTTCCACAACATGTGAATAAGATCTCAGTTTTTTATCATCAGTCCTTCTACCAAAACTAAACAGGTGTTTGGGAGTATAATATGCTCTGTTAATCAGCATTAAATGCGATATTCTCTGCGGGGGGGATATCGAGACCTTCGAGCCCTTCTCTAAGACCCTCCTCCATTGTGTGTCTGTTATTAAGCCGACATCCTTTTTCCCACTTTGCTTTTACTAGTTTCCCCTTTGTATCCATTTCCCGACCCATATATTCATACAGCCCTGAAATCAACCCCTTAGTTGATCCAGTCTGTAAAATTTTCTATTGGCATTTTTTGCCAAACTAATGGTTGTTCCAAGAATT
The DNA here is from genome assembly GCA_028564925.1 of Lithobates sylvaticus. Lineage (NCBI taxonomy): Eukaryota > Metazoa > Chordata > Amphibia > Anura > Ranidae > Lithobates > Lithobates sylvaticus. Next base: position 618,083,094 of record CM053028.1, on the reverse strand, counting down.
GTGCCTCGAGAGCATGTACCACTTGGAGATATGAGAAAAGGGAATAATGCGATATATTAAACTCTTGCTTCAGGTCAGCAAATTTGTTCACTACATTACCTCTATATAGCTGACTCAGTTTCTTGATCCCATTCTTCTCCCAATTCCTAATTCTACCTAATAAGATAGATCTCTTTGAGGTTTTTATTATTCCACAGGGGGGTTTGTTCAGTCATTCCTTTGTAGTGCAGTTGTTTTTTAATTGTTAACCAGGTTTTTCTTATTATTTTTATAGTAGGGTATTCATGGCCAAATGAGTCCGCCTCTAGTGTCTCCACCAGTGTGTCATGTCCCGCCTCCACCAGCATTAGTTCTATATTCGGGGTGCCTCCTCCCGGAACCCCACACCCCAACAGCTGCTGCAATTGAGCCGCCAGGTAGTAGCGCTCCGGGTGGGGCACCGCCAGGCCCCCCTCTTTCACTGGCAGCTGTAAGGTAGGGTGGCCTGTCCACCCTTCCATATGAGTTCCCTCAAGAGGGTTTCGATTTTCCAGAACCATTTCTTGCATATCCACACCGGAGAATTGTGCAGCAGATACACGAGTTGTGGCATCCAGATCATCTTGATTAGACCTCAACGTCCCGCTACTGACAAGGGAAGGCGCTTCCAAATGGCTATCTTTCTTTTGAATTTAGTCAGTAAGGGCTCCTAATTGAGCCTCACATACTGGCTAGGATCTTCCGTCAGAGCCACTCCCAAATATCTCAGTGTCTTCACTACCTCCAACTGAGGCATTCCTGGTATTCTGACTTCAGCATCTGTGTTAATTGGGAGTAGCTCTGATTTCTTCCAGTTTGTTTCAAGACCGGTAAACCTGCCAAAATCCTCCACTATTTTCATCGCTTTAATCAGCGATCTATCCAGATCTCCCAGAAACAGCAAGACATCGTCTGCGTATAGGGCAATTTTTTCCTCACCCCCCCCCCCCCTTCCTCCGAAAACCTGTTATCTCAACGTTATTTCTAATGGCAATCGCCAATGGCTCCATTGCGAGGGCGAAGAGGAGAGGTGACAGGGGACCTGTCGCCCCCCTCTCCAGTTCAAATTTTCAGAAAATTCATTATTAATTTTTAACCTGGCTGTTGGCTTAGCATAAAGCAGTCTTATCCATCTGGTGAACGAGGGACCCACTCCAAACTTCTCTAACACTCTCCAGATATACCCCCACTCCACACTATCGAATGCTTTTGTTACATCGAGTGCCAACACAGCTCTTGGTCCCTCATTCAACACCGGGCTCTGCAGGTTCAAAAAGGCTCTTCTTATATTGATGCTTGTAGATCTATCAGCTATGAAACCAGTCTGATCTGGATGAATCAGCTTTGCAATAGCTCTATTCAACCGGGTCGACAGCACCTTAGCCAGTATTTTAGTATCAGAACACAAGAGGGAGATTGGTCTATATGCGGAAGTGTCTAAAGGATCTTTCCCTTCTTTCTGTAAAATTATAATCGTTGCTTCTGTCATCGAGATGGGTAACCTTCCTACTCTATTAGCCTCCTCCAACGTGCTTAATAATGTAGGGAGTAAAATCTCCCCATATCTTTTGTAGATCTCGACAGGCAGTCCATCGGGCCTGGTAATTTTTGGTTTGCCTTACTGTTTACTGCCCTTTGTAGCTCTACCAGGGTTATTGGGGCCTCCAATTCCTCTCTCTCCACTTGGGTCACAACGGGAGTCTCCAGTTCCCCCAAGAAGTCCTCCATTGCACCCTCCATTCCAATCTTCTGCGTTGTATATAAGTTTTTATAAAACCTCCTAAATGTCTGCACTATCCCTGTTGTGTTAACTATAACTTCTCCTCCCTCCGTTCTAATAGCCTGAACCCTGGAGGTTGGGGAATTGGTTTTAACTATTTGTGCTAGCATCCTTCCTATACTTTCCCCCTCTGCAAACGCAGATTGCCGTTGGAGGAGCCTTCTAGTCTCGACTTTTTGCATAATAACTAACTTATAGTTCTGCTTATCTAGCCAGATTTTTTTTTTCTCCACTGTTGGACCTATTACAAAATGGTTTTCAGCTTCCAGCATTTCTCTCTGAGCCTTTTTTTCTACCTCTGGCATTTTTATTGAACTTGGCCATTTGTTGTATCAAAACTTCTCTCAGGAATGCTTTCAATGTATCCCAAATTATACTTAATGGAGCTGAATCTTTATTGAATGTTATAAATTCCTTTATTTTAGGTAGGACCTCATCTAATTCTTTAATCAGCTCTAACCAACTTGGATTTATCCTCCACTCCCCCCGCTTCCTATTTTCCCCTACTTTCATTGTTATTATTATTGGGGAGTGGTCCGATATCCCCCTTGGACAATACTCAATCTTCTCCACCTTCGGCACCGCACCCACACTCCCCAGAATCATATCTATCCTGGAGAGTGTGGAGTGCGTTGCAGAATAGCACAAATACTGCTGCGCCATAGGGTTACGCATCCTCCACATGTCTACCAACCCCAGTTCTTCTATAATTTGACTTAATTTACTTCTCTTCACAATATCAAGGGATATCTTTATGGGGAATTTATCCAGTTTATTATTCAGGACCTCGTTAAAGTCACCCATTACCAGTACTGGGGTTTCCCCTTTATCAAGCAAAAATTCATTAAGTTTGAGCAGCACATCTATTTTAAATAGCGGAGGAATATAAACATTTGCAATCACGTAGGTTTCATTCTCAATCATACAATGCAGAAAAATATATCTACCATTTTCATCTATATCAATCTGTCTGCAGGAGAACCTCACTCCCCACCTAATCAAAATGCTGACCCCCCTACTATATGTAGAGTATACTGAGTGATATTGCTGTTGGTATTTCCTATTATACAAAGCCGGGACAGTTTGCTTAGTCAGGTGGGTCTCCTGCAGACAGATTAATTCTACTCCCCACCCCTCCATTACAGCAAATACTGCTGCTTTCTTGATTGGTGTGCCCATTCCCCTAACATTCCATGTTCCTATAGTAACTTCTATCATTTCACCCTATATAGTCTAGATGGTGCCGGAGATCCTGAGATGTATTCTTATTTAAGATCAAACCTACAACTGTTATCATTTCCATTCCTACTTCTCCATTTCTACCCCTATTCCCCCTTACCCTTACCTTAGGGCCATTCTCATTATGTGGTCTCACCCTTATAGTGTCCCACCAATAGGAACAATAATCACTAGTGTACATATACCAGGACACAGAAAGCACAAAGGGAGGGAGAAAACAGGAGCCCACATCTCTCCCCCGTTCCCCCTCTCCCAATGCGTTGCTCTCTGTATTCCTCCCTTCTACCCTTACAATACCACCCTCGTTCCTATGGCTTTACAACCCCATTGTATAGCAGTGAGAAAAAAATAGGGGAGGAAAAGAAAAAAAAAAGAAAAATAAATAAAAACCAACCAGAAAAAAAAGAAAAGGGAGAAAAAAAATATACGGGTTTTCAATCCACAACGTGTTCCTCTACGCAAGTGCCCTATTGTGTAAAAGTTATTTTCCTTACTTCTTAGTGAAATTTGTGTCACATCATTGCTTAACTTATTTATATTCTGTGTTATGCATCTCTGCTCATCTTTACAATTATTTTTTTTAGTCCTATCTTCCCTCTTCTCCCCCTCCCCCCTCCCCCCCCCCCCCCCCCCCCCCTTTCTTTTCCACCTACCTAGGTGAACCCCTAGGGGGCTACAAGTGACCATTTTCTATTCTAACATTTCCACTCTTTACCCTTTCACACACACCAACTTCTCATACTCTGTGCATCCCCCCCCCCCCCCCCCCCACACCCCTAACTACCATAGTGTCATCAAATTTCTAAACCATTAATCTTAAACATTTTCCCCCCCCCCCCCCCCCTCCCATCTTCAAGTAGTTGCAAGTCTCTCTTTATTTATTTCCATCTATCTCTCCACCGCTTCTGGGGAGTTAAAGAACTGAGTCTCCCCCCATGCTGTTATCCGTAATCTTGCGGGGTACATCAATGCAGAGGGTATTTTAACCTTCTGTAGGGTACGCTTAACCTGCAAGAATTCTGATCTTTGTCTCTGGAGTTCTGGTGAAAAGTCAGAATAAAATGAGATTCTAGATCCATTAAAAAGAATAATTCCTGCTTCTCTTGCTCTTCTCAACAACAAAACCTTATCTTTGTAATTAAGGAATTTAAACAGGAGCGGCCTAGGAAACTTTGCAGTTGGAGAAGCTCTAAAAGGGATTCTGTGGGCTGTTTCGATAGCGAATACTGCTGAAAAAAACTCCCTGCCACAGAATTCAATTAGCCATTTTTCCAGGAATTCCACAGGGTTCGAGCCCTCACTTTTCTCTCGGAGACCGGTCATCCTTACATTGTCTCTACGGAGTCTATTCTCCATCTCTTCTAGTTTTGATGAGTGTTTCAATATTTGTTCTTTCATGTTTTTTACATCCGCCATCAGCGGGAAGGTATCATCTTCTAATTGACTGATTCTGCCTTCCAGCTCTGATGTTCTTTGCCCCATTTTTTCCAACTCCTGTTTAACTAGAGTCATATCTTCTTTCACTCCTCTCATCTGATCACAAAGTTCTTTAATCAAGCCATTACATGCATTTACTGCCATCAGTACATCTTTTAAAGTTGGTTCTGTTACCTGAGGTAGCCCAGTTTCAGCTATTCCATTTATATTACCTTCCAATCTTTCTGGCTCTGCTACACCCACTGCCCCTGCTGTATTTTTAATGTTCACAACTTTGGGTGCCCCAGGTATCCCGATGTTACCCGGTTGCCCCTGGCTTTTCCTATCAGAGGGGCCTCCTTGCTGCATTTTAGTCTGAACCCCCTTTTTTAGGGGTGTCTGTGCTGGGGCATGCGCATATTGCTCAAGTCTTGCTGCCGCTGATGCAGCAGCTATCTGTTGCTGGGTTTGCTGGGGATTTTTCTCTTTGGCTGATCGCAGGTGTTGCATTGTTACTGAAGCAGTAATTATAGCGAGAGGCCCACCAATATATGCAAAGAGAAAAGGAGAATGTTGCCTTCATGTTTAAATAGGGTCTCTTAATGCTTTAATACTTTTACTTTTTATGTATTTACGCATATATCTAATACCGGCAACTATAAGTGGATGTAAGTGATCATGATCCTGTAAAACACCATGAGGAAGACACTAATAGGGAAATAACAGTCTTTATGTCCTCCAAACGTCTTCTCAGTTTATCACACAATTTGGTATAAGGTCAAAAAAGGCACATTTAATGAGGAAACAGCAGTCTATAGAGTTTCCCAAGATCTCCACAGTATATCGCACAGTATATCACACTTTATAAATGGCTATGAGGGACCAAAAGAGAGAGTCAGCGGCACCTGGAAAACCAGCAACCCCAATGGAAATGTTTACGGTTGCGTTTTCCCCCGGTACCTAGCCGGTATGCTATATGAAGGGGAGGTAATCACCAGTTTTACCACTCATTAGCTCTTTAGCAAATGTTATATGTTATATGTCCACAGCTTAATGAATGTATAGCCAAATACACTTTTTCTTCCACAAAGCAAAAAAAAAAAAAAGGTAGAAGAAAAAACAGTCCGTGTGGCCTCCGACAGTCACCGCAGTTTTTTTACACAGTTCAATTCCTTCAAAGTGACATTTTACTCACGTATCTGGAGCTGGATTATAAGGAACTATGCCGGGTCAACAGGGTCAGTGAGTTGAATTTTTTTCTCCTCTTTTTTTCCCTTTTTTTTTTTTTTTTTTTTTTCCCTCGAGCAATAAACTTTCAATCGGGCTCCCCAAGGTTTCTCTCAGTCTAGACTCTCCGGAGCCACTGCTCCTCCAGGGGTTTTAGATAGTCCTATGCCCGGTGGTTCCACCCCTGTTAGCTGGTTTTGCTGTATGCATTCAGCAGAGGTATTAATAATAGTGCCCCCTCACCTCTCCAAGCTCCGCTCACCACGAGCGGCGTGTACCCGGCATGTGACGTCACTCGGGACTCGGCACCTTCCGATAGAGCACTATCGGCTTCCTCACAGGGGGTTTCAGGCTGATCTGGAAAAAGCCGAGAGACTTTGCATCCCACGTGTCTCTTACCCGCTGCGTGTATTGGAGGATACCAAGCCCCGCTCTGCTAAGCTGCTGCGCTTTAGGGGGAAACATCCTCAGGTCCTCTCCCTCACACATCACACCACGCCACGCCACTCTAGCATCCGGTCACGCCCCCCACAGTGGGGGGTCAGTGGGGGCTATTTCTGACATCCTCACAGCCGGTCTCCGTAAGCCAAAGCGCAAACTGCAGGGAAGGAAGGGGGAGAATCACACAGGCATCTTCTCACTCCTCACCTCCCACTCCTCCTATAAAGACTGGGCCTTGATCTGTCTCTTACTAGCCAGAAGACTAATTCAAAAAAACTGGACTTCATCTCATTGCCCACAGATTTCGCAACTCAAACGGGAGCTCCTAAATTTGCTTCACAAGGACAAACTTAAAACCGATTTCAAGCAAGTAAACCCCAATACACGTTTCTATTCCACATGGTGGGCTTTCATGCAATCGACCCTGACCTCACTGCACGTCCCTGCTATTAGGTGGGCCGCCCCTGATAGATAAAGCGGTTCCAAACCCTCCAATCCTTTACTGCCAACAAAGCTGCCATGGCCTCTGTTTAATCTAAAGTTGCCAAGGTGCTGCACATGTGATCAGTTATAACACCAGCTATTCGATGGCTTGACAGATCGGTTGAGAGCACAACCAATGTGACAGTTATCACTCACGGAATGCCCTCAATGTAACTGTTTTGGGAAACTGTTAAATCACTTAGGATTAGTTCTGCTTTAAAATACTAGCATACCATCAGGTCCACCTCCCCTTAGATTGATAGTGGGTGAGATCTGATGGGGAATGCTAGTTCCCCATCAGGTCCGCCTTCCCGCCTATGCACTTTTTTGGGAAAAAATAACTTTTTTTTAATTTTAATGCTTTTGCCTTTGCGCGGGGGGACAGGGGCAATTGAATTATATATTATTTTATTTTTTAATTTTTTTTTACACTGTTGCTTTTAAACCATTGTTTTTCCTTTTTATTGCTGTCGCAAGGAATGTAAACATCCTTGTGACAGCAATAGGCAGTGACAGCTACTCCTTATGAAGGGATCTGGAGTCTATAAGACCCCAAATCCCTCCTCTGCCCTTAAAAGCGTTCAAAAAAACAAGATCGGTATTTTTGTATGCTTTTGATTGTTTTTTTAAATGGCTCTGTTGACATCCAAGTTAACCGGAAGTGGTATCATGTCATCGCTTCTGGGTTACTACAGTAGCGAAAAGCCAAGCTTGGCTTTGTTTGGCTATTCGACCAGCCACTGGATGCACCGTCTAGTCATTCGGGTCTCCCGGTGAGACGGGAGAGCCTGAGCAAGCTGCAGAAGGTGACGAGAGGGGGGATATCCCCTTCCACTGCTTGTAAAAATAATCCAGTAGCTAGTTAGCCGCTAGAATTGCTTGTACATTAGAGCCCATTGCTGGCTCTAAAAAACAGTACCGGGGTAATGCCTGCAGCTGCAGGCATCATCCCGGTATAACCACCGAACGTGCTTCGACATTGGGTACATCGCTGATCGGGAAGTGGTTAAGTGCTGTGGATAATGCACCAGGCCTGGGGTCTCCAAACTTTCTAAACCGAGGGCCAGTTTACTGTCCTTCAGACTTGGGCCGGACTGTGGCCAATAGGAGTAAAAATTGTCCTGCGTCAGTGGGAGTAAACAACGCATGTTTGATATTAGGGGGAGGAATAGTGCCCTGTCTTTGGTGTCATTGGAAGGGACAGTGTCCCATCATTGGTTTCAGTGGAAAGGATATTGCCCCATTTTGGTGTCGGTGGAAGGAATCGGGCCCCATCATTGGTGTCATTGGGAGGAATCTTGCCTCGTCGTTGGTCTCAGTAGCAGGAATTGCTCCCCATTGTTGGTATCAGTGGGAGGAATGGGGCCCCAAGGGCCAGATAAAGGCAAGCAAAGGCCACATGTTGGCCACAGTTTTGTGACCACTGCACTAGGCATTCGTGCCCGTTTTTTATATGTTCTTTAAGCACAGTATATGAAGTTCAGTGGTAACCTGCCTACAATGCATGTAAAACTCACTGCACAGATGTGAACCAGCCCTAAGGAAATGTGGTTCTATGATGTTGTATGTTCAGCCCCCTGTCATTGGTTTCTTGGGGGTGTGTTTGGAGGTAAATAAGATCACTATGATATATTGGTCTTATTTACCTCCAGTTTTCTTAATACTGTTTTGGTGATATTTTTTAATAAATTTGTCAGAGCCAAAGTAAAATATCAGAAGTGTTGCAAATAGGAACCTTGTGAATTACCAGTAGGTGTTAACTGTAGTACCACCAGAAATCTGCCGCAGACGCTGTATTGAATCACCCCAATGTATTCAGTCAGTGTGTGTTTTTCCTACAGATGCATCCAGTAACAGAAATCCCCCAGAGATGTCCCCGTCCTCTGTATTCCCGGGACTCCACACAGGAGGATCAGGAGATCCCTCAGGAGGATCAGGTAGATGAAGTTAAGAATAATGTTTCATTATGATTGTTTCAGAGGTCTACTAAATCTACGAGTATGCATTATTTAAATTTGTTTTTCAGGGTGAACATGTGCTTAAAGTGGAAGTTAAAGATGATCTAGAAGGGTCTCATGTGATGGACGATGAGCCATCATATAAGGAGAAGGAAATCCCTCCAGAGATCAGCACAGGTGAGGAATAAACACTAAATCCAGAGAAGAGTCCCAGATTCTCCTTGTTCAGTCACTACAACAATCTCTTCTTCTCCCCCCTCCTCTGTCAGTAGACAGTAATGGGGAGACAGTATGTGCCCAGTGAGGGAGTCAGGAGCCATCAGCCTCTATTAGACTCCGGCTCTCCTCCTCACATCATGTCATTGTGTGTTACCAGCCAAGAGACGTGACCAGTCTCCCCCCACACACACTCTCTGGGGTCTCTCATACATCTCAGTACAGGAGACTTCACTCTCATCTCTATTCACAGACCACGGAGACACTAGATACCCTCAGAGAGATGTCAAAGATGAAGAGGATGAGGAGGAAATCCCTATAGAGATCCACACAGGTGAGGAATAAACCAGCCAATAGGCTGCTGCTGGTGATCAATATACAGTATTCTGACAGCGGAGAGTTCCTGCTCCCAGAATGGAATGTCTCATAGACTTCCCCTATCCATCTTGATTGTGTGTTTTTATGTCACACAATATATGCACAACAGTTTTTCAAATGCAAATTAATGCACAAAAACACAATATATAACCCAAGTAAATAGATACCTAACACTTCACGCTTTAAAATTGCATACGCGCAATGGCACCAACTTACGATACCTAAAAATCTCCGTAGGCGACACTTTAAAAACCTTTACAGGTTACCAGTTTAGAATTGTATAGGAGGACTGGTGCTAGAATTATTGCTGTCGCTCTGACATTTCTCACGTGTGGTGCGATCGCCATTTCCACATGCATGTAAGACCTACGTGCACGAGGGAAGAGGGGCGCTTTAAAAAAAAATGTAAATGATTATTTTATTGTTCACATTTATTTGTATTTATTTTTTTACACTGTATCCTTTTTTTTTTTTCTTTTTATAATTTTTATTGCTATCACAAGGGATGAACAACGTCCCTTGTGATAGCATGGGCCATGACCGGTCCACTTCATAGAGAGATTTGGAGTCTATTAGACCCCAGATCTCTCCTCTGGCCTCCAAAGCATCTGATTAAACCAAGATCGGTTTGATCAGATGCTTTCATGCCCCGTACACACGAGCGGATTTTCCGTCGAAAAAATCTTGGATGTTTTTTCCGATGGAATTCCGCTCAAGCTTGGCTTGCATACACACGGTCACACAAAAGTTTGGTGACGTTTCGACCGTCAAGAACGCGGTAACGTACAACACTACAACGAGGTGAGAAAATATAGTTTAATGCTTCCGAGCATGCGTCAAATTGTTTCCGAGCATGCGTAGGAATTTTTTTGCGTCGGAATTGGTACAGACGATCAGAATTTCCAATCAAAACTTTTTCTGTCTGAAAAATTGAGAACCTGCTCTTAAAATTTTGTTGGTGGAAATTCGGCCAGCAAAAGTCCGATGGAGCATACACACGGTCGCATTTTCCGATGAAAAGCTCTCATCGGTCTTTTTTTGGCCGAAATTCCGATCGTGTGTATGCGGAATTACAAGCCACTTAGTAGAAACACATGATCTGTCTCTCCTGATAGAATGGGGATTTGTGTGTTTACACACACAAATCCCTGTTCTGGCTCTCATGCCCACGATCGCGGGTGGCCGGCAGCGATCGCACCCGCCAACCACGGGCATAGGGTCCCCTGCTGTGCAGCAGGCACGCGCCTGCTAGGGCTCTTAAAGGAGCCGCCGTACGGTTACAGCGTTTCAAGGGAACAAGCCACTTTGCCGATTGTATATGTACGTGAGACGGTCGGCAAGTGGTTAACTGAACAAACTGAAGTTAGAAGCTGATTGGCTACCATGCACAGCTGCACCAGATTTTGCACTGTCCAGTTTTAGTAGATCAGCCCCTAAGTGTTGCTGATTGCAGCGCTGTATTTGTGATGAGGAAATAAGGATGTGTCGGACCTCTGGATAGAGACTGGTGTTCTCATGCAGAGAGCAGCAAGTCCTTCTCTGCAAACCTGGTGCCTGTTCCTTGGGGTTTGGGCTGGTGCAGCAATCAAATGACTCATTTATAGATTTTGCGCTCTATTAAAGGTTTCTACGTAATGTTTATTTTAACCTCAAGTGAGCTTTTAAAATGTGTGTTTCCTACAGATGGATCCAGTAACAGAAATCCCCCAGAGAGATGTCCCCGTCCTCTGTATTCCCGGGACTCAACACAGGAAGATCAGGAGATCCCTCAGGAGGATCAGGTAGATGGGACTTAAAGTGATTTTAACCATTAAAGTAGAACTACAGGCAGAACTTTTATTTTTTATTTTTTGATAGCGAGGGTTATAACCTTTGTCAGATTTCTTTTCGCCATCTGTGTCCCATTTGGGAGATTTCCCTTCATTTTCTGTCCCATAGCCAAACGGGAAGTGAGAAAATCTCTGCAAATTGAAGGAATTCTATGGGGACCCCCAGGTCATTCCCCTCTATTACTTTTCTTGGGACAGCCCAAAATGTGGGATTTTCTTTCATTGCTAATGGTAAACAGGACAAATAGAGAGGATGAATCTCCTTATCAGGGGACACAGACAGCAATAAAAAGCTGCACTCAGAAGGTGTTTTACCCTAATGCACAGAATGCATTAAAGCGGTAGTAAACCCGCTGAAACTTTTTTTTTTTTTTTATATATATACCTGTAAGGGTAAAGGCATAATGAGCTAGTATGCATGGCATACTAGCTCATTATGAAATATTTACCTTAGAACGAGGCGTCGGTAACTCACCTGGTCCACGCCGAGGTAGCCAACATGTTCCCTCGGCGTGTCTTTCGGGTATCGCGACTCCAGCGCTGTGAGTGGCTGGAGCCGCGATGTCATCACTCCCGCGCATGGGCGCGGGAGACTTCTTCCCCAGCAAGGTTCAGATTCTGCCGGCCTTTCAGAAGAGAATCCCCCATGCGCATGCGCCGCTGCAGTCAGCGGCTCATTGCACAGGGAATATCTCCTAAACCGTACAGGTTTAGGAGATATTTTTTTTTACCTACAAGTAAGCCTTATTATAGGCTTACCTGTAGGTAAAAGTTCATTTTTTTGAGTATACAACCGCTTTAAGGTAAAAAAAAAACACTTTAAAGTCATGTAAAATATCATGGGGATTGGTGTACCTTAAACTGATCCTGTGCTTTGTTCAAACATACCCTATTCTATGTATATATATGTATGTTTAATGAGTGTAACAGGTTGCTGATCATCTATGTAGTCTGAACATTTATTAATTTACTTGTTTATTAATAATTGACTGTCATTTTGCATTATTCAGGATGAAAATTTGATTGTTGTGAAAGTTGAAGTTAAAGAGGAAGCAGAAGAGGCATATATGAGGAATGACATGCTGTGTAAGGAGGAGGAAATCCCTCCAGAGATCAGCACAAGTGAGTAAAAAACACTAAGTCCATAAAGGGGCCCCAGATTTAAATCAAAGCGCACAAAAACAGGGGGACCCAAAGATAAGACTCCAAATCACATAATTACATTAAATATCCAACATGTTTAAAAAGTTAAATCACTCAGGGCTTAAAGGAATTGTAAAGGCAGAAGGTTTTTTTTTTTTTATCTTAATGCATTAATATAAAAAGCCTTCTGTGTTCTGCAGCCCCCCTAATACTTACCCGAGCCCCCTCTATGTCGAGCGATGTCCACGAGTCCCTTGGCCGTCCGAGACTCTCCCTCCTGATTGGCTGAGACACAGCAGTGGCGCCATTGGCCACCCGCGGCTGTTGATCAAAGTCAGCCAATCAGGAGAGAGGGGGCGGGGCAGAATGGCAGCTCCATGTCTGAATGGACACACTGAGCTGCAGCTTGGCTCGGGTGCCCCCATAGCAAGCTGGGGTGACTTGACAGGAGGGAGGGGCCAGGAGCACTGAAGAGGGACATGAGAAGAGGAGGATCTGGGCTGCTCTGTGCAAATCCACTGCACAAAGCAAGTAAGTATAACATGTTTTTTTTTTTAAATGAGACTTTACAATCATTTTAATTCTTTACCAATAAATGACCGCCCTATTGGTACTGGTACAGGGCAGCCGCTTTGCACAGAATCACGTGTATATATACGTGATTCTGTTCTGCCAGGTAGGAGGCGCACACGCGAACTGCCGGCACGCCACTTCTACTGTGACTAGTCACAGCAGAAGCTGATCAGCGGGTGCCGGCCAGTGGATGACCACCAGCACCCACTGATCAGCGAGAAGAGACACTGGAAGGAGCTTTGCCTATGTAAACAAGGCAGAGCTCCGTTCAGTCAGCGGGTATGTGTTGGGTTTTGTTTCTTTGCAAAACAGGGAGTAAAATCCAGCACATCCCTTCGTAAAAGCACTTCAGAGTAAACACACAAAAACACTAGCTAGGCACACATTTAACCCTTTGATCGCCCTATATGTTTAACCCTTTCCCAGCCAGTGTCATTAGTATAGTGACAATGCATATTTTTAGCATTGATTACTGTATTAGTGTCACTGGTTCCCACACAGTGTCAAAAGCATCAGTTAGTGTCAGATTGTCTGCCGCAGATTGTGGTGGCCCCCCTGCCAGAACACTCCAGTAAGCCCCCTCAGCCATTGTCTGAGAGCGCTGATCGAGAGCCAGTTGGCTTTTGTCTGGCCAGCTGCCATACATTGAACAGTCCATCCAATGTCGGCCGACAATTGGCCCATGTGGGAGGGGTTAGTGTGAAGGTTACAGGGAATGCTGGTGTTGAGATTACATGGAGGGTTATGCTGGCCATACACTATACGAAAAATCGTCCGAAATTCGGTCATTTAGACAGTTCGTTTTTCGGGCCAGTTAATGTGCACAAAATTGATAATCGTTGGGACGTTTTTTGAGCCGAAAAAACGAAGGATAGGTTTGGAAATTTTCTGCCGAACGAACGATAAATTGAAAGGGTAATGTGTTTCCCTTCCGAACTGTCTGCACTAGGTATATGTAAAAAAAAACGAAAAAATAATTGATTCATTTATTTTCACTGAACGATTTATCGGTCATTACATGATGGCACTATCGTTTGCGCTCACAGCCGAATGTTTGTTTTTCGTAAATGGGTTCGGCTGATTTTTCGTATAGTGTATGGCCAGCATTAGTGTTATGCCCCGTACACACAATAGGGTTTTCCAACAACAAAATCCATGGGATTTTTCCAACGGATGTTGGCTCAAACTTGTCTTGCATACACACGGTCACACAAAGTTGGTCGAAAATTCCGAACATCAAGAATGCGGTGACGTACAACACGTACGACGAGCTTGGGAAAAGTTAAGTTCAATAGCCAGTGCTGCTCTTCTGCTTGATTCCGAGCATGCGTGGCACTTTGTGGGTCGGAATTGTGTACACACGATCGGAATTTCCGACAACGGATTTTGTTGTCGGAAAATTTGAGAACCAGATCTCAAATTTTGTGTGACGGAAATTCCTATGGAAAATGTGTGATGGAGCCTACACACGGTCAGAATTTCCGACAACAATGTCCTATCACACATTTTCTATCGGAAAATCCTATCGTGTGTACAGGGCATAAGGGTTACAAGAAATGTTGGTGTAAAATAGCCGAAAGCTAGGGCAACACTCTCTGCATTGAAACCGTCAACTTCCATTGCCTGGCTCTAATAGCCTATGAATGCCAAAATTCTATATGATGATCGAGAAAACAAAATAAAAATAAAATCAAACCATTTTAATTGATTTGGTACATATTGTACAGTTCCTATACATTACTTTAACCAGCTCTCTTTCCATCGGTTTGTAATTTCTTCCAGATGGGCGATACAGAATGTACAACACAAAGAAACAGATCATTATGTCTCCAGATGAGGAGATAGAAGACAATGCCATCACATCCAATGATTCAGCAAACGCCCAGATAACCCCAACTCTCCATCCAGTCCTCACCAGTGCAGATCTGTCACCTGACCTCTCCACACATGGGGAGACTTTTCTTGATCGATCCCCTCCCATCACTTATCCTGCAGCTACTAGAGGTGGTGAGAACTTCCCATGCTCTGTGTGTGGGAAATGTTTTCCCAGGAAAGCAAAACTCATCGCGCACCAGAGGACTCACACAGGGGAGAAGCCATATTCCTGTTCTGAGTGTGGGAAATGTTTCACTGAAAAATCCAACCTTGCTACGCACCAGAGGACTCACACGGCCGAGAAGCCGTTTTCCTGTCCGGAATGTGCAAAGTCCTTCAACCAGAGAGTGCACCTTATATCACACCAGACGACTCACTCGGGAGAGAAGCCATTTTCTTGCTCTGAGTGCGGAGAATGTTTTTCGCGTAAATACACTCTCTTCCGGCACGAAAAAGTTCACACGGGGGAAAAGCCATATTCCTGTTCGGAATGTGGGAAATGTTTTTCCCTGAGAGCCACTCTTATTGCCCATGAAAGGACTCACACGGGAGAGAAGCCTTTTTCATGTTCAGAGTGCGGAAAATGTTACTCTTGGAAGGAGCTACTTATCAAACACCAACGAAGCCACACCGGGGAGAAGCCGTATTCCTGTTCAGAATGTGGGAAGAGTTTTTCTGAAAAATCACTTCTTGCCAAACACGAAAGACTTCACACAGGAGAGAAGCCATTTTCCTGCCCTGAATGTGGGGAAAGTTTTACGCAGAGAGCCCATCTTATTCCACATCAAAGAACGCACACGGGTGATCGACCATATTTGTGTTCGGAATGCGGGAAACGTTTTTCAAAAAAATCTTCTCTCATCTCACATCTAAGTTCCCACAAGAGACAAGAGGCTTTGGGTTTAGGAGGTGACAGTTGAGTAAGCCTACACACAAACGTGGGCTGTATAATTTTGAATGCCATATTATTCACCTTTAGCGATGGCAGTTTACAGTTTTCCTGTGTGCAGAAGGAGCCAGGGTCGTATCTTGGATTATGCTCGTTCTTTTCATGAGTTTGCTGCTACTTAGCGGAAATAGACCTTTTACAGCTCCACAGAGCAGTAATTAAGTGCGGTTCAGGAGTGAATTTGAAGGAAGCATAAAGTGTTTTTGAAACTTTTTTTTGTACCTTATATTAAGGACTGAAATACACCATGTTTGAAAATATTTATGTATCTTTAGTTGCGGAATTTTTAGCACTTGCAGTAGGGATGCACCGATATATCAGCTGCTGAAAATCATCGGCCAAAAATGAGGGTTATCAGCGTTTTGCCGTTAGGGCATGCTACGTCCTATTGACTTTAATGCAAAATCGCGTCCCATTGACTACAATGCAAAATCGCATCCCATTGACTTCACTGCAAAACACCCCCTAGGAAATTCAATGCAAAATTGCGTCCCATTGACCAGGGCTCAAATTTTCCACTCGCCTACTCCCATTTTGCGAGTGGAAAATTGTTTCTGGTGAGGAGCTGGGCTACCAGGGAGTGGGGGGCGAGTACCACCGGCATGTGGGGTTGAACAGGAGCCGTTTTACCATCGTTCGGTCCGGGGGAAGAGAGCACGGATCACAGAGCGATAGCCTGCTGTTACAGTTTACATTGGAATTGCCTCCGCTCATGACTACACACAGCCCCGCCCCCTCCTGACCCCACGCCTGTTATAGACACTGTGATAGACAGAACGCATCCCAGAATTGTACTGGCGATTACAGTGTCTATAACAGGCGCGGGGTCAGGAGGGGGCCGGGCTGTGTGTAATCACGAGCGGAGGCAATTCCAATGTAAACTGTAACAGCAGGCTATTGCTCTGTGATCCGTGCTCTCTTTCCCTGGACCGATCAATGGTAGAGCGGCTCCTGTTCAACCCTGCATGCCGGCGGTACTCGCCCCCCACTCCCTGGCAGCCCAGCTGTGGAGGCAATTGCAATGTAAACTGTAACAGCGGGCTATCGTGATCCAGCGGATTTCCTCTTCCCCATGATGATCCTCTGCACAGGTGAGGTGAGGCTGCAATGGTGGGCACAGGTGAGGCGAGGCTGCAATGGTGGGCGCAGTGAGCTGAGGCTGCAATGGTGGACACAGTGAGCTGAGGCTGCAATGGTGGGCACAGGTGAGGTGAGGCTGCAATGGTGGGCACAGGTGAGGCGAGGCTGCAATGGTGGGCACAGGTGAGGCTGCAATGGTGGGCACAGGTGAGGTGAGGCTGCAATGGTGGGCACAGTGAGCTGAGGCTGCAATGGTGGGCACAGTGAGCTGAGGCTGCAATGGTGGGCACAGGTGAGGTGAAGCTGCAATGGTGGGCACAGGTGAGGCGAGGCTGCAATGGTGGGCACAGGTGAGGCTGCAATGGTGGGCACTGATACATTTGTTGTTAATATTTATTTTTGCAACTTAATTCTGCATAGAACATTTAAGTGTAATTTCATGAGATCATTTATGAGGGCGTGTATAGGGGCGGAATTAGGGGCAGTGCATGGTAGGGATTGGATTGGGCAAATGGTGGCGAGTAACACTTAAGGCCTGGCTAGTAGCTCAGGACTTGAAATTTTGAGCCCTGCCATTGACTATAATGTAAAATTGCATACCACTGACTTCAATGCAAAGAAGGTCCCCTAGTCACTTCAATGCAAAATTGCGTCCTATTGACTGTAATGCAAAATTGCGTCCCATTGACTGTAATGCAAAAACGCCCCCTAGGGACTTCGAAGCAAAACAGCGTCCCATTGACTTGAATGCAAAATCTTGTTCCGTTGACTGCAATGCAAAAACGCCCTCTAATGACGTCAATGCAAAATTGCGTCCCATTGACTCCAAGGAAAATTGCCCCCTATTGACTTCAATGCAAATGTGCCAACCACATTAATCACTTCAGCCCCGGAAGGATTTACACCCTTCCTGACCAGGCCATTTTTTGCGATACGGCACTGCTTCGATTTAACTGACAATTCATCAGCTGTGATTGGACAGCTGATACCATGGTAAAAAGCCAATGTCATTGGCTCTTTATCCTGATTGATGCGCTGTGTCCAAGGAACAGCTCGCCACCGATCGCCTTACTGCACCCCCACGGGGGTGCGCACATGCAGTGTGACTGGGTGAGCATCATAGGTGGAGAATCCTGCCCAGCCATCAATCTGCTATAGTCAGATCGGGACCATCAATGATTGTGGGATTGTCTTTTTAAAGGTAAAGAATTGTAAGGTAAATTCAATTTTTTCCCTTCATATATAAAAAGCTGTCTCAAAAAGCCTAAAAGCAAAAAAAGCAAAATGCTGTGTGTGGCAGAAAACTAACACTGCACATCAACCTGAACAAACCATGACAAATGGTGGTGGCATCATCATGTTGTGGGGATGATTTTCTTCAGCAGGGACAGGGAAGCTGGTCAGAGTTGATGGGAAGATGGATGGAGCCAAATACAGTGCAATCTTAGAAGAAAACCTGTCTGCAAAAGACTTGAGACTGGGGCAGAGGTTCACCTTCCAGCAGGACAACAACCCTAAACATACAAGTATCGCACAAGGAATCTTCATCACCTTTCCACAGCAAGAGGATGTCATCAGCTGTAGAATTTTATTTGACCAAGAGTGATAGTATCCCCAGAATCCAACAGGAATTTATCATGGAATTACTTAGTTTTGCAGCAAAACATAATTACTTCTGGTTCAGTAACCAGTTCTTTTTCCAGCAGAAAGGAGTGGCTATGGGGACCAAATTTGCCCCCAGCCTGACAAACGTTTTTATGGCCCACTGGGAGGAGGATGTTGTCTATACCCTTAATAGACCAGAGTTGGGCCTTTGGGCCAGGTACATAGACGACATCCTCCTCCTGGAAAGGTGATGAAATATTTATTTTTTCTCCCTTCGTCTTTCAGGACAGCACCTGGAGAGAGCGCAGCTCCACCCACTTTCCCAGGAAACACTGCAGTTCTTTCTTTAAAGACCGGATACTTCCACCATGGCCTCAGTTGTAGTGTTTCCTCCAGCCATGGTGGAAGCTCTGCAGGGAACCAGGGGGTGCTGCGCTTTCTCCAGGTGGGGAGAGTTGAAGGCATACCTGTTCGTTTGCTTCGTTATTTTGCAGACCTGCCCAGCTGCCTCCCTGACGCGTGGGGGCTGCTCCGGTGTCCTCTCTCCTTCATACCCAGGGGGGTCAGGCTGTCGGAGGTCCCCATCCTCTATCTAAGACCGGCGACATGAGGCTTTGGCGCTGTTTGAAAATAGCGCCGTTACAGAGCCTCATGTCTTCCGGGTTTCGGATGGCGAGGGCGTCACTTCCGACCGGGGGCGGGACTTTCGGCGGCGCGACGCGGCTTCCGGTTCCGGCCGCTGGAACGCAGGGAGAGAGGGCGGTCGCATACGGCTGACGTCATTTCCGGCGGCCAGGCCGCGCGGATTTCAAATAAAGATGGGCTTTTCGGCGCTTGGATCTTGCTACAATGGAGGAGGATCAAGCGGCGGTGGCAGGTGCAGGAGCCACTTCGGTCAGCCAGGCTCAGGTAAGCAGGGACAGGTGTCCCCAGATTTACCCTCAGGGCCAGAATGTTTTACCCTTCCTTGTACAGGAAGCCTGCAGCACTCAGTTCCTAATGACAGTTTAGGAAGAATGCTATTGTATTTAAGTGAGTCTGTGGGGAGATTCATTTGGCTGTGAACAGAGGGAATTAAGGTGATTTTTTTCTCTCTGTCAGCATGTGTTCCTTTAAGGTTAAATTGAGATGTTTTGTGTTGGTGTATTTCAGAAAACAAAGGAAAAGACTAAACATGTCTCACCTCCTAGCAAAAGGAAATGTCCTGTCTGTAAGAATGTTCTTAGAGACTCCTGGACAAAAACTTTGTGCAGATCCTGCATCAGTGATCTAGTTAGAGAGGAGACAGCTTCTACTGCTGCATCTCAGCAGGGGGAACTGTTTAGTTCCTTTCGCAAGGAAATGACGGACACCTTTGAGACCTTTTCGGTCCTATCTAGATAGGCGTCCAGCTGCTAGCAGCAGCACAGTACCCCGTTCCCACTCATCAGCTGCATCTAGGGGTAGCGACTCAGAGGATGAAGGGGTTAGCGGGTCCTCTGGCTCTGAGGAAGAGTTAGATGAAGCAAAGGAAGCTTCCGGCTCTTCATCCAGATACAAGTTGTCCTTAGAAGATGTGGATGATCTCCTAAAAACCATCCACACCACTCTTAATATTACAGAGGACAAAACCCAATTATCTTTACATGATAAGATGTTTTTAGGCATGGGGGAGGTGAAGCACAGGGTGTTCCCGGTGCATAACTGCCTGTCTGAAATAATCAAAAAAGAATGGAAGGACCCAGAGAGGGCCCCCTTTTTTTCTAGATCACTCAAACGCCGATTCCCCTTTGAAGAGGATAGCTCTCAACTCTGGAATAAAAAACCCAGACTTGATGCAGCGTTCTCTCAGGTTTCTAGAAATACCGACCTGGCGTTTGAGGACATGGGCATCCTAAAAGATGCCATGGACAAAAGGGCAGACTCCCTCTTAAAAAAGGCTTGGGACTCAACCCTCTCAAATTTAAAACCGGCCATGGCTTCCACTGTGGTTGCCAGGAACCTGGAGCACTGGCTAGACCAGTTAAAAGCCCATATCGAGGCTGGTACGCCTCGAAAGGATCTGCTTGATGCCTTGCCCATTCTATCAAAAGCGGTGGGTTATATGGCAGATTCTTCAGCCGAATCTATTAAAATGTCGGCCAGGTCTTCAGCACTCATAAACTCAGCCCGTCGGGCATTATGGGTCAAAACCTGGACGGGGGATACAGCTTCAAAGACTAAGTTATGCGGTCTCCCGTTTGAAGGAGATTTAGTCTTTGGCCCAGACCTGGAAGCTATTCTAGACAGAACAGCCGATAAGAAGAAGGCTTTTCCGGTCAAGAAGAAGGTAACCCCCCAAGGTGGCAAAATTTTTCGTTCTTTTCGGAAAACCCCAGAAACGAAGGAAACAGGATACAAAAGACCCTGGAAGCCACAGAGAGGGAGGGGTAGGTCAGGCGTCTTGTTCCGCCCCCCTGCCCCAAATACAAAGACCCAGTGACTGTCTTCTAGCTGTGGGAGCAAGGCTTCTAGCCTTCCTCCCCCAGTGGGAGTCAGTAACATCCAGTCCGTTTATCCTCGGGATAATAAAGGAGGGTTACAGACTGGAGTTTGCTCACACCCACCCGTTCGATTTTATGTCACTCAGACTCCCCGAGACCCAGAAAAATCAGTGGCCTTAGTTTCAATTTTACAGGAATTGATTCAGCAGAGAGTGATCACGCACGTCCCCCCCGTGGAGATGGGACTGGGGTGTTATTCGCATATATTCCTAGTAAAAAAGCCATCAGGGAAATTCAGAATGATTCTGAATCTGAAGGTCCTAAACAAATCCATCAGGTACAAAAGGTTCAAGATGGATACAATCTTCTCAGTAAAGAATCTCCTGTCCCAAGGTTGTTTTATGGCATCCATAGACCTAAGGGATGCTTACCTTCATGTTCCCATAGCCATACCATCGCAGAAACATCTAAGGTTCGCGGTCGGTATAGAAGGCTCGGTCATACATCTCCAGTTCCGGGCCCTCCCCTTCGGACTGTCCTCGTCCCCGAGGATATTTACAAAGGTCCTGGCGGAAGCCCTAGCCCCCCTCAGGTTGGAGGGGATATCGATCGTCCCATACTTGGACGACCTTCTTATATTCTCCAACACAAGAGAGCTACTAGAAAGGGACCTAGTAAGGACAAGGGGACACCTAGAGGGTCTCGGGTGGATCCTAAACAGGGAGAAATCGAATCTCATCCCCTCTCAGTCCCTAAAATTCCTGGGGTATACCATCGACTCCAGACAGGAAAAGATCTTTCTTCCAGTGGAGAAGATAGAGAAATTGCAGATTGCTGTAAAGAAGACGCAGACAAATCTGCTGATATCTGTCAGGTTTGCCATGTCAGTCTTAGGTCTCCTCACTGCATCTATACCAGCAGTGCAGTGGGCGCGTCTCCACGCAAGGGACCTCCAACAGACGATACTAAAAAATTGGTCCTACGGGGAGTCCTTGGAGAAGCTGTTCAGGATACCTCCTCAGGTCCAGAGGAAGCTCTGGTGGTGGAGGAGGTGCTCGAACCTCAACAAGGGTCTTCTTTGGTGCTTCCCAGTAGACAAAAGACTTACTACGGATGCCAGCTCCTGGGGGTGGGGTGCCCACCTGGGGGGACAGATGGCCCAAGGGGACTGGACAGTCGAGGAAGCCAGGAGATCCTCCAATTGGAGGGAGCTAAGGGCTATCCTTTTGGGGCTATGGGCCTTCGAAGGACTAGTCCGGGGCCACCATATCCAGGTCCTATCGGACAACGCCACGGCGGTGTCTTACATTACAAGGCAGGGCGGCACAAGAAGCAGAGTCTTGCTATCTCTGGCCGGTCAGATCCTGTCTTGGGCGGAAGACAATTTGAAATCGCTAACAGCGGTACATCTGAAGGGGGACCTGAATTATGTAGCAGACTGGCTGAGCAGGGAAAGAATCCTAGAGTCAGAATGGAGTCTGAGCCCAGAGGTTTTTCTAAAGCTAACAGAAAGGTGGGGGGTTCCGCAAATAGACTTGTTTGCTTCCCAGAAAAACAAGAAAGTGAAGGCTTTCTTTTCTCTAAGCAGACAAGCCCAATCAAGGGGCTTAGACGCGCTGGCACAATCATGGGAGTTCCACCTGTGCTATGCTTTTCCCCCCTTTCAGTTGATCCCTCTAGTTCTAAGGAAACTACAACAGGAATCCACGAGTATGATCCTAGTGGCTCCCTTCTGGCCCAAGAGAGCTTGGTTTGCTACGATACAGAGGATGGCGGTGGAACCCCACTGGGTTCTTCCACTGCAGGAAGATCTCCTAACCCAGGGACCTCTTCAACACCCAAACATAGAGCACCTCAATCTGACTGGGTGGCTACTGAGGAGCAAATCTTGAGAAAGAAGGGACTTTCAGACAAGCTGGTCTCTACTCTCCTAGACAGTCGCAAAGCGACTACTAGGGCGATTTACTTCAAAACGTGGAAGCGTTTTAATTCCTGGTGTCTGGAGAAGAGATTTCCACCCCAGGAAATTGCGTCGATCCTGGAGTTCCTCCATGACGGAATGGAGCTGGGGTTGGCAATTAGTACCCTGAAAGCCCAGGTGGCTGCATTGTCGGTGTTTCTTGAGAGACGTTTATCTCAAGAGGCGCTTATTATTAGATTTTTTAAAGCTCTGTCTAGAGCAAGACCAGTTCCTTTCAAGGTTTTCCCAAAATGGGACCTATCCCTAGTGTTACAGGGCCTGACCAAAGGACCTTTTGAACCACTGGAGGAAGTAACCATCAAGCTATGGTCACTTAAACTTGTTCTGTTAGTAGCTGTGACAACAGCCAGAAGGGTGAGCGAGCTGCAAGCCCTTTCTATAAAGGAACCTTTTTGCTTTATTTTTCCGGACAGGATAGTGTTAAAAACAGACCCAGGGTTTCTCCCGAAAGTGGCATCAGTTTTTCACAGAGAGCAGGAAATAATCCTCCCTACATTCTGTCCCTCACCATCTAGCCCTAAAGAGAGGGTCTTTCACAGTTTAGATGTGAGAAGGTGTCTCTTACATTATCTCGAGATTACTAAGGAGTTTAGGAAATCAAACTCCCTATTCATTTTGTTTTCAGGACCACGTAAGGGCTACGGGGCTTCTAAAAATACGATAGCTAGGTGGTTGAGAATGGCCATCAGTGAGGCCTATA
Source organism: Lithobates sylvaticus (assembly GCA_028564925.1). Classification (NCBI taxonomy): domain Eukaryota; kingdom Metazoa; phylum Chordata; class Amphibia; order Anura; family Ranidae; genus Lithobates; species Lithobates sylvaticus. The sequence goes on along the minus strand of CM053028.1, from coordinate 618,059,741 downwards.
AAGCATCGGGAGTTGATCCTCCCTCTGGGGTAGTCGCCCATTCCACACGTGCTGTAGCAACATCGTGGGCAGAAAGGGCAGGGGCATCCCCAAATCGCATCTGTAGAGCGGCGACGTGGACAAGCTTCTCCACCTTCACGCGCCACTACAGACTGGACCTGCTATCAGCAGCGGAACAATCATTTGGTAGAAAGGTTCTGCAGGCGGTGGTCCCACCCTAGAGTAAGTACTCTCTTATCATCTCCAGGTGCTGTCCTGAAAGACGAAGGGAGAAAACCTTAGTTAGACTTACCGGTAACGGTATTTCTACGAGTCTTTCAGGACAGCGCCGATGATCCACCCTAACTGTATATAAAATGTGGTGTTGTTACTATGTTCTGCTTATCTAATTTCAGCATGGCTGGAGGTACTCTACGAATAACTGAGGCCATGGTGGAAGTATCCGGTCTTTAAAGAAAGAACTGCAGTGTTTCCTGGGAAAGTGGGTGGAGCTGCGCTCTCTCCAGGTGCTGTCCTGAAAGACTCGTAGAAATACCGTTACCGGTAAGTCTAACTAAGGTTTTTAACCGGCACTGGAAGGTACCTAAGAATGATCGGGTGCTAGGCCCAGTCCTTCCAGATCGTGCACGATGAAACGTATGTTTGCATAACACTTGTGGCAGAAGGAAATCAGAATCTTTTGAGTCTACTACTACTACGACTCAACAATATCAAATTAAACATTTCACCACCTGTGCTACTCGCTACATTGTTTATCTAATCACCTGCCCTTGCAAAAAGAAGTATGTAGGACGCACTATACAAACCTTTTCGTGAGGGTGAATGAACCCATTGTGAGCATTAAAAAAAGGCTGCATTAATCATAGTTTACCTAAACAATACCTTCATCATCAAAACAAAAATCCATTAGGCACAAAGTTCCAGATCATAGGTAAATGTATCCCCCATCGGAGGGGTGATTCCAGTCTAAAGCCCCATACACACGGTCAGACTTTTTCATGGATTCTGTCCGATCGGACAATGTTGTCGAAAAATCAGACCGTGTGTATGCACCATCGGACAGTGTTCGTCGGTTTGTCCGACGGACAAAGTCTTATCTCCTGCTGGAAAGATTTGCCATCAACACGGTCCGATCACACCAAGTCCGATCGTGTGTATCGAATTCCTGACGGACAAAGTGCCACGCATGCTCAGATCACATTACAAGACCAAAGCTATTGGCTACTAGCCTCTACGTAGTCCCGTCAAACGTCACCACGTTCAGAATGATCGGATTTTTCGACAACTTTGTCCGACCGTGTGTACGCAACACCAACATCGGACAAAGTACGACGGACATGATCCGACGGACCTGGTCCTCGGATTGTCCGACCGTGTGTATGGGGCTTAAGAGGGGTCTCACGCACGCCTTGAGACATTCTGGATTCACCAATTAAAATCTTACTCGCCCTACGGGATGAATATAGACTGGGACATTAATGCTTTCATTAATCAAGCTTAAGATTTATATTATCATTTGTTATTTGTTCTCTGTTCTTCTCTTAGATATTTTACAACATATGTCTGTAGACCTATGTCTATATTCATATTTTATATATGGGTTTGTTTATATATTGTATACACATCAAAGATTTTAGTGGATTATTTGATGGAGTCTAATGTTTTTATGTATCCCATATGATTTACAAGTATGTAAATTACTATTTAGGTATTTTTAGTGACATCTAGATTTTGCATTTGCCGTATATAGATTTCACATTATCAAAATGATTGATGTTAGGAGGGGGGCATGTTTTCTTTTATATTACTCTGGTGAATGATCAGCCTTTTTTGAGGAAACGAGATGTGGCTCACCCGGCATATAGGAGGTGTGTAAACTGAGCACTGATGACTATTGGTTGACATAGGCTCCCCTGGACGCTGCTCTAATTTGGAGATTTTGACGCCTAGGGGTGTGGCTTTGTCGACTGAGTCATCACGTGGCGATGAAGGTACCCATATCGAATTCTGTTTTGTGAGCCTTGAATCACGTGACTGCAATCATATAGAAAGCTTGGTCATCCGCCTCAATATTGCGATAACTAATGGGCTTGCAACATGAATTTGCGACGTGTACGACGTACTCCCGTGATTGGTGGGTGAATGCGAGGCGTGAGACGCACGCCACTTAACACGAAGCACTCCAATTAAGTCCGGTCAATGGTGGCTAATTGAATTGTTTTATGTATTCCTGTATATATAGCGCAGTAATAGCAAGCAAGTTCATGCCCCAGTGGAAGTCCTGTAGGACGAAACGTGTCGGGTTAATGCTTGCTAAAGCTCTACACACTGCGCATTTTTATACTTATTTCATGTGATCACCTTTTTATTGTACGCATCTGCTATGATGTTTGTATCTTTTTATATTAAAACCCTATGTGGAAGCCTTCTCTCTTTTTTCCCTTTATGATCACTGCTCCCACCATTGATTGGTGAGTGATTTGTGGATATTATACAATACGTGGAGATCTGGGTGGTATTCCTGGTTCCAGTACCCATTGTCTGCTGCAAAAGTGCTGGACTGTCTCTCCATCGCAGCCATCTGAGGAGATTGTAATCTGCAACCCATGTCTGCATCCCTGCCTGTACGACTCACCGCCGCTGGTGTGTTGGTCCACAACTCATGGTAAGAGTACCTACCCTTCCCCTGGGTGGTGGAATTTGAATATTCGAATATCATCATCATCTGCAACCCTTTGGGATACAGTAATATCTTCCACTCCACCAAAGATTCCCTTTGTGGATTATCTCCTGAAATTCCATTTATGTGGACTTTATAACATTGTGTTTCTGTTTATTTGAACATTGATGTGTATACACGTGCACTTTGGATATTACTTCATATGCCTGCATTCAGCTGAGTCGGCTGTTATGCCACGTACACACGAGCAGAATTTCCGTCAGAAAAATCTTGGATGGTTTTTCCGACAGTATTCGGCTCAAGCTTGTCTTGCATACACACGGTCATGCCAAAGGTTCTCTGAACTTTCGACCGTCAAGAACGCGGTGACGAACAACACTACAACGAGCTGTGAAAATGAAGATCAATGCTTCCGAGCATGCGTCAAATTGTTTCCGAGCATGCATGAATGTATACAGTATCTCACAAAAGTGAGTACACCCCCCTCACATTTTTGTAAATATTTTATTCTATCTTTTCATGTGACAACACTTTAGAAATTACACTTTGCTACAATGTAAAGTAGTGAGTGTACAGCTTGTATAACAGTACATTTGCTGTCCCCTCAAAAATAACTCAACACACAGCCATTAATGTCTAAACCGCTGGCAACAAAAGTGAGTCCATCCCTAAGTAAAAATGTCCAAATTGGGCCCAAAGTGTCAATATTTTGTGTGGCCACCATTATTTTCCAGCACTGCCTTAACCCTCTTGGGCATGGAGTTCACCAGAGCTTCACAGGTTACCACTAGAGTCCTCTTCCCCTCCTCCATGATGACATCACAGAGCTGGTCGATGTTAGAGACCTTGCGCTCCTCCACCTCCTGTTTGAGGATGCCCCACAGATGCTCAATAGGGTTTAGGTCTGGAGACATGCTTGGCCAGTCCATCACCTTTACCCTCAGCTTCTTTAGCAAGGCAGTGGTCGTCTTGGAGGTGTGTTTGGGGTCGTTATCATCTTGGAATACTGCCCTGTGGCCCAGTCTCCGACGGGAGGGGATCATGCTATGCTTCAGTATGTAACAGTACATGTTGGCATTCATAGTTCCTTCAAGGAACTGTAGCTCCCCAGTGCTGGCAGCACTCATGCAGCCCCAGACCATGACACTCCCACTACCATGCTTGACTGTAGGCAAGACACGCTTATTTTTGGGACTCCTCACCTGGTTGCCGCCACACATGCTTGACACCATCTGAATCAAATAGGTTTATCTCCAGACTAAGGACATGGTTACTGGAACCAAGCCCTTTGCTCGTCTTCAGCAAACTGTTTGCGGGCTTTCTTGTGCATCATCTTTAGAAGAGGCTTTATTCTGGGATAACAGCCATGCAGACCAATTTGATGCAGTGTGTGGCGTATGGTCTGAGCACTGACAGGCTGACCCCCCACCCCTTCAACCTCTGCAGCAATGCTGGCAGCACTCATATGTCTATTTCCAAAGACAACCTCTGGATATGACGCTGAGCACGTGCACTCAACTTCTTTGGTCGACCATGGCGAGGCCTGTTCTGAGTGTAATCTGTGCTGTTAAACCGCTGTATTGTCTTGGCCAACATGCTGCAGCTAAGTTTCAGGGTCTTGGAAATCTTCTTATAGCCTAGGTTATTTTTATATAGAGCAACAATTATTTTTTTTCAGATCCTCAGAGATTTCTTTGCCATGAGGTGCCATGTTGAACTTCCAGGGACAAGAGTGAGAGCGATAACACCAAATTTAACACACCTGCTCCCCATTCACACCTGAGACCTTGTAACACTAATGAGTCACATGACACTGGGGAGGGAAAATGGCTAATTGAGTTCCAGTGGGTTCCAATAGAGGTGTACTCACTTTTGTTGCCAGCGGTTTAGACATTAATGGCTGTGTGTCGAGTTATTTTGAGGGGATCGTAAATTTATACTGTTATACAAGCTGTACACTCACTACTTTGCTACAATGTAAAGTGTAATTTCTTCAGTGTTGTCACATGAAAAGATATAATAAAATTAGGGCTGTTACCGATTAAAATTTTCGTGTTCGATTAATCGATTTTGTTTTTTAAATCGATTAATCGACTAATTTTATATTAATTATAATGTACATACAGATCCAACTACTTTTAGCTGATCTCCTTGAATTGCAACTCTGCATTAGTCAGTGGTAAATGTGGTATACACTATATACAATCACCCAACACTAGTTCGTTTCCACAATCCATGACTTAACTTCACAGTTCACACAAATACTTTTTAAATTCAAACTGTAGCACTGACGTAAGTAATTTTTTTTTTCCACAGTAGCGTGACAATCCCTCCACCTCCGGTCTAACTAATCACTCTCACCTTATGGCATGGACCCCTGTGCAAACAGGTGGTCATGCAAGCGGGTATCAAAAGGGTTAACACGGACCATAAACTTCTCTCACGTCTCCTTAGATCTCAGCAAGGACGCCAGGTCATGGGTAGAAAGAAAAGATCTAAGTGCTCACCGCTTAAGTACAAGATTACATTTTTGTGTTCAAACACAAACTACTCACATAAAGATGATAAAAACACAGCATGTAAAGCCGATAATCGTGTTAGTTCCGTAGGGCAGCAGCGGGTGATGTCATGCGTAGCTCTGCCCCGTACGCATTACGCTCAATCAGAACTTTGATGTCACCTGACTCCTCCCCCCTTCCCTTCGTTAGCAGACGGAGGCACTTGGGAAGGGGGGAGGAGTCCGGTGACATTGATGTCCGTGAAGACCCGGAAGCCGGCGGAGAGGTGAGTACTGATCAAAAGAATTTTGATCGATCAAAAAAATTTACGATTATTCAAGGAATTAATCTTTAATTTCCACAGCCCTAAATAAAATATTTACAAAAAGCTGAGGGGTGTACTCACTTGTGAGATACTGTATGTGTGTATATATGCACTCAAAAGTTTGCATACCCTGGCAGAAATTGTAAAATTTTGGCATCAATATTGAAAATATGACTGATAATGCCAAAAACTGTCTTTTATCTAAGGATAACCATCACATGAAGCCATTTATTATCATATTGTTTTTTTGGGATCCTTTTTAAATCATAATAACAGAAATCACCCAAAGGGTCCTGATAAAAAGTTTACATACCCTGGAATGTTTGGCCTTGGTACAGATACAGAAGGTGTCACACACAGGTTAAAATGGCTATTAAAGGTTAATTTCCCACATTTGTGGCTTTTTAAATCACAATTAGTGTCTGCGCAATCTTTCTTGATCTACCTGACCTTGGCTTGGTATCAAAAGAGCCCCTAATTGTCGACTTCTTAATATTATATTGCCATTTTAACCTGTGTGTGCCACCTTCTGTGTCTGTACCAAGGCCAATCGTTCCACGGTATGTCAACTTTTTATCAGGGCCATTTGGGTGATTTCTGTTTTTTTAATCCTTTTTAAATCATATTGATAATAGAAATCACCCAAATGGCCCTGGTAAAAAGTTGACATACCCTGGAATGATTGGTCTTGGTAAAGACACAGAAGGTGGCACACATAGGTT
>CM053028.1:617984823-618053037 GCA_028564925.1 Lithobates sylvaticus | reverse complement strand
ATGAACTTGCTTGCTATTACTGCGCTATATATACAGGAATACATAAAACAATTCAATTAGTCACTATTGACCGGACTGAATTGGAGTGCTTCGTGTTAAGTGGCGTGTGTCTCATGCCTCACATTCACCCACCAATCACGGGAGTACTGCGTGGGGGAGCACGTCGTACACGTCGCCAATTCATGTTGCAAGCCCATTAGTTATCGCGATATTGAGGCGGATGACTAAGCCTTCGATATGATTGCAGTCACGTGATTCATGGCTCGCAAAACAGAATGCGATATGGGTACCTTCATCGCCACATGATGACTCAGTCGACAAAGCCACACCCCTAGGCGTCAAAATCTCCAAATTAGAGCAGCGTCCAGGGGAGCCTACGTCAATAAATAGTCATCAGTGCTCAGTTTACACACCTCCTATATGCCGGGTGAGCCACATCTCGTTTCCTCAAATAAGGCTGATCATTCACCAGAGTAATATAAAGAAAACATGCCCCCCTCCTAACATCAATCATTTTGATAATGTGAAATCTATATACGGCAAATGCAAAATCTAGATGTCACTAAAAATACATAAATAGTAATTTACATACTTGTAAATCATATGGGAAACATAAAAACATTAGACTCCATCAAATAAGCCACTAAAATCTTTGATGTGTATGCAATATATAAACAAACCCATATATAAAATATGAATATAGACATAGGTCTACAGACATAGGTTGTAAAATATCTAAGAGAAGAACAGAGAACAAATAACAAATGATAATATAAATCTTAAGCTTGATTAATAAAAGCATTAATGTCCCAGTCTATATTCATCCCATAGGGCGAGTAAGATTTTAATTGGTGAATCCAGAATGTCTCAAGGCGCGCGTAAGACCCCTCTTAGACTGGAATCACCCCTCCGATGGGGGATACATTTACCTATGATCTGGCAATTTGTCCACCCAAAGGTAATGCTCCTTTATAAATAACGCCGTCACGATCTGGAAGGACTGGGCCTAGCACCCGATCATTCTTAGGTACCTTCCAGTGCCGGTTAAAAATATCTTTTATTTGTTTATGTTGTACAGAAAAAGAAGTAACGAAGGACCACTTGTACTTGGTATCTTGGACACGTCTAGGTTGATTTGTCAGCAATGAATTCCCATCTATCAGTGACACTTTACTGATTTCTTCATCTATGATGATTGAAGGGTAGCCCTTCTCTATGACTCGAGAATTGTAGCCTGGTGGTTGTAGTCGGATAAGTTCGTACAATTGTGTCTAATGCGTAACAGTTAGCTGTGTGGGACCGACTTCAACCATGATCCATGGCGACAACTGTCAACCGGAATGTATCCCTTCCGGTCATGGCTTTGAAAAAGGTTTTAGTAACGAATTGACGATTCATGATTGAAATTTCTAAATCCAAAAAATGTATAGTGGTAAAACTAGCCTCAAAGGTCAGTTTAACACCTCTGTTGTTACGGTTCAAAATTGTCATGAAATCGCACAAGGAATCTTCATCACCTTTTCAGGAGGAGGATGTCATCTATGTACCTGGCCCAAAGGCCCAACTCTGGTCTATTAAGGGTATAGACGACATCCTCCTCCCAGTGGGCTGGGGGCAAATTTGGTCCCCATAGCCACTCCTTTCTGCTGGAAAAAGAACTGGTTACTGAACCAGAAGTAATTATGTTTTGCTGCAAAACTAAGTAATTCCATGATAAATTCCTGTTGGATTCTGGGGATACTATCACTCTTTGTCAAATAAAATTCTACAGCTGATGACATCCTCTTGCTGTGGAAAGGCGATGAAGATTCCTTGTGCGATACTTGTATGTTTAGGGTTGTTGTCCTGCTGGAAGGTGAACCTCTGCCCCAGTCTAAAGTCTTTTGCAGACTCTAACAGGTTTTCTTCTAAGATTGCCCTGTATTTGGCTCCATTCATCTTCCCATCAACTCTGACCAGCTTCCCTGTCCCTGCTGAAGAAAATCATCCCCACAACATCATGATGCCACCACCATTTGTCATGGTTTGTTCAGGTTGATGTGCAGTGTTAGTTTTCTGCCACACACAGCATTTTGTTTTGGCCGTTTAAAAAGACAATCCGGGAGTGCGCATGCGCGGCGCCCTGTGATGGCCGCTTAACACAGGGCTCCGCACCGCTCCGATCCTCTTTGTATCCCCACAGCGCACCGCCGACTTCCAGCACTGATAGACCGGGACCGGAGGCTACCAGGACCAACTGGGCTAATTAATCAGGTCGGGGGGAGCGGCAGAAGTATTCCTAGACCTGCGGCTTCTGAGTTACTGAGGCGGCCGAATTACACAAGATGGCGGCGGAGCGGCCGCCTCATGAGGTAATCCCCAGCCATAACGGATCCTCTCCCTGGCATGATGGACAAGGTACTGAGGTATGCAGGGGGGTCCCCTCACCATCAGCCTGCAGTGGGCCACTATCCCCAGCCTCCACAATCTCCCTGCTTGACCAGACACTGGAGGAAATGTAAAGGATCTCTCCCTCAGGAGCTCCCACACATAGCCATATTACCCCTCACCCTGCAGCAGCCCTGAATGTCTCCCAGCTCCCATTACCTCATCTGGACATGTCCCTCATGTTTTCAAAGTTTGCTGAAATGCTTGATAGAGGCTTAGCTCACACAGCTTACAAGATTACCAATGAGATAAAGGCTGATCTTCAGCTGATGGGATCACGTATTGATTGTGTTGAAAATAAATTGGATGCCACGATCGATCGAGTGAACCAAAATTCTGATAGATTTCAGGAGCTACACGATCAATTAGAAGGGGCAATGGCTAAAATCGATGATTTTGAAAATAGGTCCAGAAGGCTCAATTTCAGGGTCAGAGGCCTGCCTGAATCCATAACGGACATTCCAGACGCAATTCACTCCCTTATCAAATCTCTCATCCCCGATATCAGGGCTCACAGGCTAGAGCTGGATCGCGCTCATAGAGCATTGGGCCCCCCACGCCAAGATGGCCTTCGCCGTGACATAGTGGTCAAACCGCACTACTACAGTGTTAAGGAGGAAATCATGCGGAGGGCCCGAACAACACCGCAGTTACAACTACAGGGTCACCCGATACAAATCTACGCAGACATCTCCCCCTTCACTATCCAGAAGAGAAGGTCCCTTAAACCATTGCTGGCGATCCTGACGCAAAAGAACATCAAATATTGGTGGCTATTTCCCTTCAGCCTGAAATTTGATTTTAATGGCAAACCGTATAGATTCTCATCTTTTCCTGACGGGGAATTACTGCTCCGCAAACTGGGACTAATCCCCACGGATCCTCCATCCCCTATGCAGGCATCCTCATCCGGAATGTCTAAACGCCCACCGCCTTCAAGCCCTCTCACCTCCCTCTGGAATACACCCAGGAACAAGAAAGCTAAAGAAGGACTACCTCCGTGACTCTGACGGGACTCTCATTTTTTCTTTTCAATCCCGGTATCATTCCTGAATGTGTCGGGACCTCTGCTGGCCCCCTGATGTTTTTATTCATTGATTTTTTTTTCTCCAGGCCTACTAGTTCTATGTAGGATGTTACAATTTTCCATTGGTCTTGGTCTCTTGACTTTTATGATTACGGCGTTCATTTAATATGTTAATTCTGCCTTAATAGTTTGGGGTGCAGAGGATGGAGCGGGCCTTTGCCGCACCCCCCCACACTTGGACAGGCAACCTGTGCGGTTTTGCCTCTCCTGGTATGGGCGTTACCCCCTTTGTGGGGTACTCCGTGTTCTTTATCTTGGGTGGGGTGAATCTTACTTTGCCCCAACCTCAAGTCGACCCTTTTTCTGTTCCTTCTCCTTTCCTCCCTCTTTTCCTACTTTTCTTAATCTCTTCTTTATTTTTTGCAGCTCTGGAGGCGGTATCTCTCATCCGAGGTTATTATCGGGATGCTGATCTGCTTCCGGGTTCCGTTGCTCTGAGATGGTGTACTTCTAGCATGAAGGTAAGTGCTCCGTTATCATATGCCCTTTCTCACACTCTGCTCCATCGCTAACAAGACCACCCAAGGTACTTCCCTCCGCATAGCTTCTTATAACGTTCAGGGACTTAACTTCCCTTTAAAACGCAAAAAGATTTTTCAACAATACCATGCCCAAAATATAGACATTTTATTTCTGCAGGAAACTCACTTCCCTAAATCTTATCAACCCTCCTTCATTCACGCAAAATTCCCTAGATTTTACCTGGCCAACTCTGATAACAAAACCAAAGGCGTGGGTATATTCTTCTCCGGTAGGACTCAGTTCACCCTGGTCTCTGAATTTAAGGACCCTGAAGGCAGATTCCTTCTTGTTAAGGTGCTCATCTCAGAACAACTCTACTCCCTCATTTCATATTACGCCCCTAACAAGGGCCAAGCAAAGTTTTTTCAATCCCTTCTCCAAACGCTAGCTCCTCTTACGGACGGTATAGTCATATATGGAGGAGACTCCAACCTAGCATTTGATGCGGGCATTGATAAATTGCGTCCCCCAAACAAAAACCGGTTACGTCCGACCAGGCAGAGTCTACAGGTGGCCAGACATTTATACCATTTTGGCTTGGTGGATATATGGAGGGAACTTAACCCTAGGGCTAAAGATTATACACACTTCTCTAGCCCCCATCAAACCTTCGCGAGAATTGATCATTTCTTTATGCTCCAACAGCATATCCCGTTGGCACAACGGTCGGTCATTAGGGACTCTGTTTTGTCGGACCATTCTATGGTCATTTTGTATTTATCAGGTGGCTCTACTTCTCGCCCAGAGTTCCGATGGAGACTTAATGCCTCCATTCTTAGCAATCCAACACAGGCTCGGGAGATTGAAAAGCACATTCAGGAGTATTTTAGAATCAATGATGCTGATGCGATCTCCCCTGCTGTGCTATGGGCGGCCCACAAGGCCACGATTAGAGGTCACCTAATCCAAATATCTTCTAGACTGCGCAAGGCTCGTAAGGCAGAAATAGAGAGGTTGGAAAGGGAATTTTCAACGCTGAGCAAACTACATAAATCCAAATCTTCCTTACGCTCTGCGGATAGGCTAGATGCTGCCCGCACTGCATTGAATTTAGTTCTCACCGCTAGGGCTGAGAAGGAGCTCAGATGGGAGGGAGGACGCTTCTATCACCAAAAAGATAGACTTGGGACTCTACTGGCTAGACGTTTAACTCCTAAAAACAGATCCTATACTCTCCCTAAAATTAAATTAAAAAACGGTTCACTCTCATAGAATCCTCAAAAGATCATGGAAGCCTTCCATGAGTTTTACCTAGCCCTCTATAGCAAACCGGAGTCAGCCCCCTCGCATGATGCCGTTAACGCGTTCCTGTCCTCCATACAACTTCCTAGATTGAAAGATCATCATAGAGAGGAACTTGAATCCCCTATTTCCGCTGAGGAAGTTGAACATGTCATCAAAAATCTAAAAACTAATTCGGCGCCAGGCCCGGATGGCTTTGCTGTCCCTTACTATAAACACTTCTCCCAGACACTTGCTCCATACCTTGCATGCTTCTTTAACCATCTCCGGACTGGGACACCATTAGACACTTCTCTGAATTCAGCGTTTGTGACCGTTATCCCCAAGCCAGGAAAGGATCCTAGTGACACCTCTAATTACAGACCTATATCCTTAATCAATAATGATCTCCAAATTTTGACTAAAATTGTAGCAGACAGAATCTCTAATTTTATTCGCCATTACATTCACAAGGATCAGGTCGGATTTATCACAGGGAGACAGGGACCGGATCAAATTAGGAGGGCGGTAGATGTTATCTCACTTTTGAGATCGGGATGGGATGGGACCCCCCCACAACAGGGTTTCTTACTTTCCCTGGATATTACAAAGGCCTTCGATTCAGTTTCCTGGTCCTTCTTGATCCCTACCCTGGAAAAATGGGGATTTGGTCAGTCTTTTCTGAATTTAATTAATGCACTTTACTCGTCCCCTTCTGCCCAAATCAAACTGCAGGGATACTACTCGAAGCCTTTCCCAATTTTACGCGGCACAAGACAGGGCTGCCCCCTTTCACCACTGATCTTTGCCATGATCATCGAGACTCTGGCCATTGCCATCAGATCTGATCCCAATATACAGGGGATCCGCTGCGGACCGCAAACACATAAATGCGCACTATTTGCGGACGATGTATTGCTTTTTATCTCGTCTCCAAGCACTTCTCTTCCAATTATATGTAAATTGTTAGATGATTTTGGCAAAGTATCAGGACTTCGGGTCAATTACTCGAAGTCCCTGGCACTCAATATTAACTTACCTTCTCCGCTGGTTTTACAACTACGTGATAACTTCAGGTTTGGCTGGACAGATTCAGTGCTCCCATACTTGGGGAATAATTTGACGGCTTCAATAGACAGGCTGTACTCGGCCAACTACCCTGCCACCTTTCGCAGACTTGAAGACGATCTTGTCTTTTGGGACCGACTGGGTATATCTTGGTTGGGCAGGGTTAACTCTGTAAAGCTGACCTTACTCCCCCGCATCCTGTGTCTCTTTCGCTCTCTCCCCATCCCTGTCCCCAGGGACCGGATTCGGAGCTTTCAATCCAAAATTATAAGGTTTATATGGGGATCCAAAGGACATAGAATTGCGAGGGGAACACTCTTTCGCAACAGGGACCAGGGTGGACTGGGAGTACCGAATATTCTTTGGTACTATCAGTCTGCTCATCTCTCCCAACTCTCGACTATCTATTCAAAAATAGCTCACCCAGATTGGGTTCTCATGGAACGTCAGTCTATACCAGGTTACACCCTGGACTACATCCTTTGGTGCCCTTCCAAAGAAAGACCCGCCATACTAGCTCCCACCCTATCACACTCGCTCTCTCTCTGGGACTCTCTTAGAAAGGAGCCACACCTGATCTCTAACTGGTTTCCACTATCACACAGTTTTAGGAATCCCCTCTTTCCCCCTGGTCAAATCATCAGGGCCTTTAGCTGGTGGCTGGATAAGGGGTTATATAGGATTGGTCACTTTGTAACCTCATCAGGCCCTATCACATTAACCCACTGCATTAATAAACTTGGTATGCCACAAACTGAGAAATTCAGATTCCAACAAATTTCCCACTTCCTTAGATCATTAGGACTCTCATCCTCCAAGTCCCCATCCATAACTGAATACGAGCTTTGGTGTGGTCAGGCCATGGAGCAGAGGGGTGGGATATCGGTGATTTACCGAGCTTTAGCTCAAGCGGACTCTAAAACGCTCTTCATGCTAGAATGGGAAACTGACCTTCAACAGCATTGGTCTCTCGCAGACTGGCGTAAAGCATCGTGTACGCCACGAAAGGCCTACTCAATACTGCTCTGGTAGAAGCAAATCTAAAAGTAATGATGAGATGGTATATGGTTCCGTTACGACTTGCTAGAATTTACCCGACTACTTCGCCCCTATGTTTCCGCAACTGTGGTCATGTTGGTTCCTTTCTACATATTTGGTGGGAATGCCCAAAAATAAGGAAACTCTGGAACAACATCTTCCATATTATCAGGAAGCTTACCTCTTTTCCAGTACCTAACTCACCTCAATATGCATTACTTAACTTTCCCCAACAGGGTATCCCAAAATTGTCTCACTATCTTATAAGGTTTATCCTTTTAGGAACTAAGATGACCATAGCCCGGGCTTGGAAGCAGCCCACGGTATCCTTGCGACTAGTTAAACGAAAGATAACCTGGATTATGGTTCAGGAAAAAACAGTCAGCATCTTCTTAGATTTGGTGGACAGACACACAGCAGTATGGGAACCATGGATCAAGTACATTTCTAGTTCTACATGATCCTCGGTACTTTCAGACTGTCCCGGAGCAAGAGAGATCCCCTCCATATAACGCTACTGATGTGCGCCTCCTCTTTTCTGTTTCTTACTTTATCTTTTCCCTGTTCTCCCTCCCTTCCCTACTGACTCCGAGTTGCTTTAGGGTATTTCAAAGTTGTCAGCTTTCGTTGAATTTATTTACATTTGACAGACTGCACATGGTATACGGTGGTTAGCTTACTAGTAACTTTACATCATATATTGATTTTCTCAAGTATATTGCGTTAATTTCCCTCTTCTAGATATACTTCGCTTTCGATTGTTTTACAGGGGGGAGGGTGAATCCCATCTCCCAGCACAGTTAGATCCCTTTTGGGGTGCTGGGGCTGGGATGTATCCTCATACCCCAGTCAGGGTTATATATCTAGATGGCCGTGTGCTAGTTTGCTACTCACCGAGTGGTGGCCTACTGGGCTTGAACAAAGTCTCCACAGAATATATACAATATCAAACAGTTTTTACTATGGGTATTGTCTTTTATTTTTTTATTTTTTTGGTTTGTTTGTTTGTTTTATTTTATTTTTGTCAAATTTTTGTTTTTTTGTTGTTTGTTTGTCATGCTGTATTTTGATGCCACATCGCCTTTGTCAAATGTAACTTGCACTGTTTTTACATTGTTGTATTTCTTCGATCATTCAATAAAAATCTATTGTCAGGAAGGGTGTAAATCCTTCCGGGGCTGAAGTGATTAATGTGGTTGGCACATTTGCATTGAAGTCAATAGGGGGCGATTTTCCTTGGAGTCAATGGGACGCAATTTTGCATTGACGTCATTAGAGGGCGTTTTTGTATTGCAGTCAACAGAACAAGATTTTGCATTCAAGTCAATGGGACGCTGTTTTGCTTCGAAGTCCCTAGGGGGCGTTTTTGCATTACAGTCAATGGGACGCAATTTTGCATTACGGTCAATAGGACGCAATTTTGCATTGAAGTCACTAGGGGACCTTTTTTGCATTGAAGTCAGTGGTATGCAATTTTACATTATAGTCAATGGCAGGGCTCAAAATTTCAAGTCCTGAGCTACTAGCCAGGCCTTAAGTGTTACTCGCCACCATTTGGCCAACCCAATCCCTACCATGCACCGCCCCTAATTCCGCCCCTATACATGCCCTCATAAATGATCTCATGAAATTACACTTAAATGTTCTATGCAGAATTAAGTTGCAAAAATAAATATTAACGACAACTTTATCAGTGCCCACCATTGCAGCCTCACCTGTGCCCACCATTGCAGCCTCGCCTCACCTGTGCCCACCATTGCAGCCTCAGCTCACCTGTGCTCACCATTGCAGCCTCAGCTCACTGTGCCCACCAATGCAGCCTCAGCTCACTGTGCCCACTATTACAGCCTCACCTCACCTGTGCCCACCATTGCAGCCTCAGCTCACCTGTGCCCACCATTGCAGCCTCAGCTCACCTGTGCCCACCATTGCAGCCTCGCCTCACCTGTGCCCACCATTGCAGCCTCGCCTCACCTGTGCCCACCATTGCAGCCTCACCTCACCTGTGCCCACCATTGCAGCCTCACCTCACCTGTCCCCACCATTGCAGCCTCAGCTCACCTGTGCCCACCATTGCAGCCTCACCTCACCTGTGCCCACCATTTAAGCCTCAGCTCACCTGTGCCCACCATTGCAGCCTCACCTCACCTGTGCCCACCATTGCAGTCTCACCTCACCTGTGCCCACCATTGCAGCCTCCCCTCACCTCACCTGTGCCCACCATTGCAGTCTCACCTCACCTGTGCCCACCATTGCAGCCTCCCCTCACCTCACCTGTGCCCACCATTGCAGTCCCACCTCACCTGTGCCCACCATTGCAGCCTCCCCTCACCTCACCTGTGCCCACCACTGCAGTCTCACCTCACCTGTGCCCACCATTGCAGCCTCACCTCACCTGTGCAGAGGATCATCATGGGGAAGAGGAAAGCCGCCGGATCACGATAGCCTGCTGTTACAGTTTACATTGCAATTGCCTCCACAGCTGGGCTGCCAGGGAGTGGGGGGTGAGTACCGCTGGCATGCAGGGTTGAACAGGAGCCGCTCTACAATCGATCGGTCCGGGGGAAGAGAGCATGGATCACAGAGCGATAGCCTGCTGTTACAGTTTACATTGGAATTGCCTCCGCCTCGTGATTACACACAGCCCCGCCCCCTCCTGACCCCGCGCCTGTTACAGACATTGTGATAGACAGAACGCATCCCAGAATTGTACTGGCGTTCTGTCTATCACAGGCGCGGGGTCAGGAGGGGGCGGGGCTGTGTGAAGTCATGAGCGGAGGCAATTCCAATGTAAACAGTAACAGCAGGCTATCGCTCTGTGATCCGTGCTCTCTTCCCCCGGACCGAACGATGGTAGAACGGCTCCTGTTCAACCCCGCATGCCGGTGGTACTCGCCCCCCACTCCCTGGCAGCCCAGCTCCTCGCCAGAAACAATTTTCCACTCGCAAAATGCGAGTGGAAAATTTGAGCCCTGGTCAATGGGACGCAATTTTGCATTGAATTCCCTAGGGGGTGTTTTGCAGTGAAGTCAATGGGATGCGATTTTGCATTGTAGTCAATGGGACGCGATTTTGCATTGAAGTCAATAGGACGTAGCATGCCCTAACGGCAAAACGCTGATAACCCTCATTTTTGGCCGATGATTTTCAGCAGCTGATATATCGGTACATCCCTACTGCAAGTGCTAAAAATTCCCCAACTAAAGATACATAAATATTTTCAAACATGGTGTATTTCAGTCCTTAACCTGTAGCTGACCGCCCACTGTCAAATGACGGCGGGACGGTGCAGCTATTGTGGCGGGCCGCCGTCATATGACGGCGCTCGCTTTTTGGTCACTAGGGGACACGCGGGCGCCGCGGGAGGCGTGCGCGTGTGCCCGCCGCGTAGCTGGGGACCAGATGCGCGTCCCCGGCGGCCGCGATGTCCGCCAGGCACCCGCGATTGCCCGGTAATCGAGCAGGACGTGGATCTGTGTGTGTAAACACACAGATCCACGTCCTGTCAGAGGAGAGGAGACCGATGGTGTGTCCCTTGTACATAGGGACACCGATCGGTCTCCACCCCCAGTCAGTCCCCTCCCCCCACAGTTAGAATCACTAAGATAGGGAACATATTAACCCCTGCAGCGCCCCCTAGTGTTAACCCCTTCCCTGCCAGTCACATTTATACAGTAATCAATGCATTTTTATAGCACGGATCGCTGTATAAATGTGAATGGTCCCAAAAATGTGTCAAAAGTGTCCGATATGTCCGCCGCAATGTCGCAGTCATGATAAAAAAATCGCAGATCGCCGCCATTATTAGTAAAAAAAATATAATACTAAAAATGCTATAAACCTATCCCCTATTTTGTAGACGCTATAACTTTTGCACAAACCCATCAATAGACGCTTATTGCGATTTTTTTTTTACCAAAAATATGTAGAAGAATACGTATCGGTCTAAACTGAGGAAAAAATTTGTTTAAAAAAAAAAATTGGATATTTATTATAATAAAAAGTAAAAAATATTGCGTTTTTTCAAACTTGTCCCTCTTAATTTGTTTATAGCGCAAGAAATAAAAACCGCAGAGGTGATCAAATACCACCAAAATAAAGCTCTATTTGTGGAGAAAAAATAATAAAAATGTTATTTGGGTACAGCGTTGCATGACCGCACAATTGTCATTCAAAATGCGACAGCGATGAAAGCTGAAAAATGGCTTGGTCAGGAAGGGGGTGTTCGTACCTGGTAGGCAAGTGGTTAATATAAGGTACAAAAAAAAGTTTCAAAAACACTTTGTGCTTCCTTTAAATTCACTCCTGAACCGCATTACTGCTCTGTGGAGCTGTAAAAGGTCTATTTCCGCTAAGTAGCAGCAAACTCATGAAAAGACCGAGCATAATCCAAGATACGACCCTGGCTCCTTCTGCACACAGGAAAACTGTAATCTGCCATCGCTAAAGGTGAATAATATGGCATCCAAAATTATACAGCCCACGTTTGTGTGTAGGCTTACTCAACTGTCACCTCCTAAACCCAGAGCCTCTTGTCTCTTGTGGGAACTTAGATGTGAGATGAGAGACGATTTTTTTGAAAACCGTTTCCCGCATTCCGAACACAAATATGGTCGATCACCCGTGTGCGTTCTTTGATGTGGAATAAGATGGGCTCTCTGCGTAAAACTTTCCCCACATTCAGGGCAGGAAAATGGCTTCTCTCCTGTGTGAAGTCTTTCGTGTTTGGCAAGTAGTGATTTTTCAGAAAAACTCTTCCCACATTCTGAACAGGAATACGGCTTCTCCCCGGTGTGGCTTCGTTGGTGTTTGATAAGTAGCTCCTTCCAAGAGTAACATTTTCCGCACTCTGAACATGAAAAAGGCTTCTCTCCCGTGTGAGTCCTTTCATGGGCAATAAGAGTGGCTCTCAGGGAAAAACATTTCCCACATTCCGAACAGGAATACGGCTTTTCCCCCGTGTGAACTTTTTCGTGCCGGAAGAGAGTGTATTTACGCGAAAAACATTCTCCGCACTCAGAGCAAGAAAATGGCTTCTCTCCCGAGTGAGTCGTCTGGTGTGATATAAGGTGCACTCTCTGGTTGAAGGACTTTGCACATTCCGGACAGGAAAACGGCTTCTCAGCTGTGTGAGTCCTCTGGTGCGTAGCAAGGTTGGATTTTTCAGTGAAACATTAACCACTTCCCGACCGCCCCATGTAGATATACGTCGACCGCAGAATGGCAGAATGGCGTACAGGCAGAACCACGTACCTGTACGTGCCATTCTTCAGGCGCGTGGGGGGTCCGATCGGACCCCCCCCGGCCGGCGGGGACGGTCGGGATCGCTTCAGGAGCGATCCGGGATGAGGGGACGGCCAGTGGTTTCTGGCCACCCCCTCGCGATCGCTCCTGGCGAATCAGATGCTTCCTCTGTCTGTGTCAATCAAAACACAGGCAGAGGAAGTGATGTCACACTCGGTGCGCCGGTCTATGTGACCGGAACGCCGAGGAGTCAACACACACAGGTTAGTGCACCAACAGTACACTGACACCAGTACACATAGGCACACAAAACACCCCCCTGTCACCCCCAGATCACCCCCAGATCCCCCCCCCCCCCCCCCCCCCCAGTCACAGTGTCACTAATTGCAGTGATCATTTATTTACTGATCACTGCATTTAGTGTCAGTGTGACTGTAATAACTGTCAGTGCAGTTAGTTTTAGGTCCAAGGTAGCCCCCACCCCCCCCTAATAAAGGTTTAACCCCTTGATTGCCCCCCAGGTAACCCTTTCACCCCCTTTTGCCAGTGTCACTAAGCGATCGTTTTTCTGATCGCTGTATTAGTGTCACTGCTGTCGCTAGGTAACCATTTTTTTTTTTAGGTAACCGCCATGTTTATATAGGTTCATAAATAGGTTTATAGGTCAGGTACCCCCATATTACAACCTAAATAAAGGTTTTAACCCCCTGATTGCCCCTAGAGTTAACCCTTTCACCAGTGATCACAGTATAACTGTCACTGGTGACGCTGGTTAGCCAGTTAGTTATTTCGTTATTTAGGTTCCCCGTCAGGTTTTTATATAGCGTCAGGTACCCCCATATATTACCTAATAAAGGTTTTAACCCCCTGATTGCCCCTAGTTAACCCTTTCACCCCCTTTTGCCAGTGTCACTAAGCGATCGTTTTTCTGATCGCTGCATTAGTGTCGCTAGGTAACCAGTTTTTTTTTTAGGTTAACCGCCATGTTTATATAGGTTCATAAATATGTTTATAGGTCAGGTACCCCCATATTACAACCTAAATAAAGGTTTTAGCCCCCTGATTGCCCCTAGTTAACCCTTTCACCCCCTTTTGCCAGTGTCACTAAGCGATCGTTTTTCTAATCGCTGCATAAGTGTCACTGGTGCCGCTAGGTAGCCAGTTTTTTTTTTTAGGTAACCGCCAGGTTTATATAGGTTCATAAATAGGTTTATAGGTCAGGTACCCCCATATTACAACCTAAATAAAGGTTTTAACCCCTGATTGCCCCTAGAGTTAACTCTTTCACCAGTGATCACAGTATAACTGTCACTGGTGACGCTGGTTAGCCAGTTAGTTATTTAGGTTCCCCGTCAGGTTTTTATATAGCGTCAGGTACCCCCATATAATACCTAATAAAGGTTTTAACCCCCTGATTGCCCCTAGTTAACCCTTTCACCAGTGATCACCGTATAACTGTTACGGGTGACGCTGGTTAGATAGTTTGTTTTTTATACTGTCAGGGCACCCGCCATTTATTACCCAATAACGGTTTAACCCCCTGATCGCCCGGCGGGTGATATCAATTAGGTTTTAGGGTCAAATAAGGTCTGCGTCGCCCCAGGTTAGTGCCAGCACCGCAAACACCCACGCACAAAGCATACACCTCCCTTAGTGGTACAGTATCTGAACAGATCAATATCTGATCTGATCAGATCTATACTAGCGTCCCAGCAGTTTAGGGTTCCAAAAAAACGCATTGTTAGCGGCATCAGCCCAGATACCTGCTAGCACCTGCGTTTTCCCCCTCCGCCCAGCCCAGCCCACCCAAGTGCAGTATTGATCGATCACTGTCATTTAGAAAACACTAAGCACACATAACTGCAGCGTTCGCAGAGTCAGGCCTGATCCCTGCGATCGCTAACAGTTTTTTTGTGGTAGCGTTTTGATTCAGTCGCTAACAGTCAGGAGCTTTTTTACCTGTAAATCTCAAAAAAATAAAAAAAAAAAAATAGTTGTCGTTTTATTGTTCTCTCTCTATTGTTGCTCTTTTTTTTTACTCCATTCTATTCTGCAATGTTTTATTATGTTTTATCATGCTTGCTTTTCAGGTATGTAATTTTGTTTACTGTGTTTTAGTGTTAACCATTTTTTTGTTTTCAGGTGCGCCATTCAGTTGCAGCGCGGATTTATTTATCTTGACAGCAACAGTGTTTGCTCCCACGATACATAAAGACGCGACTCCAACACTGTAGGAGGTGATTTCACCACCACAGTTAAAAAAAAGAGCATATATGCCGAAGCATGGGGGCAGCAGGGGGGGGGGGAGCGATTGGCTCCTAATGCTGCGTACATACGGTCGAAATTCCGACGGAGCCTTGCCCCGTGGAAGAGTGCAACCGTGTGTACATGGCATAACTTTTGTGGGAGGATGCCCCCATGCTTCGGCATATATAAATGGTGCATGTATGCCCATCATTAGAAGTGGGTGGATGAAGGGAGGTATTCTAATGGTGGGCATACCCACCAATCAATCTCTTTTTTTCGTTCAGCCAAGAGGCTGCATGAAAAATAAAGATTACAATATATGTCCAGTATGTTGCTGGACTTTGAATGGTTATACCAGAATGATGCCTGCAGGTTTAGGTATCATCTTGGTATCATTCTTTTCAGCCAGTGATCGGCTTTCATGTAAAAGCAATTCTAGCGGGTAATTAGCCTCTAGACTGCTTTTACAAGCAGTGGGAGGGAATGTCCCCCCTCCCGGATATAAACCGCGCCATTGGGAAATTGGGAAAGCGTTTTATCACACCGATCTTGGTGTGGTCAGATGCTTTGAGGGCAGAGGAAAGATCTAGGGTCTAACAGACCCCAATTTTTTCAAAAAAAGAGTACCTGTCACTGCCTATTGCTATCATAGGGGATATTTACATTCCGTGAGATAACAATAAAAATGATAACAAAAGAAAAAAATGGAGGGAACAGTTTTAAAATAAAATAAAAAAGCTAAATAAATAAAAAAAATTAAAAAAAAAAAAAAAAAGCACCCCTGCCCCCCCTTCTCTTGCGCAAAGGCGAACACAATCGTTGGTCTGGCGTCATACGTAAACAGCAATTGCACCATGCATGTGAGGTATCACCGCGAAGGTCAGATCGAGGGCAGTAATTTTAGCAGTAGACCTCCTCCGTGAATCTAATGTGGCATCATGTAAAGGCTTTTAAAGGCTTTTAAAAATGTATGTAGTTTGTCGCCACTGCGTGTTTGTGCGCAATTTCAAAGCATGTCCTGTTTGGTATCCATGTACTCGGCCTAAGATCATATTTTTTATTTCATCAAAAATTTGAGCAATGTAGTGTGTTTTAGTGCATTAAAATAAAAAAAAGTGTATTTTTTCCACAAAAAATGCGTTTGAAAAATCGCTGCGCAAATACTGTGTGGAAAGAAAAAATGCAACACCCACCATTTTAATCTGTAGGGCCTTTGCTTTAACAATATATATAGTGTTTGGGGGTTCAACGTAATTTTCTTGCAAAAAAAAAAATATGTGTTTTCATGTAAACAAAAAGTGTCAGAAAAGGCTTTGTCTACAAGTGGTTAGAAGAGTGGGTGACGTGTGACATAGGCTTCTAAATGTTGTGCATAAAATGCCAGGACAGTTCAAACCCCCCCCCAAATGACCCCATTTTGGAAAGTAGACACCCCAAGCTATTTGCTGAGAGCAATGTTGAGCCCATTAAATTTTTTTTTTTTTTTTGTCCCAAGAGATTGAATAATGAAAAAAAAAAAAATATATATATTTTTTTTACAAAAAGTTGTCACTAAATGATATATTGCTCAAACATGCCATAGGCATATGTGGAAATACACCCCAAAATACATTCTGTTGCTTCTCCTGAGTACGGGGATACCACATGTGTGGGACTTTTTGGGAGCCTAGCCGCGTACGTCACCCCAAAAACCAAGCACCGCCTTCAGGCTTTCTAAGGGTGTAAATTTTTTTTTTATTTCACTTCTCACTGCCAATCACAGTTTCGCAGGCCATGGAATGCCCAGATGGCATAAAACCCCCCAAACTGACCCCATTTTGGAAAGTAGACACCCCAAGCTATTTGCTGAGAGGTATTGTGAGTATTTTGCAGATCTCGCTTTTTGTCACAAAGTTTTGAAAATTGAAAAAAGAAAAAAAATATTTTTTTTTCTTTACTTTCTTCATTTTCAAAAACAAATGAGAGCTGTAAAATACTCACCATGCCTCTCAGCAAATAGCTTGGGGTGTCTACTTTCCAAAATGGGGTCATTTGGGGGGGTTTTGTGCTATTTTGGCATTTTATGGCCTTCGAAACTGTGATAGGTAGTGAGGAGTGAAATCAAAAATTTGCACCCTTAGAAATCCTGAAGACGGTGCTTGGGTTTCGGGGCCCCGTACGCGGCTAGGCTCCCAAAAAGTCCCACATATGTGGTATCCCCATACTCAGGAGAAGCAGCAAAATGTATTTTGGGGTGCAATTCCACATATAACTATGGCATGTGTGAGCAATATATCATTTAGTGACAACTTTTTTTTATTTTTTTTTTATTTTTTATTTTTTGTCTTTATTCAATCACTTGGGACTAAAAAAAAAAATATTCAATGGGCTCAACATGCCTCTCAGCAAATAGCTTGGGGTGTCTACTTTCCAAAATGGGGTCATTTGGGGGGGTTTTGTGCTATTTTGGCATTTTATGGCCTTCGAAACTGTGATAGGTAGTGAGGAGTGAAATCAAAAATTTGCACCCTTAGAAATCCTGAAGGCGGTGCTTGGGTTTCGGGGCCCCGTACGCGGCTAGGCTCCCAAAAAGTCCCACACATGTGGTATCCCCATACTCAGGAGAAGCAGCTAAATGTATTTTGGGGTGCAATTCCACATATAACCATGGCATGTGTGAGCAATATATCATTTAGTGACAACTTTTTGAAAACATTTTTTTTTTTTTTTTTTTTTGTCTTTATTCAATCACTTGGGACTAAAAAAAAAAATATTCAATGGGCTCAACATGCCTCTCAGCAAATAGCTTGGGGTGTCTACTTTCCAAAATGGGGTCATTTGGGGGGTTTTGTACTTCCCTGCCATTTTAGCACCTCAAGAAATGAGATAGGCAGTCATAAATTAAAAGCGGTGTAAATTCCAGAAAATGTACTCTAGTTTGTAGACGCTATAACTTTTGCGCAAACCAATAAATATACGCTTATTGGCATTTTTTTTACTAAAGACATGTGGCTAAATACATTTTGGCCCAAATGTTTGATTAAAATTGAGTTTATTAGATTTTTCTTATAACAAAAAGTAGAAAATATCTTTTTTTTTCAAAATTTGCAGTCTTTTTTTTCCGTTTATAGCGCAAAAAATAAAAATCACAGAGGCAATCAAATACCATCAAAATAAAGCTCTATTTGTGGGAAGAAAAGGACGCCAATTTCGTTTGGGTACAACATTGCATGACCGCGCAATTACCAGTTAAAGCAGTGCAGTGCGAAATTGAAAAAAGACCTCTGGTCCTTTGGCTGCCTTTGGCTGCCAAATGGTCCGGGGCGGAAATTCCGATCGTGTGTACACAATTCCGACCCACAAAGTGCCACGCATGCTCGGAATCAAGCAGAAGAGCAGCACTGGCTATTGAACTTAACTTTTCCCAAGCTCGTCGTACGTGTTGTACGTCACCGCATTCTTGATGTTCGGAATTTTCGACCAACTTTGTGTGACCATGTGTATGCAAGACAAGTTTGAGCCAACATCCGTTGGAAAAATCCCATGGATTTTGTTGTTGGAAAACCCTATTGTGTGTACGGGGCATAACACTAATGCTGGCCATACACTATACGAAAAATCAGCCGAACCCATTTACGAAAAACAAACATTCGGCTGTGAGCGCAAACGATAGTGCCATCATGTAATGACCGATAAATCGTTCAGTGAAAATAAATGAATCAATTATATTTTCGTTTTTTTACATATACCTAGTGCAGACAGTTCGGAAGGGAAACACATTACCCTTTCAATTTATCGTTCGTTCGGCAGAAAATTTCCAAACCTATCCTTCGTTTTTTCGGCTCAAAAACGTCCCAACGATTATCAATTTTGTGCACATTAACTGGCCCGAAAAACGAACTGTCTAAATGACCGAATTTCGGACGATTTTTCGTATAGTGTATGGCCAGCATAACCCTCCATGTAATCTCAACACCAGCACTCCCTGTAACCTTCACACTAACCCCTCCCACATGGGCCAATTGTCGGCCGACATTGGATGGACTGTTCAATGTATGGCAGCTGGCCAGACAAAAGCCAACTGGCTCTCGATCAGCGCTCTCAGACAATGGCTGAGGGCGCTTACTGTAGTGTTCTGGCAGGGGGGCCACCAGCCTGTCAGAACACAATAAAACAGCAGGGGAGATCGCTGCACTAACGTTGGATCGATAGTACAGTGGCTCTGACCAGAGCTGTCAGTTTTGTTTGTTCAACCTGCTGGGTGTGTACCAGGCTTTATAAAGGGACTGCGATATTGCGGCAGACAATCTGACACCAACTGATGCTTTTGACACTGTGGGAACCAGTGACACTAATACAGTAATCAATTCTAAAAATATGCATTGTCACTATACTAATGACACTGGCTGGGAAAGGGTTAAACATATAGGCGATCAAAGGGTTAAATGTGTGCCTAGCTAGTGTTTTTGTGTGTTTACTCTGAAGTGCTTTTACTAAGGGATGTGCTGGATTTTACTCCCTGTTTTGCAAAGAAACAAAACCCAGCACATCCCCGCTGACTGAATGGAGCTCTGCCTTGTTTACAAAGCTCCATCCAGTGTCTCTTCTCGCTGATCAGTGGGTGCTGGTGGTCATCTACTGGCCGGCACCGGCTGATCAGCTTCTGCTGTGACTAGTCACAGTAGAAGTGACGTGCCGGCAGTGCGCGTGTGCGCCTCCTACCTGGCAGAACAGAATCACGTATATATACACGTGATTCTGTGCAAAGCGGCTGCCCTGTACCAGTACCAATAGGGCGGTCATTTATTGGTAAAGAATTAAAATGATTGTAAAGTCTCATTTAAAAAAAAAAACATGTTATACTTACTTGCTTTGTGCAGTGGATTTGCACAGAGCAGCCCAGATCCTCCTCTTCTCATGTCCCTCTTCAGTGCTCCTGGCCCCTCCCTCCTGTCAAGTCACCCCACACAAGCAGCTTGCTATGGGGGAACCCGAGCCAAGCTGCAGCTCAGTGTGTCCATTCAGACATGGAGCTGCCATTCTGCCCCGCCCCCTCTCTCCTGATTGGCTGACTTTGATCAACAGCCGCGGGTGGCCAATGGCGCCACTGCTGTGTCTCAGCCAATCAGGAGGGAGAGTCTCGGACGGCCAAGGGACTCGTGGACATTGCTCGACATAGAGGGGGCTCGGGTAAGTATTAGGGGGGCTGCAGAACACAGAAGGCTTTTTATATTAATGCATTAAGATAAAAAAAAAAAACCTTCTGCCTTTACAATTCCTTTAAGCCCTGAGTGATTTAACTTTAAACATGTTGGATATTTAATGTAATTATGTGATTTGGAGTCTTATCTTTGGGTCCCCCTGTTTTTGTGCGCTTTGATTTAAATCTGGGGCCCCTTTATGGACTTAGTGTTTTTTACTCACTTGTGCTGATCTCTGGAGGGATTTCCTCCTCCTTACACAGCATGTCATTCCTCATATATGCCTCTTCTGCTTCCTCTTTAACTTCAACTTTCACAACAATCAAATTTTCATCCTGAATAATGCAAAATGACAGTCAATTATTAATAAACAAGTAAATTAATAAATGTTCAGACTACATAGATGATCAGCAACCTGTTACACTCATTAAACATACATATATATACATAGAATAAGGTATGTTTGAACAAAGCACAGGATCAGTTTAAGGTACACCAATCCCCATGATATTTTACATGACTTTAAAGTGTTTTTTTTTTACCTTAAAGCGGTTGTATACTCAAAAAAATGAACTTTTACCTACAGGTAAGCCTATAATAAGGCTTACTTGTAGGTAAAAAAAAAATATCTCCTAAACCTGTACGGTTTAGGAGATATTCCCTGTGCAATGAGCCGCTGACTGCAGCGGCGCATGTGCATGGGGGATTCTCTTCTGAAAGGCCGGCAGAATCCGAACCTTGCTGGGGAAGAAGTCTCCCGCGCCCATGCGCGGGAGTGATGACATCGCGGCTCCAGCCACTCACAGCGCTGGAGTCGCGATACCCGAAAGACACGCCGAGGGAACATGTTGGCTACCTCGGCGTGGACCAGGTGAGTTACCGACGCCTCGTTCTAAGGTAAATATTTCATAATGAGCTAGTATGCCATGCATACTAGCTCATTATGCCTTTACCCTTACAGGTATATATATAAAAAAAAAAAAAAGTTTCAGCGGGTTTACTACCGCTTTAATGCATTCTGTGCATTAGGGTAAAACACCTTCTGAGTGCAGCTTTTTATTGCTGTCTGTGTCCCCTGATAAGGAGATTCATCCTCTCTATTTGTCCTGTTTACCATTAGCAATGAAAGAAAATCCCACATTTTGGGCTGTCCCAAGAAAAGTAATAGAGGGGAATGACCTGGGGGTCCCCATAGAATTCCTTCAATTTGCAGAGATTTTCTCACTTCCCGTTTGGCTATGGGACAGAAAATGAAGGGAAATCTCCCAAATGGGACACAGATGGCGAAAAGAAATCTGACAAAGGTTATAACCCTCGCTATCAAAAAATAAAAAATAAAAGTTCTGCCTGTAGTTCTACTTTAATGGTTAGAATCACTTTAAGTCCCATCTACCTTATCCTCCTGAGGGATCTCCTGATCTTCCTGTGTGGAGTCCCGGGAATACAGAGGACGGGGACATCTCTCTGGGGGATTTCTGTTTCTGGATCCATCTGTAGGAAACACACATTTTAAAAGCTCACTTGAGGTTAAAATAAACATTACGTAGAAACCTTTAATAGAGCGCAAAATCTATAAATGAGTCACTTGATTGCTGCACCAGCCCAAACCCCAAGGAACAGGCACCAGGTTTGCAGAGAAGGACTTGCTGCTCTCTGCATGAGAACACCAGTCTCTATCCAGAGGTCCGACACATCCTTATTTCCTCATCACAAATACAACGCTGCAATCAGCAACACTGAGGGGCTGATCTACTAAAACTGGACAGTGCAAAATCTGGTGCAGCTGTGCATGGTAGCCAATCAGCTTCTAACTTCAGTTTGTTCAGTTAACCACTTGCCGACCGTCTCACGTACATATACAATCGGCAAAGTGGCTTGTTCCCTCGAAACGCTGTAACCGTACGGCGGCTCCTTTAAGAGCCCTAGCAGGCGCGTGCCTGCTGCACAGCGGGGGACCCTATGCCCGTGGTTGGCGGGTGCGATCGCCGCCGGCCACCCGCGATCGTGGGCACGAGATCCAGAACGGGGATTTGTGTGTGTAAACACACAAATCCCCATTCTATCAGGAGAGGAGAGACAGATCATGTGTTTCTACTAAGTGGCTTGTAATGCCGCATACACACGATCAGAATTTCGGCCAGCAAAAGACCGATGAGAGCTTTTCATCGGAAAATGCGACCGTGTGTATGCTCCATCTGACTTTTGCTGTCCGAATTTCCGCCAACAAAATTTTAAGAGCAGGTTCTCAATTTTTCAGACAGAAAAAGTTTTGATTGGAAATTCTGATCGTCTGTACCAATTCCGACGCAATGCTCGGAAGCATTGAACTATATTTTCTCGCCTCGTTGTAGTGTTGTACGTCACCGCGTTCTTGGCGGTCGAAACTTCACCAAACTTTTGTGTGACTGTGTGTATGCAAGCCAAGCTTGAGCGGAATTCCATTGGAAAAACCATCCAAGATTTTTTCCACTCGTGTGTACGGGGCATGAAAGCATCTGATCAAACCGATCTTGATTTAATCAGATGCTTTGGAGGCCAGAGGAGAGATCTGGGGTCTAATAGACTCCAAATCTCTCTATGAAGTGGACCGGTCATGGCCCATGCTATCACAAGGGACGTTGGTCATCCCTTGTGATAGCAATAAAAATTATAAAAAGAAAAAAAAAAAGGATACAGTGTAAAAAAATAAATACAAATAAATGTGAACAATAAAATAATCATTTACATTTTTTTTTTAAAGCGCCCCTCTTCCCTCGTGCACGTAGGTCTTACATGCATGTGGAAATGGCGATCGCACCACACGTGAGAAATGTCAGAGCGACAGCAATAATTCTAGCACCAGTCCTCCTATGCAATTCTAAACTGGTAACCTGTAAAGGTTTTTAAAGTGTCGCCTACGGAGATTTTTAGGTATCGTAATTTGGTGCCATTGCGCATATGCAATTTTAAAGCGTGAAGTGTTAGGTATCTATTTACTTGGGTTATATATTGTGTTTTTGTGCATTAATTTGCATTTGAAAAACTGTTGTGCATATATTGTGTGACATAAAAACACACAATCAAGATGGATAGGAGAAGTCTATTAGAAATTGCATTCTGAGAGCAGGAACTCTCCGATGTCAGAATACTGTATATTGATCACCAGCAGCAGCCTATTGGCTGGTTTATTCCTCACCTGTGTGGATCTCTATAGGGATTTCCTCCTCATCCTCTTCATCTTTGACATCTCTCTGAGGGTATCTGGTGTCTCCGGGGTCTGTGAATAGAGATGAGAGTGAAGTCTCCTGTACTGAGATGTATGAGAGACCCCAGAGTGTGTGTGTGGGGGGGGGGGGGGGGGGGGGCGGGGGGGGGGGGGGGGGGGGGGGGGGGGGGGGGGGGGAGACTGGTCACGTCTCTTGGCTGGTAACACACAATGACATGATGTGAGGAGGAGAGCCGGAGTCTAATAGAGGCTGATGTCTCCTGACTCCCCCACTGGGCACATACTGTCTCCCCATTACTATCTACTGACAGAGGAGGGGGGAGAAGAGATTGTTGTAGTGACTGAACAAGGAGAATCTGGGACTGTTCTCTGGATTTAGTGTTTATTCCTCACCTGTGCTGATCTCTGGAGGGATTTCCTTCTCCTTATATGATGGCTCATCCATCACATAAGACCCTTCTAGATCATCTTTAACTTCCAATTTAAGCACATGTTCACCCTGAAGAACAAATTTAAATAATGCATACTCGTAGATTTAGTAGACCTCTGAAACAATCATAATGAAACTTTATTCTTAACTTCATCTACCTGATCCTCCTGAGGGATCTCCTGATGTTCCTGTGTGGAGTCCCGGCAATACAGAGGACGGGGACATCTCTGGGGGATTTCTGTTACTGGATGCATCTGTAGGAAACACACACACTGACTGAATTCATTGGGGTGATTCAATACAGCGTCTGCGGCAGATTTCTGGTGGTACTACAGTTAACACCTACTGGTAATTCACAAGGTTCCTATTTGCAACACTTCTGATATTTTACTTTGGCTCTGACAAATTTATTAAAAAATATCACCAAAACAGTATTAAGAAAACTGGAGGTAAATAAGACCAATATATCATAGTGATCTTATTTACCTGCAAACACACCCCCAAGAAACCAATGACATGGGGCTGAACATACAACATCATAGAACCACATTTCCTTAGGGCTGGTTCACATCTGTGCAGTGAGTTTTACATGCATTGTAGGCAGGTTACCACTGAACTTCATATACTGTGCTTAAAGAACATATAAAAAACGGGCACGAATGCCTAGTGCAGTGGTCACAAAACTGTGGCCAACATGTGGCCTTTGCTTGCCTTTATCTGGCCCTTGGGGCCCCATTCCTCCCACTGATACCAACAATGGGGAGCAATTCCTGCTACTGAGACCAACGACGAGGCAAGATTCCTCCCAATGACACCAATGATGGGGCCCGATTCCTTCCACCGACACCAAAATGGGGCACTATCCTTTCCACTGAAACCAATGATGGGACACTGTCCCTTCCAATGACACCAAAGACAGGGCACTATTCCTCCCCCTAATATCAAACATGCGTTGTTTACTCCCACTGACGCAGGACAATTTTTACTCCTATTGGCCACAGTCCGGCCCAAGTCTGAAGGACAGTAAACTGGCCCTGGGTTTAGAAAGTTTGGAGACCCCAGGCCTGGTGCATTATCCACAGCACTTAACCACTTCCCGATCAGCGATGTACCCAATGTCGAAGCACGTTCGGTGGTTATACCGGGATGATGCCTGCAGCTGCAGGCATTACCCCGGTACTGTTTTTTAGAGCCAGTGATGGGCTCTAATGTACAAGCAATTCTAGCGGCTAACTAGCTACTGGATTATTTTTATAAGCAGTGGAAGGGGATATCCCCCCTCTCGTCACCTTCTGCAGCTTGCTCAGGCTCTCCCGTCTCACCGGGAGACCCGAATGACTAGACGGTGCATCTAGTGGCTGGTGGAATAGCCGAACAAAGCCAAGCTTGGCTTTTCGCTACTGTAGTAACCCAGAAGCGATGACATGATACCACTTCCGGTTAACTTGGATGTCAACAGAGCCATTTAAAAAAAACAATCAAAAGCATACAAAAATACCGATCTTGTTTTTTTGAACGCTTTTAATGGCAGAGGAGGGATTTGGGGTCTTATAGACTCCAGATCCCTTCATAATGGGTAGCTGTCACTGCCTATTGCTGTCACAAGCATGTTTACATTCCTTGCGACAGCAATAAAAAGGAAAAAAAATGTTTAAAAGCAACAGTGTAAAAAAATTTAAAAATAAAATAATATATAATTCAATTGCCCCTGTCCCCCCGTGCAAAGGCAAAGGCATTAAAATTAAAAAAAAGTTAATTTTTCCCAAAAAAGTGCATAGGTGGGAAGGCGGACCTGATGGGGAACTAGCATTCCCCATCAGATCTCACCCGCTATCAATCTAAGGGGAGGTGGACCTGAGGGTATGCTAGTATTTTAAAGCAGAACTAATCCTAAGTGATTTAACAGTTTCCCAAAACAGTTACATTGAGGGCATTCCGTGAGTGATAACTGTTACATTGGTTGTGCTCTCAACCGATCTGTCAAGCCATCGAATAGCTGGTGTTATAACTGATCACATGTGCAGCACCTTGGCAACTTTAGATTAAAACAGAGGCCATGGCAGCTTCGTTGGCAGTAAAGGATTGGAGGGTTTGGAACCGCTTTATCTATCAGGGGCGGCCCACCTAATAGCAGGGACGTGCAGTGAGGTCAGGGTCGATTGCATGAAAGCCCACCATGTGGAATAGAAACGTGTATTGGGGTTTACTTGCTTGAAATCGGTTTTAAGTTTGTCCTTGTGAAGCAAGTTTAGGAGCTCCTGTTTGAGTTGTGAAATCTGTGGGCAATGAGATGAAGTCCAGTTTTTTTGAATTATTCTTCTGGCTAGTAAGAGACAGATCAAGGCCCAGTCTTTATAGGAGGGGTGGGAGGTTAGAAACCACGGTAGCAGTTGGTCATCCCAGTAGAGATGAGAATTAAGGGGTCTTTAGGTAATTTTAGCAGTGTTATATCGAAAATGTAGGAGATAACTTGATTCCAGAAGGTGGAGATAGAGGGGCATGCCCAAAATCAGTGATAGATGGATGGTTTCGGCTGGCGACACATGGGGCAGCTGGCTGCGCCCTGGACCTTGTTATATGAGAGGAAGGGTGTGTAAGCGTGGTGCATAATCTTGAGATGTATTTCTCTCCAAACCTCGTTGGGGGTCAGCTGGTGTTTTTTTTCATAACCTTGAAGAATCTTTTCCACTAAGTCTGAGTCAGGGAAGACTTTGCCCCAGTTTGCCGCGGACGAGGAAGCAATTGAGGGACTGGTCTTTAGCAAGAACGGTTTGTATATTTCAGAGATTTTATAGAAGTCCTCTTGTAGCAGCGTGTCCGTGAAGGATGTCTGAAATAGCTTGCTTTCTTCTCTGCATGAATCTCTCATGAAGCTGACGCATTGCGCGTAGTGGAAAGCATGGGATTATGGAAGGGAGAATGATTCTGTGATGACAGAGAAGTTATGAGGACGTCCTGTTTCCATGTTGCATAGGGTGGAGAAGTTTGTGAGGCATTTTTGCTGCCAGGTAGAGAAGGGTTTGTATTCCACTCCCAGTGGGAAGCCAGGGTTTCCTTGAATCGGGAGGTGCTTGGACATAAAGGGCGATAGCATTAGTGCTTTTCTGACTTCCCTCCAAGCTATGGCTGTGTCCCTGAGGAGAAGATTATGTTGTAGGGGTAGGGGAGTAGATTTCCATCTGCAGTGAAGGAGGGCCTCCAAGGAGTAGGGGTGGGCCATTGAAGATTCCATAGAGTAATTGGAGTAGCGAGAGAGTTGCGATATCCAGTCTAGACCTATCCTCAATAGACAAGAAAGATTGTAGGCTCTGATATCTGGGAGACTAATCCCCCCTTCGCACTTGGGAAGGTACAGTTTTGCAAATGCTATGCGTGGTCTTTTGTTTTGCCATAGAAATTTAGAGATGGCTTTGTTTAGAATTGAGGTATCTTTAGGTTTTAAAAGCAATGGGATCGTTTGGAGTGGGTATAATAGTCGAGCAAAACTGACCATTTTTACAAGGTGGCATCTTCCCAGAAGCGAGAGAGGCAGATCCATCCAGTTACCCAATTCTTGAGTTATTTTTTTTTTTATCAAAGGGGTATAGTTGAGGTGGTAAATAGAAGAGGGTAGTTTCCCTATCTTAATACCTAGATATGTAGGAGTTGGCTACTGTGAAGGGTGAAGGTTAGGCCCAGGAAGGAGCAGCTAGAGTACCTATAGGGAAGATTTCGCTCTTGCTGTAGTTTATGCGGAGGTCCGAACAGAGCCTGAATTCGTCAAAGATTGTTTTGATGGTGGACATGTCAGAGGAGGAGTTAGTCGAGAAAATGAGGACGTCATCAGCGAAGAGTGATGTGCAGAGTTCTTGAGTGCCTATTTTAATGCCATGTAGTGGGGCTTTTTGAGTGAGGTATCGAGAGAGGGGTTCTAATGCAATGTTGAAGAGGAGGGGGGATAAGGGGCAGCCCTGTCTCATGCCTTTATAGAGAAGGATTTCATCCGAGAGGAGGCCAGCCACCACCAACCTGGCCACGGGGGGAGGCGTACATGGTGCTTGAAAGGGCCCGTAAAAACAATTTTTGCTAGGGCCATTGATAGCCAATCGAAGCTGACATTATCAAAGCCTTTTTCCACGTCCAGGGTGATAATGGCATGATCTCCCACCGGACTGTTCTTGGCATGTTCCAGAGCTAGCATTACCTTCCGGATGTTTATAGTGGCCGTTTTCCCTTTCACAAAACCTGATTGTGCTGGGTGGATCAGAGAGGGAATAACGGTGGCTAGTCTGGAAGCTACTATTTTTATGTCTAAGTTTAGGAGTGAGATGGGTCGGTATGAGCCTGGCTCTTGGGGGTCTTTGCCTTTTTTGGAAAGTAGTTTGATGATGGCCTGATTCCCTGTTGGTAGGTAGGGGCCACCAGTCCATATACCATTATAAACCATGAATGAATGAATGAATGAATAATTTGTATAGCGCTACAATGCAAACTGAATCGCCGTGAGGAGAGCGGGTTCGGTTTAATGAATTGTAGGGTCTTATAGAATTCCCCTGTAAACCCATCAGGGCCCGGGGCTTTAGAGGGAGCTAGGTTCCGGATGACGTTCGATATTTTGGGCAGGGAGATAGGTGCATTGAGTGCTTCGAGTTGGGAGGGAGAGACCGTGGGCAGGGTCAATCGGTCTAGGAAGGATTTGGCAGTGGTCATGTCGATGGGGTCTGTGCCATAGGGCGAGGAGTAGTATTGAAGCATAATTTTGTTTATGTCCTGTTGTGAGGAGTGTATGTTACCTGCAGAGTCCCGTAGGGAGGTGATGTGGGTCGAGCGAAAAGGGCCTTTGCATAATCTTGCCAACATTTTGCCGGCTTTATTACCAAATTTATGGAGGGTGGCTTCTAAATGGGCCCTGTGTGTCCTTTTGAGGGTGTCTGCCCAAGTGTCGAATGCCCTCTTTGCTGTCTGCCAGTGTTCTCTGTTTTCAGGGGAGTCCCTAGAGTAAAGAGAGCGTTGCGCCAAGCACAGGTTAGCACTGGCTTTCTTATAGTTTGCCAAGGTATTCCTTTTAAGAGAAGCAGCATAAGAGATGACGCGGCCTCTGAGGAAGGGTTTACCAGCTTCCCAGAAAAGGTTCGGGCTGTCAGTATGGGGAGAGTTGGCTGCAGAAAATTCAGACCAAACTTTCTCCATGTAGTGTTGGAAGTCTGAGTTGTTTTGGAGATAAGAGGGAAAACGCCAAAGCTGGGGAGTGGGATGTAGGTCAGGAGTGTCTAGTGATGCCGAGATGGGAGCGTGAACTGATATGTCAATATCATGGATATCTGCCTCTGAGATCATTGGGATAAGATTGTAGTCTCTATCCGCTAGGTGGTAGAGTCGCTAGATGTCACGTTAGTGAAGAGAGTCCATTATGGATGCAAAGTGTGAAGGTTCAGAGGTTGTGGGTGGTGGTCGTAATCATTTGGAGGGGGATTTATCCTCTATCGGGTGCATGGTTGTGTTAAAATCTCCTCCAACTATATGAGGTAGGTGCGGGTCGCGTAGCAGCCAGGTGGTCATTTCACTGAGAAACAGTTTGGTGGGATTATTCGGGGCATATATATTGGAAATCACCAGTTCTCTGTTTCCCAATTTCATATGTATGGAGATGAAGCGGCTCTGGTTATCGGTGTCCATGGATAACACCTCGCAGGGGAGGTTTTTGTGGATCAGAATGATAACCCCTGCTTTATGATTAAGTGAGCTTGAGCCCAGGACAGTGCCCACCTAGTTTTCTCATGTGGTGAAAGTTGGGGGGGGGGGGGGGTAAGGGGAGTTTCCTGGAGTAGGGCGATATCGGTTTTCAATCTCTTAAGGTGACAAAGTATTTTGAGTCCCTTAAAGGGGGACCTAAGCCCTTTCACATTCCAAGAGGTAACTTTCATGTGGGTGAAGTCGTGCGTGTGGTATGGGAAAGTATACTGTTTACATCAAATGGAGGCCAGGGGAGATGGATTGACCTGTCAGTGCCTGTCAGGGTGGACTGGCTATTGGGTAAGGATGTTGTCTGGTGTTTGATAGGTGCCCTTGAAAAGATGGACAGGGAGAGGGGGGAAAGCAGGGACGGTGGGGACAGGTAACAAAACTAATACAAAACTGTGGAGGAATTTCACTTTTTTCCGCATAGAGTCCCTGTGTGAACCAGCTCTCCTTAACGATCCAGGCGTCAAGGTGGGTAGGTGCCCTTTATGGTTCAGTGGCATTTGCCTCTGTGGCGGGTTGCACATATGGTGCCGAGCCAGGAGGAGGGTAGACACAGTGAGGCTATAGGAGGTGATACAGAATAACAATAAGGAGGTGCAGAAAAATACAATAAAAAGAAAACATGAGCAAATATAAAAAAGGACAGTCAATTGAGTACGATTTAAATACCTGAGTAGTTTATAAAAGTAGGCTTAGGAATCATGTAACGGGCATCGTTTGTGCCCATAAAGAAGACATGACAGTGCTGAGGCTACACGTCAGCGTGGGGTGTTGCGGTGAGTAGGTCTAGACGACCTGAATCGTTTTGGGGAGTCCTTCCTCTGGCTTTGCTGGTCTAGGGGGCAATGATTTGGAGAGGCTTTGAGCTGGAAGTGAGAGTGAGCGTCAGCTCGCAGTAAACACAGGAAGGCCCCATTGGGGGCTTTGAGCAGAGAGTTGCGGGAAAGGCCAAAGTGAATTTCCGTTGTTGCTGATGTAGCTTTGAGCAGATGTTTTGGAATGCTTTCCTCTTTTTTAACTTCAATACATTTTTATTGTAAAGTCAGGTTCATACAGTAAATAACACAATATACATTGCCTCAAACGTCTGAGTGGCTAAATACTATATTTTTACAACAATTTTTGTATAACAGAAAAAAGGAAGGGGTAAGAGCAGAGATTTTGTATTTGTATTGCAAAATAAGAACATCAATAACTGCCTATTTTAGTCTATAGAACAGAGGTCAAATTAGTATTGTCAGTCTTTCTAATGGAAGTAAACCATGTATTCCATATAGACCATTTATCGGTCATCTTTTGATAATTGCCCTGAGTTGCTGCGAACATTAATTCGTATTTGGCGTGGGTGTTAGTTGTGTCTATCACTTCTTGAAATGTAGGTGGGTTAGCTGCTAACCAGTGGAGTAATCTTATACTGAGGAGGATATGTGCAACTATGGTTCTTGTTTGTGGTGGTATATGTTCTATGCCCAATGATAGTATGGCTAGTGTTGGGAGCAATATGTGATCCTGTGAGTTTAGATATTAGATTGAATACTTTGGACCATAGTGAATTCAGGGCCGAGCATTTCCAAAAAATATGATGCAATGTACCTGTGTCTCCGCATTTCCTCCAGCAAAGAGAGGAGGTCAATAGGTTAAATTTAGAGATTCTGGGCGGCGTTAGATACCATCTCAGTGTAATTTTATGAGTGACTCCCCGGAGATGGGTGCATTTAGTTGCAATAAGATTATTCTGTATAGCTTTCTGCCATTGTTGTTCAGAGTACTTTGCACCTACCGTATTTATCGGCGTATAACACGCACTTTTTTCCCCTTAAAATCAGGGGAAAATTGTGGGTGCGTGTTATACGCCGATCCCCGCCGATCTCCCGCTGATTTTTAAGAGGGGAGCGAGCGGAGCCGATATACCAAAAGCCGCGTGTATTTTCGGCTAGTCCCGGCTCCTCTCGCAGTCCCGCCCACCTCCACTGATTGCGAGAGGAGCCGAGCGCCGACAACATAAAGAAATCCGAGTTCGGCTACTTTCGGCTCCTCTCGCTGTCCTGCCCCTGACTGTGAGCAGAGCCGAGACTAGCCCAACTCGGATTTCTGTATGTTGTCGGCGCTCGGCTCCTCTCGCAATCAGTGGAGGTGGGTGGGACTGCGAGAGGAGCCGAGACTAGCCGAAAATACACGCGGCTTTCGGTATGTTGTCACGTGGCGCTCGTCCTCTCCACTCGGCGCCAATTTTAAATCAGCAGCTAGACAGAACGAGAAATGTTGCAAAGGCACTGGGCAAGGCTTCATTGGGCAAGGCTGCAAAGGCACTGGGCAAGGCTGCACTGGGCAAGGCGCAAAGGCACTGGGCAAGGCTGCAAAGGCACTAGGCAAGGCTGCAAAGGCACTGGGCAAGGCTGCACTGGGCAAGGCTACAAAGGTACTGGGCAAGGCTGCACTGGGCAAGGCTGCAAAGGCACTGGGCAATGCTGCAATGATGGACAAGGCTGCAGATGGACACTGGACAAGGCTGCATTGATGGGCATTTAAATGTAAGTTTTTTTCCTTAAACTTCCCTCCTAAACTTGGGGTGCGTGTTATATGCCGGCACTTGTTATACGCCGATAAATACAGTAATTCTTGTTCCCATGCTATGATATTGGTAGATTTTTCAAAAACTGTTTTAGAATTCAGGAGACAGTAAAACATGGAGTTTCCCTTGATGTTAGTGCTATGGTTTGTCAAAAATAGTATTGTTCGCCACGGTAGCAGAGTTTCAATTGTGGGTGTTGTTTGAAGGAAGTGGGCTATTTGGAGATATCTATATCAATCACCATTTTCAAGATTGTACTCTATTTATATGAGCGGAATGATTTAGGGGTTGGACCTATCATTAAATCTGCCACTGTTTTGATGCCCCTAGTTAGCCAATGTGATATGTGTAGATCTGGAATTATTAATGGTAAACAAGCTATGCTGAGAGGGATGGGTTTCATGATTTGGTCTGGGAAGTCCAAAGATGAAAACATTTTCCATGTTTGTAGAGTAGCCTGCATAGTGATAGATAGATGTAAATGTGCCTGCGGTAGAAATTTGTAGGTCAGGAGTAGATCAGCCAAGTTATGCCCGGGGGCCAGGGCTGATTCCAGTTCCAACCATCTGGGACCTAAGGGTTGAAAGAAGCAAGCTCTGGTTTGTGAAAGGACAGCAGCTAAATGATAGTCTTTCAGGAATACATGGCCTGTTCCCCCTGCAGTTCTGGACTTTATCATTTTTTTAAAAGCACATCTGGCTTTTTTGCCTTGCCAAAGGTATTTGTTCAAAATAGACTGAGCTTTGTTAAAAAAAAACGTTGGGAATTGGAATTGGTAACGTACGGAAAAGGTATAACAGTTGTGGTAACACTAACATCTTAAAAGTTGCTAGGCGGCCTGACCAGGATAGTTCTATCTTAGATAAGTCATGTAATTTGCTAGTCATTGAGCTTAGAAAGGGAACATAGTTTGCTGCAAATAGGTCATCAGTAGATGCTGTAAGAGTAATCCCTAGATATTTTAACCCATCCTGTTTCCAGGTGTATGGAAAGTTCATCCTGAGTTTTTCCTGAACTGAGGGAGGTATACCCAGTCCCATTATATAGGATTTGCTTTCATTAACCTTGTAGTAGGATAATTGATTAAACATAGTTAAAGCCTTATGTACTGAAGCCAGGGAAGTCTCCACATCTGTGAGAATCATTATTACATCATCTGCAAATAAACCGATTGTATGGGTGGAGTTAGACATAGGGAAACCTTTGATGTTGGGGTGTGATCGAATATGAATGGCCAGTGGTTCCATTAGGAGGTTAAATATCAGGGGCGAAAAGGGACACCCCTGTCTAGTGCCATTGGTGATGGCAAATGGTTTGAACAATACCCCTGAGGTGTAAACCTGAGCCGAGGGGTTGGAGTATAGGGCTAAAATTGCCTGTAATATAGTACCG
Source organism: Lithobates sylvaticus (assembly GCA_028564925.1). NCBI lineage: Eukaryota > Metazoa > Chordata > Amphibia > Anura > Ranidae > Lithobates > Lithobates sylvaticus. Next base: position 618,019,683 of record CM053028.1, on the reverse strand, counting down.
GAGAAGCCAAAACTTTGTAACACTTGAGTTAGGTACGACCAATGTATACGATCAAAGGTCTTCTCTGCGTCCAACGCTAGGAGCAGAGAAGGCCTTTTGTGTAGCTTAGCAAAATGGATTATGCGCGTCAGTCTACGGGTATCATCAGATGTTTGGCGTCCCTTAGTGAAACCTGTCTGATCTGGATTAATGATGAGGGGTAGGATATCTATTAATCGAGAAGCAATCATTTTGGCATTGATTTTCACATCGATATTGAGAAGTGATATGAGCCTAAAGTTTGGAGGGGAGGTGGGGTCCTTCCCTGGCTTCGGTAGAGTAACAATAACAGCATTCAGCATTTCAGGGGGGAAGGAGGCTGAGACAGCGGCGAAGATTTATTCCATGTACGGGGTTAATATACAGTTGAAAGTTTTATAATAATCACCAGAAAACCCATCTGGTCCTGGAGATTTGTTAGTTGGAAGAGAGTCGATTGCTTTGTGAATCTCTGCAGTACTGAATGGCTGATTAAGAGCCAGCAATTGTTCCTGATAGATATTAGGTATAGCTAGTTTTCCTATAAATAAATAAATTTCTTCAATATTTGGTTGGGCAGTGTGCGGGTCATTCTTTAAGTTATATAAAGAGCCATAGTAATGACTGAAATTGTCCGCAATTTCTTGGGGGTGATATAGTTTGTGTTTGGTGAGGGGATGTATGATATACGGGATCTTGGATTTTTGTCTCATGTCATTTACTCTGCGTGCTAAATCTTTACCTGCCTTATTTCCCGTGGCGTAATATGACATTTTAAGTTTTTGGGATAATTTTTCAAAGTCTTCTAGTAGCAAATGTCTCAGATCATATCTCAATTGTGTGATCTGATCTGAGACTTTGGGATTTGAGGCTTTTACTTGTTGCTGGTTTACAACATAAAAATTCTGTCTGATAGCTCTTTTATATGCCTGTGCCGCTGCCTCTTGGCCCTCGCCCCCAGCTGAATGAAAATGCCACGAATAAATGCCTTATGTGCATTCCACAGTACAAACTTATCTTGCACTGAGGATTCGTTATTAAAAAATTCTTTCAGTTGTTTTTCAATGACCTCCTTGGGGTTACTTTGCTGTAAGAGAAATGAGTTCATCCTCCAAAGAGGAAAAGTGTTGCTAGTTGTCACATCTGTCAAGGACAAGGTAATGGATGCGTGGTCAGACCACGTAATAGTGTTGATTTGCGTGGAAGACACATTGGCTAGGGTTTGTTGGTCAACTAAAAAAAGGTCAATGCGGGAATATGTCCTGTGCGGTGTAGAAAAGAAAGTGAAGTCCCTTTCTCCTGCGTGCAAACACCTCCATGCGTCAAACAAGTCTTGTTTGTGGATTGAGGGTAGTAAGGATGGACTCGTACGTTTGGCGTCGGATGTGGTGTCTTGTTCTGGATCAGGGGTTGCATTGAAATCTCCACATACAATCAATCTTCCCTTTTGGTGTTTCCTTAATCTTTTTATTAGGTTGTAGAAGAAGTGAATTTGGTGCTGGTTTGGCGAGTAGACATTTACTATGGTGTAGGTTGTCGCATTAATGTCACATACAAGGATGAGGTAGCGGCCTTTATCATCTTTAATAGACTCGTGGAGAGTAAAAGCCACCGAATCCTTTATCGCTATGAGAACACCTTTAGATTTATTGTAAGCGTTGGCAGTATAAAGGTGTGGAAAATTTTTGTGTGAACAGGTTGGTGGCGCTGATGCAGAGAAATGTGTCTCTTGGGCACAAAGAATGTCAGCTTTATGAGAAAGGGCTTCTAGCCATAAAGATCTTCTCTTGGCAGGATGGTTTAACCCTTTAGAGTTAACAGAAATACATTTTATGTTCATTTTTGGAGAAATAGAAGGCTTGTGATGTATTTCTGGTTTCCAAACATTTTTAAAACAATGTCTCCATCTTGTGGCTGAATTTGGTATAACAGTGGAAAAATTTCAGGTGTGTTGTGTGAAATCCACATGTACTCACAGTTGGATGCTGAAGATAATATTTTTTGAATTCTGTTGTCCGATCGTGTTGAGTAGAAGTCCTGTATGGTGGTCAGTATCATCTTGAACTCCGGCTTGTACAACTTTTAACAATAAAAACAAGAAAACAGAGAAACAAAAGAAAAACAGAGAGAAAAAAAAGTGTAGTCCAACAACTTATAGAAGGCAGCCTAGTGGTCCTGGCCTGTTTCAAGGCACAGGAACCAGATTACCTGTATGCAGCACTCGCTGCTCAAGATGGGTGGGGGGTAAAGTTCAGGCCTAATGGCTCTCCTAAACGTTGCCCAGGGGTCAGTAGTAAACATAATGCCCAATCGGATTAGGTATGTGACTTGGTATTCCTGGTAGTAACAGTTTTCCAAGCAGGTTCTGCAGATTTCCTAGATCTACCGTTGGGTTAGTCATCTGAATGCTCAGGTAGAATTTTCCATTCCTCTAAAAGAGAAAGTCCTTTCTCCAGGGAGTCTATGATGTACGTGCGACCATCTCTGATGACAGACAATTTTGTGGGGTACCCCCACCTGTAGATAATTTTGTGGTTTCTGAGAACCTTAGTTAACAGTATTCAGATTTTTCTTTTTTGGAGTGTATACTGCGACAGATCTGCGTAGAACTGTACATTTTGATATTGTGCAGGTATCTGCTCACCTTTGCGCATTGTCGACATCAACTGCTCCTTTGCGTGGAAGAAATTTAAGCGTAAGATCACATCTCTGGGAACCTGCTCAGATAAAAAAGAGGGTTTAGGTAGGTGGTGAATGCGATCAATTGTTAGTTCAAGATCTGAGAGGTTGGGAGTGAGCATTTTGAATAGTGAGGAGGCATAGTCACGCAGATCAGCCTGTGACATCGTCTTAGGGATCCCCCTGATTTTCATGTTGTTCCTCCTATTATGATCTTCGATATCTGCGAGCTTAACCTTAATCCACTCCGTATCCCCCTCCCTCTCTTCATGTGAATCTATCAAATCATTAATGGTTTCGGCACCTATGGAACCTGTGCATACACTGTGCCATGTCAGATTGTAAGGAGGTCCTCAGTGATAGTAGCATATCTTTTAGCGCTCTCTATCACAGGCTGATGTGTGGTAGGAAAGGATTCTATGGAGTATGGCAGGTCATGTGTCTCATCCCCTGAGTCTGTGGCATGGCTGACCGGGAGACTGTATCCCTCTCCACCCAGTCTAATCTTTGCTTTGGCCGGGCTACCAGAGATGGGGGAGGGAGAGTGATGCTGAGGGTTTGCAGGGGAGCTGATATGTTGAGGCCCTTTGTCTGCTCTAGGCTGGATGCTGGCCTGTTTATCTGTGGGGATGGGTGAAGGCCGGCGGCCATCTTGCCTACCGTCATGTTGTTTATGGGGATAAAAGTCCGTCAGTCGCTGAGGCTTGCGGAGCTCCTTCCTCTTCTTGGACATGTCGTCGGTGCAATCGGGAGGTAGGTCGCCTAGTGGGGAACTGTTTTTTGGGGTCCCGATGGGCTGATTCATGCCGCTATTCCCAAGGGTCACAGGAGCTCCGGCGTTATGCTGCCATCCAGCTTGCGCGCAGGCCACGCCACGCTTTCCTCTTTTTTGAGACCCCCGAAGAATAGTCTGCGAAAATCAGGATTTTGATGCCATTGATTTGAAGAGATCTGGTTTGCCTGAACTTTTGCAGAATGGTTGATTTGTCAGCGTAGTTTAGGTATTTTGCGATGATCGGGCAAGGAGATTTGCGGTCAGGGGCGAAGGTTTTCATGCGATGGGCCCGCTCGACCGTGCAGGGGCCAGGGAGCCTAGCGCTTCTGGGATGCGTGTGGCACAGAATTCCGCGATGGCTGACAGTTATAGAGATTCTGGAAACCCCCTGAATCTCAGATTGCTCCTTCTGAACCTGTTCTCTAAGTCGTCCAGCTTTTGGAGAATGTATTGATTTGTTTTGTCTTGTGCTTGTTCGGTGGCTTGTGCCTGGTATACCTCTTCTTCCAAACTTGAAAGACAGTGCTCCACCTCATGAAATCTAGTGGAGTGTTCCCCTAATTGTGCCTTGATTTTCCTCATCCCCGCATCCACCGCCTTTTCCACTGAGGCAATTATCATGGGGGATAGGAGCGCTGCTACAGCTTGGGCGATACGGATGGTGTTGTCGTCCCCCAGGCATGGTGAGGAGGCAGCAGGATGCAGGGAGAGAGAGGTCTGGAGTGAGGAAGGGGGTGTTGTGTGAGTGCTTACCTCCATGGCTGGCTCGTCCACCGCGTTGCTCAGGGAGGCTGAAACCGGGGGCCTCAGATTGCGGCTGGGCAGGGTGTATCAATGTGGCCGTGAGCCCGTTTTCGCCACCAAACAATCCATGAGAAAGTGGAGAGCACCAAAGGAGGTTGCTGGCAGCTGGGGGGGGGGGGGGGGGGGGGGGGGGGGGGGGGTGGGGGGGGGGGGGGGGGGGGGAGTTAGGCCGTTATTTTTGCCCCCAATGTAGATCGTGCTGTCAGTGCAGGCCGAGACCGGGGGCCTCAATTTGCGCCTATAACGGGAGGGGTGAAGCGGCAGTGCATAGTCACGGCCCAGTGTAAGGGTAGATAATGTACCGTTGGGGGGTGGAGGTGCACCTGGGGAGGCTGCAGGAGTCAAGTCCCTTGATGCGGGCCGTATTGTTGAGCGGGACCGTCCGTGAGGGCCGAAGCATGGGTCCTCGATTTGTGGTGTAAGACTGCTCGCTCGATAGTGGAGGAGGTGTCCGAGGTGGGTACCGGCAGCAGAAGGGGTCGGGCAGGTATTTTTAAGCCGTTCTGTGGATCGTGCTGCGGGAGCTGAGGGGGACGCGGAAGTAGTATTTTTTATATTCATGAAACTGTTTTTTTCCCCCAAAAAAATGCCTGGCTGGGCTCTGAGGAAGAAGGTAATCCTTTGAAAACGTGTCAGCCGGCAGTGGCTCCTGAAACCTCCTCTAAGGTTGGGCTCTGAGGAAGAAGGTAATCCTTCAAAACCCATCAGCTGGCAGTGGCCCCTGAAACCTCCTCTAACGTTGGGCTCTGAGGAAGAAGATAATCCTTCGAAACCCATCAGCTGGCAGTAGCCCTCTGAAACATCCTCTGTTACCATCTGGAGTCTGTCGTTTTTAGACCAATTGCTATCATCTGGAGACTATTTGTATTGCGAGTTTTCTACCTTTTGTTTGCGAGTAGTTTTAGGATTTACTTTAAATAAAATATATCCCAGGATAATGCACAAGGTTGGTGCTTCCCTTTTTTCTTTTTCCCTCTGATTGCTAGGATACCCCTATCCCTGAAGGGCAGCAAGGCCTGAGGCATTATCCGCTACGAAATTTAGTCCACCTGACGATCCACTTGTGCGCAGGAGTGTTTGTTTTCTCCACTCTCTTGTCATGCAAATTGGATGCGGAAAAACCCTGCATTCAATTTGCATATATATGTGCATATATATGTGAAACCAGCCTCAATGTTTTTGACATTGCGCTGTTTATGTCCTCCTCCCCTCCCTGCCTCTCTCCAGACCTTGCAGTGTGCTTGTCAGGAAAGGTTTACTTAACGCTCAGCAGAAGCGCATTTGCTGAGCGAGTAAATGAGGCGCCAAACCCAATGAGAAAAAAAAAGAAAAAACACGTTATTCCTTCAGGTTACCCTCACATGGAAGCACTTGGATGCGCAGTACAAGCGCATGCTGAGCAGCCAAATCAAGCTCTGATGTCCCCTATGTGATGATTTTTTGGTGACAGGTTCTCTTTAATGAGACATTTTAGACCCTGGATATCTCCCCTGTCCTACACTGAATGTAATGCAATGCACATCGCATTGCATTCCATTCATTTCTGGCCTCGATCACCGGGGACATTGACAACGGGGACCCAGAAGTGATGTAATTCGCTACTTCTGAGTCAGGGACAAGAAGGGGAGGAGAGCAGATGTGTGTCCGCTCTCCTCCCCTCCACCAGCCGGCACCCGCAAGGTCAGTCCCGGGCCCTGCAGATGGGCAAGCAAAGCCAGGGATACATAGTGCTCGAAGGGGGCAGCTGCGACCATGTGTGGAAGCAATCAGGTGGCAGGGGAGCCGCCTGAATGGTTCCTCCTGACAAGAGAGCCCTGCTGCTTGCCCGCAGCAGGGCTAAATGTAGGAAAAAAACCTGCTCAGCACCCGGAACTGCATGTCCCGGGCGTTGGGCGATACAAATTGCGCATCCCTGAGATGTCAGTTTTTCTGCACGCATTCTGCAAGGGCACAAAAAGACAATGGTTCTTTATGTGCTCTGTTCACACCACAACGTGCTGATTTTTTTCTGCAAAGGAATCTGCAACGTGTATTTTTCTGTACAGGAAAAAAAAAAACGACATCACATCAACATTGGTGTGAATAGGACACATAACTGACGTGAGTGAAAACTGATGTAAACTCTGTCTCTGCAAGTGAAATCTGTGTGGTTTTCCCATCAGTTTTTATACAGATAAGGTGTGAAAGATCCTTAAGAGTCCACCGAAACACAGAAGTGCAACTACCTAAAGTGGAACTAAACCCTCCTATCATTTTCAGCCAAGGAAGCTGCCATCTTGGCTTCTGTTTGATCTGAAACTGCCATCATGATCAGTTATGACACCAGCCATTTAATGGTTTGACAGTCTGATTGAGAGCAAAACCAATTAGACAGTTACATTCCCGACAGGTGAAATGTAATTGCTTTTTTAAACTGTTAAATCAATGGGTTTAGTTCAGTTTTAAGGCTGCACACATGCCTTGGCTGTGATTCTTTGTTGTTAATGTTCCATGACATAACAAGTTTGTGGGGCGTTACCGCCGCTAAACGCAGCCGATTCAAGTGAATGGGGCCACACCGCAATGGGACACATTTTGAGGGTTAAAACATATCACCTTCTCACCACCTGTCAAATACCATCTGAAAAGTGATATACCCAGAGGTGGCAATGAAGGCTGCACATGTGAATGAGCTCTTACAAGAAATGAAAGTCTCCTCTTACCTGATGATATGAGGGGCGGCCAGTTCTCCATCACAACGTCCTCATGTTCGCTTTATGATGCTCACTCCTCTGAATGGAAAAATAATACTTCTGGTTTAGAAAGATCAAGCTGCATTAAATAAAATATTAAACATTTAAAAACAAAAAAAATGGAAAATCAAAATAATGAGAGCTGAGAGGCAGCAAACACTCAGGTGAACCTAGGCAAGTTTTGTGATGGTGGTGAGGCGAAAGCCTTCATCTCTAATCACTATCCCCCTAGCTTAGCTATAGTTTGCCCACAGATGGCCAATGTGATGGATGTCATGTTGATCTTGTGCCGCAGGCACCATAAGGCATCCAGTTTTATCTTCCACTCGCTCCCTCAAGACCCTTGTGCAGTAGTCACCAACAGTGATGTAAGTAACTGAGTTAAAATAAACTGAGTTACATAACGCAGTTACTTTAGAGGGTAACGAGTAATCTAACTAATTACTTTTCCCCTCATGGTAACACAGTTCCCATTACTTTGGCTTAGTTACCCCAATTACATCTACCGCCACTAGATGGCAGTAGTGTAATTCCGGTGTCCTGCCGAAAAAGTTCCCCCGCCAGATAAGGACCCCCTGTACTGCGCAGGCGCAGCGATTGCGCAGTACGAAGGACTGCCGAGCTTACGAAAATTGCCGAACCTAAACAGCTCTGAGTGAACTCTACACCGCGCAGGCGCAGTTAACATGTAATTGTATGAGGCGATGCCGCACGCTACTCTGCAAGGGGCGTCTATCGTGTAAGTAAGGGGGGGGGTCTAGTATTACTGTAACCAAGGGGCGCATTTATTATTATTATTGTTATATATCGAGCTCTGCCCATTAATTTAACATTCGTCCTCTTCTGTAGCCATCCGCCCCTTACACGATATAATAATAATAGACCCGCCCCTTGCTTACACGCTATAACAGATCTGCCCCTTGGTTAGAGTAATAATAGAGCAGCCCATTGGTTACACGATATATAACAATAATAATAAATGCGCCCCTTGGTTACAGTAATACTAGACCCGCCCCTTAGTTACACGTATAGAATATTTAAAAAAAGAGTCAGTTACTTTGCTGCGTAACTAATTACTTTTCCAATGTAGTAACTGAGTTACTAACGCAATTACTTTTTGGGAGAAATAATTTGTAACTTAACTAATTACTTTTTTAAAGTAAGATGACCAACACTGGTCACCAAAAGTAATCCAGTCTTATCTTCAACTCGCTCCCTCAAGACCCATGTTATGCTGGCACCAGAAGGCATCAACTATTATCTTCTACTTGCTCCCTCAAGACCCTTTGTGCAAGAGGCACCAGAAGGCATCAACTCTTATCTTTTACTTGCTCCCTCAAGACCCTTGTGCAAGAGGCACCAGAAGGCATCAACTCTTATCTTTTACTTGCTCCCTCAAGACCCTTTGTGCAAGAGGCACCAGAAGGCATCAACTCTTATCTTCTACTTGCTCCCTCAAGACCCTTGCGCAAGAGGCACCAGAAGGCATCAACTCTTATCTTCTACTTGCTCCCTCAAGACCCTTGCGCAAGAGGCACCAGAAGGCATCAACTCTTATCTTCTACTTGCTCCCTCAAGACCCTTGCGCAAGAGGCACCAGAAGGCATCAACTCTTATCTTCTACTTGCACCCTCAAAACCCTTGTGCAGCAGGCACCATAAGATGTTGAGTCTTATCTTCTACTCGCTCCTTCAAGAAGTGGGGAACGGGGGATCATGTCACCTGGCATGGTGGGAGATGGGAGGGAGAACAATGGATAATCTTATGTAATCCATTTTAGGAAGAACCAGACGTTTCATGGCATTCAAGTGGTGGATTGGAAAGTGCGAAGGACAAGTCCACCAAGGCTTATATCATTTGTTAAAGCTGAACTCCTTGATAAGCAATTATCAATCTAAAGAATCACATGTATTCTTCCCTAAGGCACCTTTCACACGAGGCGGACTCCGCTTGCACGGAGTCCACCTCTGTCCGCCGGCTCAGCGGGAGATCTCTCCGCTGAACCGGCGGATGACAAGTCCCTCTCTGCTCACTGAGCGGGGAGGGGCTTGCGAGCGCCGCTGGTCACAATGGAGAGATCGGATGAAAACGGACAGCGTGTCAGTTTTCATCAGATCTCACTCGATCCGATCCGCCAGCGACGGATCTGGACGTAGAGCCATACGTCTGCTTTTGGCGGACCGGGTCAGATGTCAGCGGACATATCTCCGCTGACATCCGACGCTCCATAGACTAACATGGAGCTCCCGTTCAGATCCGCCGTCAAAACTGACAGGCGGATCTGAATGGTCCGATCGTGTGAAAGGGGCCTAAAGCTTGGCGTACTTTCTTTATTTCTTCCAGATCTGTGCAGTAATCCAGTGCTAGACTTCCTGTAATAAAGACTGTCGTGGCTCTTCTCTCTCTCTCCTTGTGTAGGGTGACTTGTCTTGTCTCCACCCGCCTCCTATAGTGGGTGGAGTGTGCTGTGTCCCTCCTACAGCTCTGCTCTCTGCACAGGCAATGTACAGCACAGTAATGATGTCACTGCTACTTTTACAAGGCAGTATCTGTGTTTGCAAAGGCAGTTGGTGAACACAAGATGGATTTATATCTTTGGTGGTTGTTGAGAAATATATTTAAATAAAAGTTGTTGTTTTTTTGTGCTTTAAAATACAAACAGGTCCTCGCTGGTTATGGGTGTATGAGGTTCTCTGTGTAAATCCAAAAAAATCTGATGATTCAGATTAGGGATGCACCGATCCCATTTTTTTACAAGGATTATGAGTACCGATACTTTTGTTTTAGTACTCGCCGTTACCAATTACCGATGCTTACCGCAATTGTTTTGTTTTCACTTCAGCTGTCAGCAATGGTACAAAGCATTGAAAAGTTATTTACAAATAGATTATTATTTTTATTTTTTTTAATTCTGTGTTTTTTCAATGTGAAATGTGTAAATATGTGTTAATAAATATGTGTAAAAATATTCACTAACAAAAAAAAAAGTTTTCATTGTTACTTTGGGGACGGATATCGTTGTTATGGCAGCAGCTAGCTGCCATAACACCAGTATCCCCGTGTTCGGCTGGCGGTCCGGTACAAGATAAAAGTGGTCACTGCGGCGGATTCGCCGCAAGATCACTTTAATCTGAGGCGGGAGAGGGCCCTGACGATCGGATCCTTCTCAGAGCTGTGCATGGAGACGAGTGAGGGGGAAGATGGCCGTCTCCATGACACTGCAGGGCGGAAGCGATGTCAATATGTCACTTCCGCCCATAGCTCTTAAAGGGCCATTTTATTTTTTTATTTTTGTAAATGACAAAAAAAATTTATTTATTTTTTATTGCATTTTAGTGTAAATATGAGATCTGAGGTCTTTTTGACCCCAGATCTCATATTTAACCGCTTCCCGACCGCCTCACGCAGATATACTGCCGCAGAAGGGCACGTACAGGCAGATTAACGTACCTGTACGTTGCCCTTTAACCACTTCCAGACCAGCCTCGTTTTGGATTTTAGGTGTTTACAACTGTTTTTTTTTTGCTAGAAAATGACTTAGAACCCCCAAACATTATATATTGTTTTTTTTCTAACACCCTAGAGAATAACATGGCGGTCATTGCAATACTTTTTTTCACACCGTATTTGCGCAGCGGACTTACAAGCGCACTTTTTTTGGATAAAAGTCACTTTTTTGAATAAAAAAAATAAGACAACAGTAAAAATAGCCCAATTTTTTTTTGGATTGTGAAAGATAATGTTACGCCGAGTAAATTGATACCCAACATGTCACGCTTCAAAATTGCGGCCGCTCGTGGAATGGCGTCAAACTTTTACTCTCAAAAATCTCCATAAGCGACATTTAAAAAATTCTACAGGTTGCATTTTTTGAGTTACAGAGGAGATCTATGGCTAGAATTATTGCTCTCGCTCTACCGATCGTGGCGATACATCACATGTGTGGTTTGACTACCGGGGGCTGCTCACGTATGCGGGGGCTGCTCACGTATGCGTTCGCTTCTGCGCGCGAGCTCGTCGGGACGGGGTGTTTTAAAACATTTTTTTTTTGTTTTTTCTTATTTATTTTACTTAATTGTATTATTTAAAAAAAAAAAAAAAATATATATCACTTTTATTCCTATTACAAGGAATGTAAACATCCCTTGTAATAGAAAAAAGCACGACAGGTCCTCTTAAATATGAGATCTGGGGTCAAAAAGTCCTCAGATCTCATATTGCGACTTCAATGAAAAAAAAAAAATGTAATTTAAAAAAATTACATTTGTAAATTCCCCTTTAAGACGTATGGGTGGAAGTGACGTTTTTGACGTCGCTTCTGCCCTCCTATGGTATAGAGATGAGTGGGGGCCATCTTGGCCTCACTCATCTCTATGCACAGGCAGGTGAAAGGACCCAATCGTGATAATTTCGCAGTCACGATAAAAATCGATGATCGCTGACATTACTAGTAAAAAAAAAAGAATTAATAAAAATGCCATAAAGCTATACCCTATTTTGTAGACGCTATAACTTTTGTGCTTATTGCGTTTTTTTTTTTTTTTACCAAAAATATATAGAATACGTATCGGCCAAAACTGAGGAAAAAATTTATTTTTTTATATATTTTTTGGGGATATTTATTACCGTATAGCAAAAAGTAAAAAAAATAATGTGTTTTTTCAAAATTGGCGCTATTTTTAAAAAAAATAAAAAACGCAGAGGTGATCAAATACCACCAAAAGAAAGCTCCATTTGTGGGAAAAAAGGACGACACACGATACAAATTTTGTTTGGGAGACACGTCACATGACTGCGCAATTGTCAGTTAAAGCGACGCAGTGCAGAATCGCAAAAAGTGCTCTGGTCTTTGGACAGCAAAATGGTCCGGGGCTTAAGTGGTTAAGAGGTCCTGTCATGCTTTTTTCTATTACAAGGGATGTTTACATTCCTTGTAATAGGAATAAAAATGAAACAATTAAATTTTTTTTAAAACAGTGTAAAAATAAAAAAATGTTTTTAAACGTGCCCCGTCCCGCCGAGCTCGTGCGCGGAAGCTTACGTGAGTAGCGCCCGCATATGAAAACGGCGTTCAAACCACACATGTGAGGTATCGCCGCGATCGGTAGAGCGAGAGAAATAATTCTAGCCCTAGAGCTTCTCTGTAATGCAAAACGTGCAACCTGTAGAATTTTTTAAGTGTCGCCTATGGAGATTTTTAAGGGTAAAAGTTTGTCGCCATTCCACAAGCAGGCACAATTTTGAAGCGTGACATGTTGGGTATCAATTTACTCGGCGTAACATTATCTTTCACAATATAAAAAAAAATTGGGCTAACTTTACTGTTTTTTTTTAAAAAAGTGCGCTTGTAAGACCGCTGTGCAAATACGTGGTGACAAAAAGTATTGCAACAACCTCCATTTTATTCTCTAGGGTGTTATAAAAAAAAATGTATAATGTTTGGGGGGGTTCTACATAATTTTCAAGCAAAAAAAATGTTTTTAACTTGTAAACACCACATCTAAAAAGAGGCTCGGTCTTAAAGTGGTTAACACTTCAGCTGTCAACAGGGGAGGCTCACTGACATCTCAAAGAACCGAGCCTGAAAGTATCGGTTTCAGGTATCGGTGCATTTACACGAGTACCGATACTTGTGTAAATACTCGGTATCAATGCATCGGTATCGGTGCAACCCTAATTCAGGTGCACATGTTGCAGATAGCTGGCCAATCCTGATTCACCTGCAGAGTGTAACATTTGCACACTGATCCATCTACAGCAATTAATCGATCGCCCTGTGTATTCACAGTCAGATGCATATAGGGTTTATTGGCTAAGTCAGCTTTCCTTTCCAAAATGCTAATTTTACAAAGCATACAGAAATCACAGCCTGGCATATATAGGGAGCCAAGGACCTGGAGGAAGATGAGGATTAGTGGAGGTGACAATACCCCCTTCTCTCATAATAAGAAAACATTATTACCTCCTCCTCACTGGGCACACATTCTCCACATTCACACCTCCACCAGCTGCTATAAATAGAGAACAATCCCAGTTACTGTTCTGGGTGTCCTCAGTTGGGCCACAAGAAAATGGCTCCAAGCTCTAGAGCACAATCCCTTCTTCAATAGTAAACACCCCCGCCCACTTCTGCCTTCATACGCTAGAGGACAAATCCTTTACCACTACCTTTTCCTTTCAGCAGCCATTTTCTTGTAGTGCAAATGATCTACAGTTGTAGATTAAAAAACAAAAAAACACAACAGTATTAGAATAGTAATTATTTGTGGTTAGGTATACATAACCTGATTTCAGAATAATATCTTTATTCCAAATTATATTATTCATATTGTCATTGATTTACAGTTGGAGCAATATTGTTGTTCATAGAACGGGGGGGGGGGGGGGGGGGTGTGGGGGGGGGGTTGGGGGGGGGGGGGGGGGGGGGGGGGGGGGGGGGGCATGGTGGCCATTTTTTTGCAGTCTTGTATTTTTTTTTTTTCTATCGCAAAACATGGTGAATGGTTAGACAATTTCTTCCCACAGGAAGGGGCCACTGTTTTGTCACATTCGGCCACCCATCACATTTTGCTACGGAAGTGACGTTCCGTTGAGAAATTTTGCACTGCGCATGCGTAACTTGCCCATCAGATTAACCACTTCAGCCCCGGACCAATTGGCAGCCAAAGGACCAGGCCCCTTTTTGCAATTCGGCACTGCGTCGCTTTAACTAACAATTGCGCGGTCATGCGACGTGGCTCCAAAACAAAATTGGCGTCCTTTTTTTCCCACAAATAGAGCTTTCTTTTGGTGGTATTTGATCGCCCCTGCGGTTTTTATTTTTTGCGCTATAAACAAAAATAGAGCGACAATTTTTGAAAAAAATGCAATATTTTTTACTTTTTGCTATAATAAATATCCCCAAAAAATATATAAAAAAACATTTTTTTTCCTCAGTTTAGGCCGATACGTATTCTTCTACATATTTTTGGTAAAAAAAATCGCAATTAGCGATTATTGATTAGTTTGCGCAAAAGTTATAGCGTTTACAAAATAGGGGATAGTTTTATAGCATTTTTATTAATATTTTTTTTTTTATTAGTAATGGCGGCGATCAGCGATTTTTATTGTGACTGCGACATTTTGGCGGACACATCGGACATTTTTGACACATTTTTGGGACATTTGTCATTTATACAGCAATCAGTGCTATTTAAATAGCACTGATTCCTATGTAAATGACAGTTGTAGTTAGGGGGTTAACCACTAGGGGGCGGGGAGGAGTCAGTGTGACGTGTTGTGTTTTTTTTTACAGTAGGGGGGCGTGGCTGTACGTCTGACGTCATTGATCGGCGTTCCCGATGACAGGGAACCGCCGATCACTGACAGTTAGTGTAGGAAGCGCGGGGAGAAGTTTGTTTACATAGACCTCTCCCCGTTCTTCCGCTCCGTAACCCGATCGCGGGATACCAGCGGCGATCGGGTCCGCTGGTCCGCGGCCGGGGTCACGGAGCTCCCGACCGGGTCGCGAGCGCGCCGCTAGCGGCGCGCGCGCGACCCACGGGCAGGCACATGCACGATCACGTACAGGTACGTGATTCTGCCTGCCCGTGCCATTCTGCTGACGTATATATGCAGTGGCCGGTCGGGAAGCGGTTAAGCGACCCGTCAGAATGTGTAACGGAAGTGACCTTTAGTAGCCGCCATCTTGTAGTCCCCCCGCACTGCTCTACAGTAAGGATACACTGAGAAGGGGGAAAGCAGACATCTTTTTACACCCACCGGAGATTTGCATTTTACATTTATTTTTACAAGTAAAGTGAGTTTACATAGGGAAATACAGGACTTAGAACTCCGTCTGACTGCTTAGATGTTGAATTTTAAAAGCAGCAAACTTCTGTCAGATCAGCAAACCTATGAGATGAGCAGGCTTGCCGCCGCTTTTACAATTCAACATCTAACCAGTCAGACGGAGTTCTAAGTACTGTATTTCACTATATAAACTCACTTTACTATTAAAAATAAGTATAAAATGCACAACTCCGGTGGGTGTAACAAGATGTCCGCTTTCCCCTTCTCAGTGTATGCTTACTGTACAGAAGTGCAAGGTGTAGCAAGATGGCGGCGACGGAACGTCACCTTCGTTACACATTCTGACGGGTCGGGGAATCCGGCGTCGCGCATGCGCACTACAGCGGGTAGCCAAATGTGATGGGTCGCCATATTTGACGAAACGCCACAAATAGAATGGGGTGAGAGTTTAGCAAATCACAG
This sequence comes from Lithobates sylvaticus, assembly GCA_028564925.1. Taxonomy (NCBI): domain Eukaryota; kingdom Metazoa; phylum Chordata; class Amphibia; order Anura; family Ranidae; genus Lithobates; species Lithobates sylvaticus. Next base: position 618,004,422 of record CM053028.1, on the reverse strand, counting down.
ACCAGACAAAAGGTACAAAGAAAATGACATCCCCATGAATGTAGAGTCTCCATTGCTATCAGAATCCTACTGGGAGAAGGACTGAATGGGGGAGGGGTTGCTTTCGGTCCTTGGTATAAATCAGGTTTCTGATAATTCTGTGTTCCGCACGGGAAGGGTCACCAGGTTGCACATAAAGTGTATCCGGAAAGTATTCGCAACGCTTCACTTTTTCCACATTTAATATTACAGCCTTTTTCCAAAATGGATTACATGCATTATTTCCCATTGTTAGGCACACAGTTAACCCCTTGATTGCTACTAGATGTTACCCCTTCCCAGCCAGACATTAGTACAGTGTCAGTGTACAGTATTATTACTGATCCAGGGCTGGTGCAAGGATTTTTGACACCCTAGGGCAGGTGTCTTCAAACTACGGCCCTTCAGTTGTTCAGGAACTACAATTCCCATCATGCCTAGTCATGTCTGTGAATGTCAGAGTTTTGCAATGCCTCATGGGATGTGTAGTTCTGCAACAGCTGGAGGGCCATAGTTTGAGGATCCTTGCCCTAGGGGAAACCTAATTTTTCTGCCCCCATTGGCTCCACCCACTTTGCCCTGCCCATGTGACAGGAGGTGGCGCTATACAGGAAGAATAGACTCTGCTTCCTATAACGCGTTAGTTACATGCTGCAGACTGCAGACCATGCAGACGCGGAGGGAAATCAGCGGCTAGGCGCCCCTAGGCAGCTGCCTAGTTTGCCTAGTGGTAGCACCGGCCCTGCACTGATCACTGTATTAGTGTCACTAGCAAAGTCAGTGTCAGTCAATGACCCTCCCAGATAGCATCTGTTAGCACCAGATCGCCCACCACCCTATCACAGTCCCACTGTAGGTCACTGATCACCGCCATTACAGCATAGCGCCTACCAATTTAAAGTAGCACAGTGCTGAATAGCAAAAAAATGCCCTGGTCATGAAGGGGGTGAAACCTTCCGGAGGTCAAGTGGTTAAAGTGAACCTGTGGCCAGATCATGCACACTAATGCCCCGTACACATGGTCAGATTTTCAGACGGAAAATGTTCGATGGGAGGTTTTTGTCGGAAATTCCGACCGTGTGTAGGCTCCTATTTTCCATTGGAATTTCCGACACAAAATTTGAGATCTGGTTCTCAAATTTTCCGACAACAAAATCCGTTGTCGGAAATTCAAATCGTGTGTACACAATTCCGACGCACAAAGTTCTACGCATGCTCGGAATCAAGCAGAAGGGCCGCACTGGCTATTGAACTTCAATTTTCTCGGCTTGTCGTACGTCACCGCTTTCTTGACGTTCGGAATTTCCGACAACATTGTGTGACCGTGTATATGCAAGACAAGTTTGAGACAACTTTCGTCGGAAAAAATCCCATGGATTTTGTTGTCGGAATGTCCGATCGTGTGTACGCGGCATTAGGCTCGATTCACACCTATGCATGTTGCTTTTGAGCGTTTCAGCAGTGCTTTTTGCTGTGCTTTCTCGTTTTTTGGACATGCGCTTTTGACATGTTTTTGATTCTTTTTATTTGGCCAATTTGTTGTTGGGCAGATAAATAATGCAAAACAAATTCAAAAAGGCGCTAAAAACGCACTACGTGATTTTCTGCTGCTTCTACATTGAAGTCTATTGAAACAAAAAAAGCAGCATTTTGCGTTTTAAAAAAGTCCCCGACCCTTTCCAAAAACGCAGAGGCACAAAATGCATTGATGTGAATCTGTTTCATAGGATCCCATGTTAAAAATATGTCCTGCGTTTCTGCAAAAACCATGAAAAAACGCATTAGTGTGACCCGAGCATAAAACAAGTCTTCATTCACTGATGTATTTATAATACAGTATATGTGTGTGCCCCTGCACTCAGTGCACATAAAAATGACGAATATAGATAAAAATATAAATGTGTACATAAAATCAACGTCAGTTTAGGCAAAGCAGCACACTAAAAAGTGTCAGAATACATCAGAACCAAAATCTTTCACTATATGGAAATTAGGTGCGCTATCCATTTTATATAATGATCAATGCTATCAAAATTCATTCAGCTGTGCAAAAAATCAAGCTAAAATATCTCACATAAACATAAAAAAAGAAAACATTACTTTGATAGACGTGCATCTGAAATAAACTGCAATGTGATCATTTTAAAAAACTATTTATATATATATACATTCCAACGTGCTAGTGCAATAAATAATGTACAAAAAACTGAAATTTTATTTTAAAAAGTCCAATAAAATTGTGCCGTAGTGAACCTGTGCGGATCCATTGCAAGCTTTTTGCACCGACTTCAGTGTACCATCGCCAAAAGAGAGCACACGATATCTGCTTAACGTACAAAGAAAAATGAAGGGGGTGGGACAATTAAGGAATACATTTATTTGGAATTCTTAAGACCATTTCAGTATCCATATACCATTTATCGATGTTAGTAGCAGTTGATTATCCAAATTGAAAAAAATTTCTTTGCCTCTAGGATGAGTTCTGATTTCATGCTAGAGCAGGGGCCTCCAAACTTTTCAGTACAAGGCCTGCATTGTGTATTTTACAGATATTTGCTGAAAAAAAATAAAAAAAAAAGCTTCATCAGAGTCCCTCCTTACATCAGAACTCCCCTTACATCAGGGCCCCCATCAGTGTCCCCTCTAACTTCGGGGCCCCATCAGTCTCCCCCCTTATGTCAGGGCCCCCATCAGTGTCCTCCCCTACATCAGGGCCCCATCAGTCTCCCCCCTTATGTCAGGGCCCCCATCAGTGTTCTCCCCTACATCAGGGCCCCATCAGTCTCCCCCCTTATGTCGGGGCCCCCATCAGTGTCCTCCCCTACATCAGGGCCCCATCAGTCTCCCCCCTTATGTCAGGGCCCCCATCAGTGTTCTCCCCTACATCAGAGCCCCATCAGTCTCCCCCTTACATTGGGGCGCCCATCAGTCTCCCCCTTATGTAAGGGCCCCCATCAGTGTCCTCCTTACGTCAGGGCCCCCATCAGTGCCCCCCCTTATGTCAGGGCACCCATCAGTGTCCCCCCTTACGTCAGGGCCCCCATCAGTGTCCCCCCTTATATCAGGGTCCCCATTAGTGTTCTTCCTTACATTAGAGCTGACATCAGTATCCCCCTTACATTGGGGCCCCCGCCAGTGTCCTTCCTTACATCAGGGCCCCCATTAGTGTTTTCCCTTTACATCACGGCCCCCACCAGTGTCCTTCCTTACATCAGGGTCCCCATCAGTGTTCTGCCTTACATCAGGGTGCCTATCAGCGTCCTCCCTTACATCAGGGTCCCGATCAGTGTTCTCCCTTACATCAGGGTGCCTATCAGTGTACTCCCTTACATTAGGGTCCCCATCAGTGTACCCCCTTACGTCAGGGTCCCCATCAGTGTACCCCCTTACGTCAGGGTCCCCATCAAAGTTCCCCTTTACATCAGAAGCAGAGGCCATAGGCAGCTTCTGCTGATCTTAATCCTCAATCTGTGCATATTAAGGATACCCGTCCCTAGGATGTGGCCGAATGTGGCCTGCAGGCCTTAAGACTCGTACACACGATCAGATTGTTGGCCGACAAAGCGTCAGACTTTTGTCCGAAGGGCGTTGGTCAGGAACTTGTCTTGCCAAACAAACACGAACGTAGTGACGTACTACGAGGAATTTCAGCTCTTGAGCGCCACCCTTTGGGCACCTTCTGCTAATGTCATGTTTGGTGAGCATTGATTCTGAGCATGCGCGTTTGTACTCGTATATGTAAAAGGACTGAATTTGTGAGAGAGAGAGGGTGGGGGGAGAGGGAGAGAGATGTATGAGATAGAGGTGTGGGTAAGAGAGAGGGGGGATGAGAGGGAGAATTATAGAGGGGTGAGAGGGGAGAATGAGTCAGAGAAGAGGGGTGAGAGAGAGAGGCCTGAGAGGAGGATTGGAGATGAGAGAGAAAGAGGTGAGGGGATGGGGGGATGAGAGAGAGAGGTCTGAGGGGGGGAAGAGAGAGAGAGAGAGAGAGAGAGAGAGAGAGAGAGAGAGAGAGAGAGAGAGAGAGAGAGAGAGAGAGAGAGAGAGAGAGAGAGAGAGAGAGAGAGAGAGAGAGAGAGAGAGAGAGAGAGAGAGAGAGAGAGAGAGAGAGAGAGAGAGAGAGAGAGGTGGGTAAGAGAGAAGGGGGATGAGAGGGAGAATTATGGAGGGTTGAGAGGGGAGAAAGAGAGAGAAGAGGGGTGAGAGAGAGAGGGGTCCATGTCTGCAGTCCCTTCTGTGCAACCCCTCTCCCAGTCTGTGGGTAAGTGTGTTATGCCTGTTACCTCCTTCCATGAGACATTCACGCTGGCCAGCAGCAGGCAGGGCCCTTCTCCCTCTGGCTGGTGAAGATAGGGGTGCTCTGCTCTGTCATAGACCACAGACCGTCCTGGGTAGCAGTCCCTGGCTGCATGCGACTCCCACCTGTCCTTGTGAGGCCCCCAATCTGCTTGTCCTTCGGCCGCTGTTGGAGCTGGAAGTGGAGAGGAGGTTGGAGTAATCCAGCCTCTAGGTGGCACTGCCGCGTTGGGGTTGCTGCACCTGCTGCTCCTCACCTCTCTGGTGGTCAAAGAGCTCTTTTCCCTCCCAGGCACTCGCATTTCCCTGTTCCCAGTGCGGTGCTGTGTGTGTGAGGTCTGCACAGCAATGCACAGACACACAGTCAGCGCTATAACGTCAGATCCATCCATCCGGGCCAGCCTTCTTCCTCCCTAGGCTAGGCTAGGCAGCAGTCTGCCCCAAGGCGGCTGCCTAGTTTGCCTAGCAGGAGCGCCGGCCCTGGCTGCGCTTGATGCATTTTTCAGGCACATTTTGCATTTTTAAACCCTTATTTTTTATGCGTTTTTGCATGCAGTTTTCATGCATTTTACTTTTTTTTACCCTCTTGAAACACACTGTACATTGCTGGTTGCTAAGGAGCGGACCGCTGACAACTGAATGTAAAAAAAAAAAAAAAAAAAATTCCAGTCACAAAAAAAAAAAAAACAATGTGAGAAAAAAACGGCGAGGGTCCCCCCCCCCCCAAGGTCCTTCAAGTCTAGTAGGGATTCGGAGGGGGCACCCCTCCCCCCATTCCAAAATTTAAAGAAAATGGCATTAAGACCCCCCAAAAACCATATAAGACCCTTATCCAAGCATGAAAGGCAGGTCAGAAAAGGGAGGGGACGAGTGAGTACCCCTCCTCCTGAACCATACCAGGCCACATGCCCTCAGTATGGGGGATTGGTGCTCTGCCCCCACCCCAAAGCACCTTGCCACCCGTGTTGATGGAGACAAGGGCCTCTTCCCCATAACCCTGGCCGGTGGTTGTGGGGATCCGTGGGCAGGGGGCTTATTGGAATCTGGAAACCCCAGAATCCCGCCCCTTATGTGAATGACTATGGGGTACATTGTACCCGCTACCTATTCACCCCAAAAAGCAATAAAGTGTTAAAAAAAACAAAACAACAAAAGGTTTTTGACAAGTCCTTTATTAAAAATAAAAAAACATCTCCATTCGTAGCTCCGTTTTCTTTCTCCGGTACCAATGTATTCTTTCCCCAGTAGTTTCTTCTCCTTGAGCTGTCCTCTCCCACGCCGCCGCTTACCTGCTTTAAAAAAAAAAAAACACTATCTTCTAACGCTGTCTTCCTTCATTGTGTCTCCCGCTCTCTGCCTTTTCTTATATAGCCATGGGGCTTGACCATCTGATAAAGTCACCCGCCCTTGTGATGACATGTGATGTCACAAGGGGCAGTTCTCCAGGTGACGTTATCGGATGGCCACGCCCCATGGTTATATATGATAAGGCAGACAGCAGGAGAAGACACAATGAAGGCAGACAGCATGTGTTGTCTCCATGCACACTGGACGTTAAAATAACGTTATAAAAATTGCAGTAGCTTTGCAGTGAGTCTTTCAACGTTTTTGCACTAGTGTTTACTAGCGTTTTTCCGCGTTAGCATTTTTTTCCAATAGATCAAAGAACTTTAAAAAACGCTGGTGAGCCGTGTTTTTGAGCGTTTATCAACATTTATCAGCGTTTACGAGCGTTTGGTGTTTTTTTGCGTTTTTTGTGGTAAAATAAAATGACTCCTGAATATGGTTTTAGGGCGTTCAGAAAACAGCCTACTGCTGATAAACATCCAAAAATGTCCATGTTTGCATGGACACATAGGATGACAGAGGGGAGTTTATGGGCTGTTAAAAAAAAAAAAGCTGAAACTCCCAAAAACGGCTGTTTATGAGCTTTAGTACATGGAGCCTGAGAAGATTGTTTTTTGGTTTAGCGGGTAAGCGGCGGCGAGGAAGAAGACAGCTCAAGGAGAAGAAGACTACACCAGAGGGAGAAGACATTGGTACCAGAGAAAAAAAGACATTGGAGCTTTTTATTTTTAATAAATTACTACTCTTGTTTTTTTAAACACTTTCTTAAAAGGGGACTTCCAGATTCCGATAAGCCCCCCGCCTACAGACCCCCACAACCACCGGCCAGGGTTGTGGGGGAAGAGGCTCTTGTCCCCATCAACATGGGGGCAAGGTGCCTTGGGGCAGAGCCCCCCAGCCCTGAAGCACCCATACCCTATGTTGAGGGCACGTGGCCTGGTATGGTGGGGGGGCTGAAAAACGCATAGATGTGAACATGTACCATAGGAAACCATGTTAAATAGACTGTAGTGCGTTTCTTTAAACCGCACTAAAAACTGCATAGGTGTGAACCTAGGGTGACAAAACATGCCAGTCTCGGCCCTGACCAGCTTCTTGCAGGACATGCTACTCACAGTCCTGACCAGCTGCTAGTAGCACATGCTACTCACAGTCCTGCAAGATAAAACATTTTAACACCTCCTGCGCATTAGTGTGGTGGACTAGGGACACAATTTACAGATGCACTCCTATGACACTGGGGGGGGGGGGGGGGGGGTAACACAGGCCCTGCTGCCCACTAACAACTGGGGTAGTCCGAAGAGCAACTGCTCTTAATATCTTTATAAATGATATTGGGTCTGGGATCAAAAGTAACATTTCTGTCTTTGCAGATGACACCAAGCTATGCAGTGGAATAACGTCTTTACAGGAGGTCTCCAATTTACAAGCTGACCTCAATGCTCTGTCTAATTTGGCGACTATGTGGCAGATGAGGTTTAATGTTGATAAATGTAAAGTTATGCACTTGGGGGCTAAGAATATGCATGCATTATACATGCTAGGGGGAGTACAACTGGGGGAATCTGTAGTGGAGAAGGATCTGGGGGTTTTGGTAGATCATAAGCTCAATAATAGCATGCAATGCCAAGCTGCGGTTTCCAAAGCAAGCAAAGTTCTTTCTTGTATTAAGAGAGGTATGGACTCCAGAGAGAGAGAGATATCATGTTGTCCCTGTTCAAATCATTAGTAAGACCTCATCTGGAATATGCAGTTCAGTTTTGGGCACCAGTTCTCAAAAAGGATATCAGGGAACTGGAGAAAGTGCAGAGAAGGGCAACCAAACTGATAAGAGGCATGGAGGAGCTCAGCTATGAGGAAAGATTAGAGGAACTGAATTTATTCACTCTTGAGAAGAGGAGAATAAGGGGGGATATGATCAACATGTACAAATATATAAGGGGTCCATATAGTGAACTTGGTGTTGAGTTATTCACTTTACGGTCAACAAAGAGGACAAGGGGGCACTCTTTACATCTGGAGGAAAAGAGATTTCATCTCCAAATACGGAAAGGTTTCTTCACAATAAGAGCTGTGAAAATATGGAATAGACTCCCTCCAGAGGTGGTTCTGGCTAACTCAGTAGATTGCTTTAAGAAAGGACTGGATACTTTCCTAAAAGTACAGAATATAACTGGGTACTGACATTTATAGGTAAAGTTGATCCAGGGAAAATCCGATTGCCTCTCGGGGGATCAGGAAGGGATTTTTTTTCCCCTGCTGTAGCAGATTGGAGCATGCTCTTTTGGGTTTTTTTTTGCCTTCCTCTGGATCAACTGTGGGTATAGAATGGGGTTTATTGGATTGTACGATATATTTTATTTTTATTTATTATTTCTTTTATTTTTATGGTTGAACTGGATGGACTTGTGTCTTTTTTCGGCCTAGCTAACTATGTAACTATGTAAGAGATAAAAAACAACAGAGGGCGCACAGGGCTAGTGCATCATCCCACTGGTACTTTATTACAAGTCAATATAAAATATACTCACAAACAATGCAAGTTAAAGGAGAAGTACAACCAAAGCTCGAGTTTTGCTCTCCTGGGAAAACATTTCCCACACACAGAACACGGGAAGTTCTCACCACCTCTAATTGCTGCAGGATAAGTGACGTGAGTGGATTGATCAAGAAAAGTCTCCCTGTGTGTGGAGGAGTCAGATGACAGATTTGCACTGGGAAGGACTGGGTAGAGGGTTGGGGGTTATCTGCATTTTTCCTGAAGAATTGGAAGTGATGTCACTGTCTGTTATTTCATCATTTGGAGTGATAATGGGACGTTTCTCTGAGTTGCACCTTCTGTTTTGAAGATCTGGAGGAAATTGGAAAGCAATGGGAACAGAGGTAGTAAAAGCAATTTGTGGGAACAATCTGTACATTATGTGCCGTATCAATTAGAATAGTTCTATTTTATTTTAATGAACTTTATATTTTTCTTTTTACGATCACACAGAATTATTACAGCCAGGTGATGAAAGATTATGTTTTAGGTAAAGAGAGTGACGCCTTTCCTTTGAGCCCATTCACACTAACATTCCCTGTAACCCCCAACACTAACCCTCCTTGTAGCCCCATCACTAACCCTTTTTGTAACTAGAACATTATCCTTCCCTGTAAAGCCAACATTAGCACTCTAGGGAAACTTCAATTTGACCACTCCCTGTTAGCCTTATGCCCCGTACACGCGGTCGGATATTCCGATGGAAAAAGTCCGATCGGATTATGTTGTCGGAAAATCCGATCGTGTGTGGGTTCTAGTGGGCTTTTTCCATGTTTTTTTTGAGAGCAGGATCTAAAATTTTCTGACAACAAAATCCGATCTGACTTTTTCCGATCGTGTGTAAAGAATTCCGACGCACAAAGTTCCACGCATGCTCAGAAGAAATTTGGAGACGAAAGCTATTGGCCTCTACGTAGTCCCGTCATACGTTTTTTTGTATATCACCTCGTTCGGAACGATTGGAGTTTCCGGCAAACTTTGTCCGACCGTGTGTGTGCAACACAAGTTTCGGACAAAATCCGACAGTGTGTACAAGGCATAACACTTTATGATATAATACCGCCTCCCCCTCTTTAATCCTCGCACATCTTTTTTCCTCCTTTTTCAATCCTCACACATTCTTCTTCCTCCTCCTCTTAATCTTTGATGTGTCTCTGGGTGGCTCTGGTGTCTGTGAATAAAGATGAGAGTGAAGCCCCCTGTACTGAGATGTATGAGAGACCCCAGAGAGTGTGTGTGGGGGGAGACTGGTCACGTCTCTTGGCTGGTAACACACAATGACATGATGTGAGGAGGAGAGCCGGAGTCTAATAGAGGCTGATGGCTCCTAACTCCCCCACTGGGCACATACTGTCTCCCCATTAGGCCCCTTTCACACTGGGGGGTTTTCAGTCGGTACAGCGCTAAAAAATAGCGACTGTACACCGCTTGAAAAAAACGGCCCCATTCACTCCAGTGTGAAAGCCGGCGGGCTTTCACACTGGAGCGGTGCGCTAGCAGTACGGTAAAAAAAAGTCCTGCTAACAGCATCTTTGGAGTGGTATAGGAGCGGTGTATTCACCGCTCCTATACCGCTCCTTCCCATTGATTTCAATGGAACACCGCGGTAATACCATGGCAAAGCGCCGCTACGGGTTAAACCGCCCCGCGAGCGGCCGAATACCGCGGCTAAAATGACGGTAAAGCAGCGCTAAATATAGCGCTGCTTTACCGTCGCCGCGGCTCCCGCCCCAGTGTGAAAGGGGCCTTACTGTCTACTGAAAGAGGAGGGGGGAGAAGAAGAGATTGTTGTAGTGACTGAACAAGGAGAATCTGGGACTCTTCTCTGGGTTTAGGGTTTATTACTCACCTGAGGTGATCTCTGGAGGGATCTCCTCCTTACATCAGGAGTCTCCTCTTACTCTCATGTGAGGGGCATCTGATTCTCCATCATGATGTCCTCATGTCCTTTTTAACCACTTCAGCCCCGGACCATTTGGCAGCCAAAGGACCAGAGGTCTTTTTTCAATTTCGCACTGCACTACTTTAACTGGTAATTGCGCGGTCATGCAATTTTGTAACCAAACGAAATTTGCGTCCTTTTCTTCCCACAAATAGAGCTTTCTTTTGATGGTATTTGATTGCCTCTGTGATTTTTATTTTTTGCGATATAAACGGAAAAAGAGCGAAAATTTTGAAAAAAAAAGAGATTTTCTACTTTTTGTTATAAAAAAAATCTAATAAACTCAATTTTAGTCAAACATTTGGGCCAAAATGTATTCAGCCACATGTCTTTAGTAAAAAAAATGCCAATAAGCGTATATTTATTGGTTTGCGCAAAAGTTATAGCGTCTACAAACTAGAGTACATTTTCTGGAATTTACACCGCTTTTAATTTATGACTGCCTATTTCATTTCTTGAGGTGCTAAAATGGCAGAGAAGTACAAAACCCCCCCAAATGACCCCATTTTGGAAAGTAGACACCCCAAGCTATTTGCTGAGAGGCATGTTGAGCCCATTGAATATTTTTTTTTTTTAGTCCCAAGTGATTGAATAAAGACAAAAATAAAAAAGATTTTTTTTTTTTTTCAAAAAGTTGTCACTAAATGATATATTGCTCACACATGCCATAGTTATATGTGGAATTGCACCCCAAAATACATTTTGCTGCTTCTCCTGAGTATGGGGATACCACATGTGTGGGACTTTTTGGGAGCCTAGCCGCGTACGGGGCCCCGAAACCCAAGCACCGCCTTCAGGATTTCTAAGGGTGCAAATTTTTGATTTCACTCCTCACTACCTATCACCGTTTCGAAGGCCATAAAATGCCAAAATAGCACAAAACCCCCCCAAATGACCCCATTTTGGAAAGTAGACACCCCAAGCTATTTGTTGAGAGGCATGGTGAGTATTTTACAGCTCTCATTTGTTTTTGAAAATGAAGAAAGTAAAGAAAAAATTTTTTTTTTTTTTCTTTTTTTCAATTTTCAAAACTTTGTGACAAAAAGCCAGATCTGCAAAATACTCACCATACCTCTCAGCAAATAGCTTGGGGTGTCTACTTTCCAAAATGGGGTCATTTTGGGGGGTTTTATGCCATCTGGGCATTCCATGGCCTCCGAAACTGTGATTGGCAGTGAGAAGTGAAATAAAAAAATTACACCCTTAGAAAGCCTGAAGGCGGTGATTGGTTTTTGGGGTTCCGTACGCAGCTAGGCTCCCAAAAAGTCCCACACATGTGGTATCCCCGTACTCAGGAGAAGCAACAGAATGTATTTTGGGGTGTATTTCCACATATGCCCATGACATGTTTGAGCAATATATCATTTAGTGACAACTTTTTGTAAAAAAAATATATATATTTTTTTTTTTTTCATTATTCAATCTCTTGGGACAAAAAAAAAAAATATTTAATGGGCTCAACATTGCTCTCATCAAATAGCTTGGGGTGTCTACTTTCCAAAATGGGGTCATTTGGGGGGGGGGGGTTTGAACTGTCCTGGCATTTTATGCACAACATTTAGAAGCCTATGTCACACGTCACCCACTCTTCTAACCACTTGTAGACAAAGCCCTTTCTAACACTTTTTGTTTACATGAAAACATATTTTTTTTTTGCAAGAAAATTACGTTGAACCCCCAAACACTATATATAATGTTAAAGCAAAGGCCCTACAGATTAAAATGGTGGGTGTTGCATTTTTTTTTTCCACACAGTATTTGCGCAGCGATTTTTCAAACGCATTTTTTGTGGAAAAAATACACTTTTTTTTATTTTAATGCACTAAAACACACTATATTGCTCAAATTTTTGATGAAATAAAAAATATGATCTTAGGCCGAGTACATGGATACCAAACACGACATGCTTTAAAATTGCGCACAAAAACGCAGTGGCGACAAACTACATACATTTTTAAAAGCCTTTAAAAGCCTTTACATGATACCACATTAGATTCACGGAGGAGGTCTACTGCTAAAATTACTGCCCTCGATCTGACCTTCGCGGTGATACCTCACATGCATGGTGCAATTGCTGTTTACATATGACGCCAGACCAACGCTTGTGTACGCCTTTGCGCAAGAGAAGGGGGGGCAGGGGTGCTTTTTTTTTTTTTTTTTTTTTTTTTTTTTTTATTTATTTAGCTTTTTTATTTTATTTTTAAACTGTTCCTTCCATTTTTTTTCTTTGTTATGATTTTTATTGTTATCTCAGGGAATGTAAATATCCCCTATGATAGCAATAGGCAGTGACAGGTACTCTTTTTTTGAAAAAATTGGGGTCTATTAGACCCTAGATCTTTCCTCTGCCCTCAAAGCATCTGACCACACCAAGATTGGTGTGATAAAATGCTTTCCCAATTTCCCAATGGCGCGGTTTATATCCGGGAGGGGGGACATTCCCTCCCACTGCTTGTAAAAGCAGTCTAGAGGCTAATTACCCGCTAGAATTGCTTTTACATGAAAGCCGATCACTGGCTGAAAAGAATGATACCAAGATGATACCTAAACCTGCAGGCATCATTCTGGTATAACCATTCAAAGTCCAGCAACATACTGGACATATATTGTAATCTTTTTTTTTTCATGCAGCCTCTTGGCTGAACGAAAAAAAGAGATTGATTGGTGGGTATGCCCACCATTAGAATACCTCCCTTCATCCACCCACTTCTAATGATGGGCATACATGCACCATTTATATATGCCGATGCATGGGGGCATCCTCCCGCAAAAGTTATGCCGTGTACACACGGTCGGAATTTCGACCGTATGTACGTGGCATTAGGAGCCAATCGCTCCTCCCCCCCCCTGCTGCCCCCATGCTTCGGCATATATGCTCTTTTTTTTTAACTGTGGTGGTGAAATCACCTCCTACAGCGTTGGAGTCGCGGCTTTATGTATCGTGGGAGCAAACGCTGTTGCTGTCAAGATAAATAAATCCGCGTTGCAACTGAATGGCGCACCTGAAAACAAAAAAATGCTTAACACTAAAACACAGTAAACAAAATTACATACCTGAAAAGCAAGCATGATAAAACATGATAAAACATAATAAAACATTGCAGAATAGAATGGAGTAAAAAAAGAGCAACAATAGAGAGAGAATAGAGTGAGAGAGAGAACAATAAAACGACAACTATTTTTATTTTTTTTTTTTTTTTGAGATTCACAGGTAAAAAAGCTCCTGACTGAAGCGACTGAATCAAAACGCTACCACAAAAAAAATGTTAGCGATCGCAGGGATCAGGCCTGACTCTGCGAACGCTGCAGTTATGTGTGCTTAGTGTTTTGTAAGTGACAGTGATCGATCGATACTGCACTTGGGTGGGCTGGGCTGGGCGGAGGGGGAAAACGCAGGTGCTAGCAGGTATCTGGGCTGATCCCGCTAACAATGCGTTTTTTTTTGGAACCCTAAACTGCTGGGACGCTAGTATAGATCTGATCAGATCAGATATTGATCTGTTCAGATACTGTACCACTAAGGGAGGTGTATGCTTTGCGCGTGGGTGTTTGCGGTACTGGCACTAACCTGGGGCGACGCAGACCTTATTTGACCCTAAAACCTAATTGATATCACCCGCCGGGCGATCAGGGGGTTAAACCGTTATTGGGTAATAAATGGCGGGTGCCCTGACAGTATAAAAAATAAAGCTAACTAACCAGCGTCACCCGTAACAGTAATACAAAAAAAAACTGGTTACCTAGCGACACTAATGCAGCGATCAGAAAAACGATCGCTTAGTGACACTGGCAAAAGGGGGTGAAAGGGTTAACTAGGGGCAATCAGGGGGTTAAAACCTTTATTAGGTAATATATGGGGGTACCTGACGCTATATAAAAACCTGACGGGGAACCTAAATAACGAAATAACTAACTGGCTAACCAGCGTCACCAGTGACAGTTATACAGTGATCACTGGTGAAAGGGTTAACTCTAGGGGCAATCAGGGGGTTAAAACCTTTATTTAGGTTGTAATATGGGGGTACCTGACCTATAAACCTATTTATGAACCTATATAAACATGGCGGTTACCTAAAAAAAAAAAATGGTTACCTAGCGACACTAATGCAGCGATCAGAAAAACGATCGCTTAGTGACACTGGCAAAAGGGGGTGAAAGGGTTAACTAGGGGCAATCAGGGGGTTAAAACCTTTATTAGGTAATATATGGGGGTACCTGACGCTATATAAAAACCTGACGGGGAACCTAAATAACGAAATAACTAACTGGCTAACCAGCGTCACCAGTGACAGTTATACAGTGATCACTGGTGAAAGGGTTAACTCTAGGGGCAATCAAGGGGTTAAAACCTTTATTTAGGTTGTAATATGGGGGTACCTGACCTATAAACCTATTTATGAACCTATATAAACATGGCGGTTACCTAAAAAAAAAAAATGGTTACCTAGCGACAGCAGTGACACTAATACAGCGATCAGAAAAACGATCGCTTAGTGACACTGGCAAAAGGGGGTGAAAGGGTTACCTGGGGGGCAATCAAGGGGTTAAACCTTTATTAGGGGGGGGTAGGGGGCTACCTTGGACCTAAAACTAACTGCACTGACAGTTATTACAGTCACACTGACACTAAATGCAGTGATCAGTAAAAAAATGATCACTGCAATTAGTGACACTGTGACTGGGGGGGGAGGGGGTGATCTGGGGGGTGATCTGGGGGTGACAGGGGGGTGTTTTGTGTGCCTATGTGTACTGGTGTCAGTGTACTGTTGGTGCACTAACCTTTAGACGTTCACAGCTCGGCGTTCCGGTCACATAGACCGGCGCACCGAGCGTGACATCACTTCCTCTGCCTGTGTTTTGATTGACACAGACAGAGGAAGCATCTGATTCGCCAGGAGCGATCGCGAGGGGGTGGCCAGAAACCACTGGCCGTCCCCTCATCCCGGATCGCTCCTGAAGCGATCCCGACCGTCCCCGCCGGCCGGGGGGGGTCCGATCGGACCCCCCACCCGCCGGAAGAATGGCACGTACAGGTACGTGGTTCTGCCTGTACGTGCCATTCTGCCGACGTATATATACAGGGGGCGGTCGGCAAGTGGTTAAAACAGAACCTGTGAAAAACCTAAGGCAGGTGATGGTGGAGAGGAGATAGCCTTCATCTCCCTTCACTACCTTTTCCCCAATCTATGGTTTGTCTACAGCTGGCCAATGTAATGGACATCATATTGGTTCATAGCTCCCAACTGTCCCTGATGTTGAGGGACTGCGCCTGATTTGGAGCAATGTCCCTCTTTCCTCCTCATTTGTCCCTCATTTTGGTCTGATCTATATAGTTTTATATAAAATGCACTTTTTATCTTTCAAAAAGTGTTTCCCAGTGCTAAATCTTTCATCCAAATTCTAAATTGCTGCATCAAGTTTAACAGGCCAATATAAAGGAAAAGTAGTGGTAAAAAAAAAAAAAAAGCACTTGTGGATTTAATTAACTTTTTTTTTTTTTGGTTATTTCCCCTTTAAGGGAGCGTGGCAGGGGCGCGTCCTATGCCTACACACATTTGCTAGTAGGTGTCCCTCATTCCCATCTCAAAATGTTGGGAAGTATGTTGGTCTTGTGCTGCAAACACCATGGGCGTCGGGTATTTTATTCTACTTGGTTTCTCAAGACCCTTGTGCAGCAGGCACCATAAGGCATCTGGTCTTAGCTTCTACTCTCTCCCTCAAGACCCTTGTGCAGCAGGCACCATAAGGCGTCTGGTCTTAGCTTCTACTCTCTCCCTCAAGACCCTTGTGCCGCAGGCACCATAAGGCATCCAGTCTTATCGTCTACTCGCTCCCTCAAGAATCTTATGCAGTAGGCACCATAAGGCGTTTGGTCTTATCTTTTATTCGCTCCCTCAAGACCCTTGTGCAGTAGGCACCAATAAGACATCCAGTCTTATCTTTTATTGCATCCTCAAGAACCTTGTGCAGCAGGCACCATAAGGCATTAGAAGATAAAAAATCCTTGCTGAATTACACAAAATACTGTAAATGAAACATTTAAAACAGAAGCCATTTAAAATGAAACAAATGAGAAGCAGCAAACACTTATGTAGGTGAAAAATCTAAGGAAAGTGATAGTGGTGAGGAGATAGCCTTCATCTCTCATCAATACCTTTCCCCCAATCTATGGTTTGTCTACAGCTGCCCAATGTAATAGACATCATATTGGTCTTGTGCAGTAGGCATCACAGGGCGTCTGGTCTTATCTTCTACTCGCTCTCTCAAGCTCCTTTTGCAGCAGGCACCATAAAGCGTCTGGTCTTATCTTCTACTCGCTTCCTCAAGACCTTTGTGAAGTTGGCACCAATAAGGCATCCAGTCTTATCCTCTACTCGCACCCTCAAGAACCTTGTGCAGCTGGTAGCATAAGGCATTCAGTCTTATATTTTACTCACTCCCTCAAGACTCTTGTACAGTAGACACCATAAGGCATCCAGTCTCATCTTCTACTCGCTCCCTCCTCCCTGTCCAAGGTTTAACATTATGAAGTCTGAACTTGCATAGTTGTAAGCATGATCCCATCATTATTATGGTAGGTCGAATTAAGAAATGGGTCCCAGGACTTTGCTACATACAGTGGTGTGAAAAAGTGTTTGCCCCCTTCCTCATTTCCTGTTCCTTTGCATGTTTGTCACACTTAAGTGTTTCGGAACATCAAACCAATTTAAACAATATCAAGGACAACACAAGTAAACACAAAATGCAATTTGTAAATTAAGGTGTTTATTATTAAAGGTGAAAAAAAATCCAAACCATCATGGCCCTGTGTGAAAAAGTGATTGCCCCCTAAACCTAATAACTGGTTGGGTCACCCTTAGCAGCAACAACTGCAACCAAGCGTTTGCGATAACGTGCAATGAGGCTTTTACAGCGTCCTGGAGGAATTTTGGCCCACTCATCTTTGCAGAATTGTCCTAATTCAGTTACATTAGAGGGTTTTCGAGCATGAACGGCCTTTTTAAGGTCATACCACAACATCTCAATAGGATTCAGGTCAGGACTTTGGCTAGGCCACTCCAAAGTCTTCATTTTGTTTTTCTTCAGCCATTCGGTGGTGGACTTGCTGGTGTGTTTAGGATCATTGTCCTGCTGCAGAACCCAAGTTCGTTTCAGCTTGAGTACACGAACAGATGGTCGGACATTCTCCTTCAGGATCTCTTGGTAGACAGCAGAATTCATAGTTCCTTTTATCACGGCAAGTCTTCCAGGTCCTGAAGCAGCAAAACAGCCCCAGACCATCACACTACCACCACCATATTTTACTGTTGGTATAATGTTCTTTTTCTGAAATGCAGTGTTCCTTCTACGCCAGATATACTTGGACACACACCTTCCAAAGAGTTCCACTTTTGTCTCATCGGTCCACAGAATGTTGTCCCAAAAGTCTTGGGGATCATCAAGATGTGTTGTGGAGAAATTGAGACGAGCTTTGATGTTCTTTTTGCTCAGCAGTGGTTTTCTCCTTGGAACTCTGCCATGCAGGCCATTTTTGCCCAGTCTTTTCCTGATGGTGGAGGCATGAACGCTGACCTTAACTGAGGCAAGTGAGGCCTGCAGTTCCTTGGACGTTGTTGTGGGGTCTTTTGTGACCTCTTGGATGAGTCGTCGCTGCGCTCTTGGGGTAATTTTGGGCGGCCAGCCACTCCTGGGAAGGTTCACCACTGTTCCATGTCTTCGCCATTTGTGGATAATGGCTCTCACTGTGGTTCGCTGGATTCCCAAAGCTTTGGAAATGGCTTTATAACCCTTTCCAGACTGATAGATCTCATTTACTTTCTTTCTCAATTGTTCCTGAATTTCTTTGGGTCTCGGCATGATGTGTAGCTTTTAAGGATCTTCTGGTGGACCTTACTGTGTCAAGCAGCTCCTATTTTAGTGATGCCTTGATTGTGAACAGGTGTGGCAATAATCAGGCCTGGGTGTGGCTAGAGAAATTGAACTCAGGTGTGGACAACCACAGTTATAGTAGGTTTTAACAAGGGGGGGGCATTCACTTTTTCACACAGGGCCTTGATGGTTTGGATTTTTTTTCACCTTTAATAATAAACACCTTCATTTACAAATTGCATTTTGTGTTTACTTGTGTTGTCCTTGACTATTGTTTAAATTGGTTTGATGTTCACGAAACACTTAAGTGTGACAAACATGCAAAGGAACAGGAAATGAGGAAGGGGGCAAACACTTTTTCACACCACTGTATTTTTGTCCCCACAAATAGAGCTTTCTTTTTGTGGTATTTGATCCCCTCTGCGGTTTTTATTTTTTGCGCTATAAACAAAAGAAGAGGGACAAATTAAAAAAAAAAAAAAAAACAATATTTTTTACTTTTTGCTATACTAAATATTCCCCAAAAATATATAAAAAAAACTAGTAATGGCGGCGATCTGCGATTTTTTTTTTTTATTGTGACTGCGACATTATGGCGGACACATCGGACATTTTTGGGACCATTGTCATTTATACAGCAATCAGTGCTATTTAAATGCATTGATTCCTGTATAAATGACACTGGCAGTGAAGGAGTTAACCACTAGGGGGCGGGGAGGGGTTAATATGTTCCCTGGGAGTGATTCTTACTGTGGGGGGAGGGGATTGACAAGGGGAGGAGACCGATCTGTGTTTCTCTGTACAGAGAACACACCTTCGGTCTCCTCTCCTCTGACAGGACCTTTGATCTGTGTGTTTACACACACAGATCCACGGTCCCGCTGTGTTACCGGGCAATCGCGGGTGCCCAGCGGACATCGCGGCCGCTGGGCACGCGCATCGGGTGCCCAGTGACACTGGAGGGCCATGAAGGGGAGGACGTCATATGACGTCCTCCCGCGCTGAGAGCTGCGCCGCCTGGCCGTCAATAGACAGCGGGCGGTCGCGAGGTAGTTAAAGCAGAACTTTACCCATACATTCCACATTAATAATTATGCTACCAAAACGAGTGTGGGCTGTAAATTGCCTCCAGCATTGCTCCAATTTCTTCTGCCTGGAGGCTGACATTTTGCTGAAGTTCAGAGCCCCAGAGCAGCAGTAAACCTTTAGGCCAGTGATGGCGAACCTTGGCACCCCAGATATTTTTGGAACTACATTTCCCATGATGCTCATGCACTCTGCAGTGTAGTTGAGCATCATGGGAAATGTAGTTCCACAACATCTGGGGTGCCAAGGTTCACTATAACTGCTTTAGGCTGTCAGCAGATCAGCCTCTAGGGCAGTGGTCCCCAACCTTTTTGGCACCGGGGACCGGCTGCGCGGAAGAAAATTGTGCCAAGGACCGGGGGGGGGGGGGGGGGAATTGGGTCACGATTTTTTGCGGGCAATGGCTGGTGTTAGCGCTTCAATCATCACGACACCATGCTTGATATGGTTTCAGGGTGATTGAAACGATGTAGAATCAGTGGAAGCACTGAGTGTGTGACTT
>CM053028.1:617967820-617984349 GCA_028564925.1 Lithobates sylvaticus | reverse complement strand
TGCATACTAACGTTACACAATTGTCGAGCCACAAACACGAACGTAGTGACATACTACAAGGAATTTCAGCTCTTGAGCGCCACCCTTTTGGGTCCCTTCTGCTAATTTAGTTTTTGGTGAGCATTGATTTTGAGCATGCATGTTTGGACTTTTGACTTTTGTGTGACGGATTTGTGTACTGACCATACGAAAGTCTGACATCAAACCGTTGTCCGCCGAAAATTTACTAGCCTGTCACCCAACATTTGTTGGTCGAAAGTTGGACAACAATTGTCAAAAGGAGTGTACTAACTGTAATATTTTAGGACAACAGTCTGTCAACAGACAATCCCCTGCCAACAATCGTACCGTCTGTACGAGGCTTTAGGCTTGTGCCTCAATCTGTCCTGTCTCGGACGATATAGTCCTCTCACAGCTTCTTCCCCCATCCCTGACCCCCTCGGGAGGGTGGGGCCCTGAGTTCTAACCCTGGCTCTAAGATGAATGCAGCACTCGCCTGCATCATTAGTGTGCTTGCGTCCCAGAAAACCTGGCCCAGACCGCCAAATTAAACGCGTGGGATCACCCTGCCACAATACTTACATCGGTTCAAGCTGGACCAAAGTACCTTTGTAAAAATTGCCATACATAAACCTCAGCTTTATGAACATTGGTTTCAGGATGATGAAAAGTCTAGATATCTTTGTCCAGATAGTGTGCTGGAACCCTGGTCAGATAGGACTTTCAACAGCAACTTACCAGCAAATTGAATCAGTCTACTAAATGGTCTTTTGGAAGTATGGAAACATTGTTGGGGATCCATCTAGATAAACTCATCTTCTGATTTAGTCATAGAAACAATACAGTGCATCCGGAAAGTATTCACATCGCTTCACCTTTTCCACATTTTGTTATGTTACAGCCTTATTCCAAAATTTTATTAAATTCATTATTTTCCTCAAAATTCTACAAACAATAACCCATAACGTGAAAGAAGTTTGTTTGAAATCTTTGCAAATTTATTAAAAAAAAAACATGTACATAAGTATTCACAGCCTTTGCCATAACACTCAAAATTGAGCTCAGGTGTATCCTGTTTCTACTGAACATCCTTGAGATGTTTCTACAACTTGAATGGAGTCCACCTGTGGTAAATTCAGTTGATTGGACATGATTTAGAAAGGCACACACCTGTCTATATAAGGTCCCACAGTTTAACAGTGCATGTCAGAGCACAAACCAAGCCATGAAGTCCAAGTAAGACTGAGACAGAATTGTATCGAGGCACAGATCTCGTGAAGGGTACAGACACATTTCTGCAGCATTAAAGATCCTGATGAGCACTGTGGCCTCCATCATCTGTAAATGGAAGAAGTTTGAAACCACCAGGACTCTTCCTAGAGCGAGCTGCCTGGCCAAACTGAGAAATCGGGGGAGAAAGACCTTAGCCAGGGAGGTGACCAACAACCCAATGGTCACTCTGACAGAGCCCCAGCTTTTCTCTGTGGAGAGAGGAGAACCTTCCAGAAGAACAACCATCTGCAGCACTCCAACAATCAGGCCTGTATGGTAGAGTAGCCAGACGAAAGACACTCCTCAGTAAAAAGGACATGACAGCCCGCCTGGAGTTCGCCAAAAGGCACCTGAAGGACTCTCAGAAACCAAATTCTCTGGTCTGATGAAACAAAGATTGAACTCTTATGCCACGTACACACGGTCGGAATTCTCGTCGGAAAAACTCTGATGGTTTTCCCGTCGGAATTCCGACGGAATTTCGCTCAAACTGTCTTGCCTACACACGGTCACACCAAATTCCGACGGTCTGTAACACAGCGGCATAAAACACGTTCGACAGCACTATAAAAGGGAAGTTTAATGCTTCCGAGCATGCGTCGAATTGTTTCCGAGCATGTGTCGGAATTTTGCGTGTCGGAATTGCATACACACGATCGGAAAATCCGATAGAAAGGTTTTCCGTCAGAAAAATTGAGAACAGGTTCTCAATCCAAAGTCCGTCAGAAATTCCGACAGAAAAAGGCCGATGGGCATACACACGGTCGGAAAATCCATTGAAAAGCTCCCATCGGACTGTTTCCATCGGAAATTCCGACCACGTGTACGCGGCATTAGGCCTGCATGGCAAGTGTCATGTCTGGACGAAACCAGACACCGTTAATCACCTGGCCAATACCATCCCTACAGTGAAGCATGGTGGTGGCTGCATCATGCTGTGGGGATGTTTTTCAGCGGCAGGAACTGGGAGACTAGTCAGGATCAAGGGGAAAGATGAATGCAGCAATGTACAGAGACATCCTTGATGAATGCATGGTCCAGAGCGCTCTGCACCTCAGACTGGGATGAAGGTTCATCTTCCAACAGGACAAGGACCCTAAGCACACAGCCAAGATAACAAAGGACTGGCTACGGGACAACTCTGTAATTGTTCTTGAGTGGCCCAGCCAGAACCCAGACTGGAACCTGATTGAACATCTCTGGAGAGATCTGAAAATGGCTGTGCACCGAAGCTTTCCGTCCAACCTGATGGAGCTTGAGAGGTCCTGCATAGAAGAATGGGATAATCTGCCCAAAAATAGGTGTGCCAAGCTTGTAGCATCATACTCAAAAAAGACTTGAGGCTGTAATTGGTGCCAAAGGTGCTTCAACAAAGTAATAAGCAAAGGCTGTGAGTACTTATGTACCTGGGATTTTTTTTTGTTTTATTTTTTATTTTTAACAAATTTGTAAAGATTTCAAACTGCTTTCACGTTGTAATTTATGGAGTATTGTTTCCAGAATTTTGAGGCAAATAATGCATTTAGTCCATTTTTGGAATAAGGGTGTAACATCACAAAATGTGTAAAAAGGGAAGCGCTGTGAATACTTTCCGGATGCAATGTATATTCATTAACCACTTGAACTCTAGAAGGTTTTACCCCTTCATGACCAGGGCATTTTTTTGCTATTCAACACTGTGCTACTTTACCTGGCAAATGCTCAGTCATGCAAGACTGTACCCAAATGAAATGTTTATATATATATGTGGAAGGCCAACATGGTGGCCTGAATTTATGGGAGGAGCCCGAGAGGGTATTTAACCGGCCCACTCGCCTGTGGTCTTCGTCGGTTCCGGTGCGCGATATACTACGTCACTAAGCCGACTACTCGATTCGCTAGCGTTCGTGAGTGCCAGACGTCTCGTGGATTGTTCCCATTCGAAGGTTTTTGTACATTGTATCTGGCTCGGCTGCCGCAGGTAGGGGTCTCGTTTGACCACCATTTCACTTATGAACGTTACTTACCTTGTCACGAATCTCGTTGTCCACATACGCACGAGTCATTTCATTAGTACCCGTACGTTGCATCCGTACCGCTATCTGCATAACAGTAGCCGGTCGCCTACGCATCACCTGATCCGGAATCAGTCGCAGTAACATTTCACACGGTCACAATTCAGCCATTTCACCATTTCATTCATTTCACCATTTCACGGTCCTGCATCGACACGCCGGTTCGAATCTAGCCGCATCCGATTCGTCCCGGTATGTCCCAGCAGTCGAACCCCATTTCAATACATGACCCAGGGAGCGGTCGTTTTAGCCGCAATTTCTCGACTCACCGGTCGAAAAAACACCTCTGTCATGGCATCATTTCACTGTCACGTATCACGTTCCGATTCGAGTCTAGGCGCACCCCGGTGCCTCGATTCGTACCGGCGCACCCCAGGTGCTCCCAGGCCCCATTTCATTTCGTGCTCCAGAAGTACGGTCGCTGTCAGTCGAAAAAATTTTAGGCTCACCGGTCGGCGCCTCTGTCACGAGAAAAACATTTCACCTCACGAGTCACGTTTTGATTCGAAACCGGTCGCACCCTCGCGTATCGGTTTCGCCTCCAACGTACCCCAGGTTTTGTCGGCCCCATTTCAGTAACCACCCCTGAGTCTGCCCGTCGTCGGTCGCAAAACCGACCGCTCCGCACCTCATGGAATGGTTCCCCTCATTTCTCTCACCGCCAGGCCGCACCCCGCTTCGAACCCAGTCGCACTGCGCGCCGGTTCGTACCGATGCGCCCTGAACATCCGTTGGCCTCATTTCAGTACATGCTCCAGAAGTCTGGTTCGTTGACAGTCGCCGCCGCGGCTCGACCGTTTCATACTCCTGTCATGCCAATCAGTTCGCTGTCACACAAAAACGTCCTGATCCGAATCCGATGGCATCCACCATGCATCAGTTCGCCTCGACGTACCCCAGTCGAATTTGCCTCATTTCATTCCAATTCTCGACCACTGTCACTCAGCAGTCACACTCATAAACGACACTTTGCGCCCACGACATGGCACAAAACGTTCCTCATTTCACTCCAAAAAAAAAAAAAAAAAAAAAAAAAAAAAAAAAAGTATATATGCTCAGACGGGGGACACACCCCACGAGGCACACCTCACCAGTTGTCTTTATTTTCCTTCTCTAGGTCAGTCCAAGTTCAGTAGGTCCACCCTGCAACAGGTTGGACGGTGTTTCTCCAGGTAAAATATAGAAACTCACCGTGTACACACGTCCACGTACGTGCGCACACTTGTCCTTTCGAGAGCACAGCAGCTGGGTACGTATGTTTACACAAGGAAAGAAACAGTCTTGGCTTATCTCATCCCCTTAACAGGTCCGGTCGACCTTCTTACGACCTCAGACGCCACAAGACATCGCCTCAGGGTACAGCCCATCCGAGGACCATGTCGCAAGCGGGCAGCGAGGATCTCACCGCCCCCTTGTCACCTTCCCCAGTGTCCATGAGCGACAGCAACCAGTCCCTCAGGGGATGGACCATCCCCAGGCTGACGGCAGAACTTAGACGCAGGGGCGTGCCATTCCCCGCCACAGCCAGGAAGGCGGAGCTCTTCAGGCTCCTGTTCCCTCCTCCTGCCATGGTCGGGCCCAGCACTCAACAAGCTTCCCTCCAGTCTATATCTACGGCCATAGCACAACTCCACACCGTGGTGTCGTCCTTGGCGAACACAGTCACGGACGTCCAAGCCAGAGTGACTCTCCTGGAATCTCACCCGGCCCCGGCCGTCCCCGGCCCCGCCGCAATACAGCCTCCAACAACAGTCGCCACAGGTACCGCAGGGACAAGTCCCCTCGTCTGCCCAGCACACCTGGTTCCAGCCAGCATTAAGAAGGACATACTGGATGGCAAGGACGTCAACCTCGCCTCCCTACTCATATCAGTCCACGACCTAGCCGAAAACAAGGCCTATACCTGGGGAGATGTCTCAGTGGTCCTCAAAGCTAAGGACCCCAGACTCAACCGCAAATTGTCCGTCCCAGAATTCGTGTTGACATTTGGGATGCTTAGAGACGTCATATGCTCAGCTTCCCCCGGCAGAAGGGAAGAGCTGGATTTATATCTCCACACCGTGGTAGATTTGGGCTACAAGTACGGCGGGTTCTCATTCTATGACTACCACCGCTCCTTTTCCGCAAAAGCAGCCGCCAGGATGGCGCAGTTCCAGTCACCCACGGATTGGAGCCTAATGGACACAGAACTATTCTGTCGCCATTTCGCCGGTCTGCGCTCACCATTGTGCGCAGTCTGCCAATCCTCCACGCACACCGCCACCTGGTGCTCCAGTGCAACAGTCCGCCACTCGGTCGAGTTTCCCTCGACCTCAGCTCCAGCTCAAAACCCGCCAGCACCGACACAGAAACCCCAGGTCGACAAACTCGGACGCCCCGTCCGGACCATGGGAGGAGCGGCCATCTGTAATAATTACAACTACGGCTCGTGCAACTTCAGCCAATGCAGGATGCTCCACGTGTGCGTCGTATGCCACAGGGCGCACCCGAAAAATTTATGCGAGGTCAAGCCGAAAAACCTGTGACTGAGCCGCATAAACATCCTATGGTTAGGAGTCTATCTGGACTCACACCCCATCCCCTCACTAGCCACGTTCCTCATACAAGGATTCACGGCGGGCTTCCACACCGGCCTTGTCTCCCTGCCCCACACTACCTACGAGTGTAGGAATCTCAAGTCAGCGGCCACCGACGAGCAAGCCATAGACCAACTACTCCTAGCCGAGCTGGAGCGAGGTTTCGTCATAGGTCCCTTCACACAACCCCCCTTCAACACCTGGAGAGTCAGCCCTATTGGGCTTGTCAAGGGCAAGTTCTCGAATAAAGTTTGTTTGGTGTACGACCTGTCTGCGCCTCATTCTTGCCACGTCCCCAGCCTCAACTCCCTGATTCCCTCCGAGGAGTTCTCCTTAAAATACGCCTCCGTCGACATGGCGATCCAGGCCATCCTCAAAGCAGGCACAGGGGCCTGGCTGTCCAAAGCCGACATATCGGACGCCTTCAAACTTCTGCAGATTCACCCGTCTCTCTGGTGTTGGCACGGTATCAAGTGGAGAGACAGGTACTACTTCGCCACCGTTCGGCTCCAAAAGTAGCCCCTGGCTCTTCGACACTTTCGCTCAATCCCTCACCTGGATTCTCCTACACAAGGCCCAATGCACAGAAGTCATCCACTACCTGGATGACTTCCTACTGATAGAGCAGCCTAACGTGTCACCAGTAGACCTCGACAAATTGATAGTCGTCTTCCAGAACATCAATGTCCCCATAGCTGAGCACAAGGTCGACGGACCCGCACACTCCATCACCTTCCTCGGAGTTGTCTTGGACACATGCTCCATGCAGGCCAGCCTACCCCTCGACAAGTTGACCCGCATCAGGGAAGTTCTTCAGGACTTCACCCGCACGAGAGGGTGCACAAGACGACAGCTCCAGTCACTACTTGGCATGCTCAATTTTGCCATGCGGATCGTCCCTCAAGGTCGTTCCTTCATCTCACGGCTCTTAGTCCACCTATCACAGGCACAAGACCCCGATCAGATCCTCAACCTGGATGCCGCGGCCATAGCAGACCTAGCGATGTGGGAAGAATTCCTTTCCTCATGGAACGGAATATCCATGTTTATCCCGGCCATCTCACCCTTCTCACCACAGGTGGTGACAGATGCCGCGGCCTCCACGGGCTTCGCAGCCATATTTGGCCTCCGTTGGTTCGCTGGCCCTTGGCCCCCGCAGATACTCTCAATCCCAGGTTTCAGCCGGACTTCCCCCCTTTTCGAGCTCTACCCAATCGTGGCAGCCGCCAAACTTTGGGGTCACAACTGGACCGGGCAGACGGTAAACTTCACGACGGACAACCAGGCCACGGCAGACATCATCAACAAAGGCAGGTCCAAGTCACTCCAGGTGATGTCCTTCTTACGCAGGCTGGTCCAACTGTCGCTACGGCTCCAGTTCAACATCCATTGCTCTCACATCCCAGGTAAATACAACGTGGCAGCAGACGCGCTGTCACGCTTTAACTTCGTCTCCTTCTTCCGACAGATACCAGAGGCCGATCGGGTGTCCGCCCATATCCCTGCTTGGTCTCAGCTGACCCTAGACTAGACCGATACCTACGTGGGGCCACCCAGCTCATCAACCAGTCCCTGTCTCACAACACACTCAAAGCCTACCACGCAGCCTGGGACACGTTCAACAAGTTCCTAGCCACCAACGCCGTGTCAACACCCACAGACACCTGGCACATTCTGGCCTTCGTCTCACATTGTCACACACAGTTAAACCTATCCTACAACACCATCCGCCTGTACCTGGCCGGCGTACAGCACTTTTTGGCCCTTCAAGATCCCACTAGACCGTCTGTCTTCTCGTCCCACGCCGTCCGAGCCGTCCTACGCGGCGTCCAGAAGCAGCAAC
Organism: Lithobates sylvaticus; assembly: GCA_028564925.1. NCBI lineage: Eukaryota > Metazoa > Chordata > Amphibia > Anura > Ranidae > Lithobates > Lithobates sylvaticus. Next base: position 617,976,604 of record CM053028.1, on the reverse strand, counting down.
CAGCAAACAGAACCAGACGTCGCCCCATCACGAGTGCCATCTTCCGCGAGATGTCCGCCATACTCGCTGGTTCCCCCTTTGGTGTCCTCCTCAGCCAGGTCATACAAGCCGCCATCTACCTGGCCTACTATGGGTTCCTACGTCCCAGCGAATTCACCTGTAACAGCTCGACCAGCCAAACCCTGTGCAGACGCCACCTAGTTCGCCATCAAGACCACTTCGTGCTCCACCTCAGCGTCTCCAAGACTCAGCAAGCTGGCCACGGGGTGGACATCCATCTATACAGAACCGGCAATTCCTGGTGCCCAGTGACGGTTCTCAACCGCCTGCTCTCACTCCTGCCAGAACAAAGGGACACCGATCCCCTTCTGCCTTTTCCAGTCAAACCCCTAAGCACCTGCCAGTTCATGACACACGTAAGGATTCTCCTCCGCAACCTACGCCTCAACCCCAGCGAATACTCCGGTCACTCTTTTCGGATCGGGGCCGCCTCAACCGCCTCACAGCATGGGGTCCCAGGCCACATCATCCAGAGACTCGGCAGATGGAAGTCAGCCTGCTTCACCCGGTATATACATGACCCACAGGTGGAAATGTCACGGGCCTTCGCCCAACTCAGGCAGTAGACAATGCTAAAAGTCAATAAATATCTTCAAACCCTACCTCAGTTTTTGCCCCCTTATTTCTGGCGTACCGTCCATAGACCAAGGCACACTTCAGGTCCCCCTTTTCATGTTGTAGATCTTATTGGTTAAGTTATTCCTCTTCAGACACGTATCGGCCATAGGGCTTCAACCATAAGTGGAAGGCCAACATGGTGGCCTGAATTTATGGGAGGAGCCCGAGAGGGTATTTAACCGGCCCACTCGCCTGTGGTCTTCGTCGGTTCCGGTGCGCGATACCCACCCTCCCATTCCCCCTTTCAAGGGCATTTCTCACAACATCACCCTCATCAAATACTCATTTGTAATCAGGGTATGCCCCCTTATTTTGGCGTACCGTCCATAGACCAAGGCACACTTCAGGTCCCCCTTTTCATGTTGTAGATCTTATGGTTAAGTTATTCCTCTTCAGACACGTATCGGCCATAGGGCTTCAACCATATATATATATATATATATATATATATATATCAAATATATTTATATAATATAAAAAAAAAAAAAAAAAAAAATCCAATAAGTGTATATTGATTGGTTTGTTTGAAGGTTATAGAGTCTACAAATTATGGTATATTTACTGGAATGACTCAGCTATAGACGCTGGCGGTGATCAGTGACTTACAGTGGGACTGCGATAGGGTGGCAGGCAATCTTGCGCTCACTGACACTATCTGGGAGGTACACTAAAGCCTCATACACACGATCGGACTTCAAACAAACTTTTCCGTGGATTTCTGCATACACACGGCAGGATTTTTTCAGCCAACTTTCACCAAATCACGTGGTTTTTCAGCTCTTTCCCGCTCCCATTAGTCAACTTCTGTATTGTTGCGTGTTTGTACATTGGACTAAAGTCCTATGGACTTGTGTACACACGATAGGATTTTGCACCCTAGGACTTTTGTTGCTGGAAAGTTTGTCTGTTTGCACAGCCAACATGTGTCCGATGAAAAACGAAAAAGTTTGTCCGATGGAGCATACACACGGTCGGATGTTGCCTTAAAACAGGTCATTTGCATGTTTGTTGTCAAAAAGTCCGATCGTGTGTATGAGCCTTTACTGACAATGACACGATGTAGATATTTGCCAGCACACCACGGATCTTCAGGTTGAATCCCAACTAGTTATTTTTTAACTTCTGATCACATCACAAACAAGAGAGTGCAACGTTTCAGAGTCACACAGGATCTCTTCGTCAGGCACGTGATGAAGTGATCCTGAAGATCTGTAGTGTTCTGGCAAATATCTACACATGTATGATCCAGTCTCCAGCTGGTGGTTGCTGCAGCACCCAATATTTTAAAGCCTTTTAAATGTGTGCCTAACAATGTGTAAAGTGTGCTGCCTTTACTTTAATAACTGGCTGTTTTTTCTCCCTGCTTTTCAGGGAGAAGAAACAGCCAGATCTCTGGTCTCTGAGTTCTGTGTGTTTGTAAACACAGAACTCTGTGTGTGATTGGACTCGGCAGATCAGCAGGTTTTAGCCAAAATCATTGGCTGAAATCTGCTGCCAAATACGTGCCATGTCCAATCACAGCAGGTCGGCAGGGGGCCCCAAACCCGAAGGCAAGCCGGTAATGTACATTGCCAAGCCTGCACCTGCCACCCACTCGCAGTTTATTCACTGTGAGTGGTTGGCAGAAGGTTACAGTATGTGTTTCCTACAGATGGTTCCAGTGGCAGAAGTACACCAGAGAGATGTCCCCGTCCTCTGTATTCCCCGGATTCCTCAGAGGAAGATGTGAACATCCAAGAAGATAATCAGGTAGATGAGCAGGTAAAAAAAAAACAGTAGTGCTCTAAAATTTAACAGCCCATCTTTTCAATGTTCTGCACTTGCTAGACATCTCCAAGAGATACTGTTCTGTTTAATATGAGATAACAACATATAGGCAATTTTTATTTTGTGTCATTTAGGATGAAAATCTGGTTTATGTCAAAGTTGAGGTTAAAGAGGAAGCAGACGAGGCAGATGGGAGGGATGATAAGGTGGAGGAAATTCCTGTAGAGATTGGCACAGGTGAGTAGTAAACCTTAAAGTGGTTGTAAACCTCAGACATTAAATATGAACAAAGCATATCTCTCTATAGTGTGTACTTGTCTTAAATAAGAGCACTAAGTGTAATTTCTGTCTGCTGCTATCGGCATGAGTCACTTGTGACAGGTTTTCCTGACACCAAGAGAAAAACGGTGACAGAGGAGGGACTTCCAGCTGATTGACAGCCTCAGCTCTGTTTGTGTGCTGTGTAAAGTGGGTGTGTCTCTTCCCTCCAATCAGCTCTCAGAGCTTTCCTCACTGAGCTCTGCAGAGTGTAACTTCAGCTCTCTGCCTCCTTTTTTCTGAACTCTCAGAAAAGCGTTATAATTCTTGACTTTGAACAGATGTAGAGAAAACTGCAGATAAACAGATACAACTTATGAAGGAGGATTTGTTTCATCTCTCTGTAGCACCTGAGGATAGACCCTTCACTGGGTAAGGGTTTACAACCAATTTGAAGCCTACGTTTTCTAAAACAATAAAAAAACAGCACAAGGGACGTTGCTTACTATCATCGTGATTTGTCCCTTGTGCTTCTTGCTCCTGGTTTAGTAGCGATCTTCCTTTTGGTGCGGCAGAGGTTGATTGGGGCTGAGGAAGCTGTGACAGGCACTCGTCAAGAGTGCCCGGCTATGCCTGCCCTTTCTGCCCAGCTCCTCCATTCATAAAAGCCATACTATGGCTTTTTTTTTAATGAAACACAATCTATGGATGGAGGAGGTAAACCTTTCAATCATCCACCCATCGCTTTTCATTCATAGATACTATAGTACAACTTCTGTGAATGTAGGAGGTGGGCAGAAAGGGCAGGCATAGTCAGACACACTTGATGAGAGCCCATCACAGCTCACGCAGCTCTGTTAACCCCTGCCACACTGAAAGGTTATGGCTGGCGGGCTAGGGAGGGGGATCAGAGGAGGAAGATTTCTGCTAAACCAGGTGCCAATAACACAAGGAACATATCTCAATGATATTATTTAACATCCCTTGTGCTGATTTTATTCTTTTCTAAACTAAGGCTTTAAGCGCTTCAGCCCCGGAAGATTTTACCCCCTTCCTGACCAGAGCACTTTTTACAATTTGGCACTGCATCACTTTAACTGACAATTGAGCGGTCGTGCAAATTTTTTTTCCCATAAATAGAGCTTTCTTTTGTTGGTATTTGATCATCTCTGCGGTTTTTATTGTTTGTGCTATAAACAAAAGAACAGCAACAATTTTGAAAAAAAAAAAAAACACAATATTTTTAACTTTTTGCTATAATAAATATCCCACATTTAAAAAAAAATCGCAATAAGCGTATATTTATTGGTTTGCGCATAAGTTATGGCGTCTACAAAATAGAGGATAGAGTTATGGCATTTTTTTTACTAGTAATGGCGGCAATCTGCGATTTTTTTTTTTTTATCGGGCTGCGATTTTGCGGTAGACAAATTGGACGCTTTTGACACATTTTTGGGACCATTGACAATTATACAGCGATCAGTGCTATAAAAATGCACTGATTACTGTAAAAATGTCACTGGCAGGGAATGGATTAACACTAGGGGGCGATCAAGGGGTTTACTGGTTTCCCTCTCTGTGTTCTAACTGTAGGGGGGATGGGTCTTCCTAGGGGAAGAGAGAGATCGGTGTTCCTACTTTGTATGAACACAGATCAGCCTCTTCTCCCCTCAGAGAACCGGGATCTGTGTCTTTACACACACAGATCCCGGTTCTCGCTGTGTCACGAGCGATCGTGGGTGCCACCGCTCATCACGGGCACTCGAATGGGCTCCGGGGGCGAGGAGCTGGGCACACGTGCCCCTAGTTGCCACAGGGTGAAGCGGCGTAACATATCGTTGTTTCGCCCAGCCGTGCCATTCTGCCACAGTAAAACTGCAAGTGGTTAAACTACCCAACAGGTTTTTACTGTGTCTCAGAGAGATCTGTAAGAAAAGCATAAGAAGCCACTCAACCAACCCGATCCATGTTGGGTGTGAATGACAGCCTCAGCCAGCGTTGCTCCACTGACCACGCCCCCCGATGCGTTTTGACCGTGCCTACTGGGGCTTAGTCATAGAGACCTATGACAAAGACTGGTGGTCAGGGCAAAATGCGTCAGTAGAGCAGTGCTGGTTGAGGCCATCATTCACACCTAAAATTGGTCGGGTTGGTTGAGTGGCGTCTAATACCTTTCTTACTGACATTCTGGATGTGTAAAACCAGATGCCAGCTCCCTCTTTCTTGAACACCAGCGGGGGAACCACACCATATTATACTCTTGTTTAGAGGTACGCTGAAAGTTTTGACAGGTCTCAGAGAGATCTGTACCTTATGTCCCCACCTGATGTGGCCATCTCACCATCCATGCTGGAGCTGGATGGAGAAGCTGGAGCACATAAAGTTGATTGGAGACTCGCAACACCCATGTGAAAGGACACAGAGTCTGAAAGTATTACAGGGAGGTCTTGCTGTTGCAGTATCCAACACATATAAAAAGCCAGGGACTGACTTTGCCAACCGGGTTCTATTTATATCTAAAAAAATCACTTTTGGCTGGTTGGACCCTTTAACCAATACATTAGAACTTAGACTTTTTTTTTTTTTTTAACTATGGAAAGCTCTGTACTCCTAAATTTCCAACCTGAAATGACATAGAGCAGGGGTACTCAATCCATGGTGGCCTCATTCTCTGGGATGGTGGGTCGGCAAGCCCAGATTGCGATCTGCCATCCCAGTGCATCAGAGTGCATGGAGCCGGCATCATCATCAGAGGAAGCAGGTGGCTGTGTGGGGAGCAGGAGCCGCAGAAACTGTGAAAACCTCAGTACATCAGTGTGAAAGCAGCCTTATAGGGGGCTCAGGACAATAGGGGCTGATTTACATTTGTGGTTTGGGGGGGGGGGGGTAAAACCGCATAGTTCACTTGTGGCCCGTAATCCGTTACCAAATCACTTAAACGGCCCTCGCTCTTCAAACGGTTGAGCACCCCTGGCAAAGAACATGATTTAGAGCACTCCTCCTTTTAACCACTTAACACCAGGCAACGTACCGGTACATCACTGACTTTGAGTGGTAATAGCTGCCGGCATCATCCCAGGATTGTTTTTAAGAGCTCTTACTTGTGAAACCAATTCTAGTATTCCACTGGAATGCTTTTACAAGTGGGAAGCGCAGAATTCCTGGGCTCTCCCATCTCTTTGGGGAACCTGGGATTGCAACCTGGAATGGCCTTGATCATCTCCATGGTCTAAGAAACCAGAAGCGATGAGTATTTTGGCACTTCTGGTTTCGCCAGTTGTAAACAAACCATAAGTGGTTTGTAAAAAGCAACGGACCATACTAATGTTAGTATGATCCAAAGCTTTTAAGGGCAGATGCTGAGGAGACATCTGGGGTCTAATAGACCCCAGATGTCTCAGTAAAGAGGACCTGTCACTGCCTATTGCTAATTTAAGGGATTGTACATTCCTTATGATAACAAGTGATTGTAAAAAAGGTATGGTACAGTTAAAAAAAAATAAAAAAATTAAAAGAAAATTAAAACTCCACCCCCCCCCCCACCCCCGTGCTCGTGAGCAAAGGTGAACGCATGCGATCTCACCACAGATGTGATGTGACACATCACCGTAAATTTCAGATCAAGAGCAATAATTCTAGCACAAGACCTCCTGTGTAAATTTAAAGTGCTAACTTGTAAAGGCTTTTCAATTTTGCCTATGGATGCCTATAATTTTATGTAGTTTGTCATCGTTCCACGGGTGTCACAATTTTAAAGTGTGACATGTTTGGTATCTATTTACTTGGCGTAATATCACCTTTATATTTCAACAAACAATTGGGTATTGTGTTTTTGTGCATTAAAACTCATTAAAGTGTATTTTCCAAAAGAATTGCATTTAAATAACTGCTGCGTAAATACTGTGTGACATAAACAATTGCAACAGAGAAAAAAATATACCTGTGCTCAGATCTCAATAGCTTGTACATGTATTTAAACTACCAGGTGCTAAAAAATTGCAACAGACACCATTTTATTCTCCTGGGCTTCTGCTTTAAAAAAAAAATATATATATATATATATATATATAATGTTTGGGGGTTCTAAGTAATTTTCGAGCAAAACAATACTGATTTTTGCATGAGAAGTGTCAAAATAGACCTGGTCTTCAAGTACTTAAAGAACACCCCTTAAAATTAGATTCCTAATAATTCTTTCTTCATCTCTTATTTCCTCCAGACGGACGATACAGAAAGTGCAATATGGAAAAACATCACATTATCACTCCAGATGGCGAAACAGAAGATGACGAGATCCCAGAAGATTATGCAGAGGAAAACCCCATTACGCCAAACCACTCTGCAGAGAAGCCATATTCATGCGACAAATGCAGAAAGCGTTTCACTCAAAAATCTTTTCTCCAGAGACATCAGAAATGGCACAGCGGCGATAAGCCCCATTCCTGCCCTGTGTGTGGGAAATGCTTTACACAAAAATCTGACGTTATCAGGCATCAGAGGACTCACACGGGAGAGAAGCCATACCCTTGTTTCAAGTGCGGAAAATGTTTTTCTCAAAAGTCATTTCTCATAAGACATGAAAAAGTTCACACAGGGGAGAAGCCGTATGCCTGTTCTGAATGTGGGAAGTGTTTTACGGAAAAGTCAACTCTGGTCATCCATTAAAGAAGCCACACCGCCGAGAAGCCTTTTTCCTGCTCCGAGTGTGGTGAATGTTTCCCTAGGAAAGACAGCCTTTTGACGCACCAGAGATCTCACACAGGCGAGAAGCCCTTTTCATGCTCTGTGTGCGGGAAATGTGTCTCTTCAAAATCACAGCTCATTAGGCACCACAGGATTCACACCGGGGAAAAACCCTTTTCTTGTCCGATCTGCGGGAAATGTTTCACCCACAAGTCGAACCTTGTTTATCATGAGAGGACTCACACGGCCGAGAAGCCACACTCGTGTCCCGAATGTGGAAAATGTTTCACCCAGATAGGGAACCTTATTTCGCACCAGAGGTCCCATTCGGGAGAGAAGCCATTTTTCTGCGCCGAGTGCGGCGAATGTTTTTCCAGGAAGTCATCCCTTAGCAGGCATAGAAAAGTTCACACAGGGGAGAAGCCCTATACTTGTCTCGAGTGCGGGAAATGTTTTGCCGAAAAGTCACACCTGGTCACGCATGAAAGAATTCACACCGGTGACCGGCCATTTTCGTGTTCCCATTGCGGGAAAAGCTTTACGGATAAGTCAGATCTGGTTAAACACATTAAACGCGTTCACGTTCTGGCCATGGAAAATAGGTCTCAGCAGGATCCTTCCATAGCTGATATCTAAGGTCTCGCAGAAGACAAGAGGTCCTTGGGTTGTGACGGGACAGCTCACTTTCAGATGGATGGTTTACATTTGTAATCCCTATAAACAAAACTACTACGGACCTTTGAAATACCACACCATAATATAGAAAAATTGTAACAAATATTATTGCATCATAGAAATGTTAAAAAAAAATAAGACATTCCAGAGTTACATTACACATGATTTGTACATAACATAGAAGATGTACATCAAGTGTTCAAGACTCCCATCTAGATATCCAAATGGAGTCATCTTGCTTGTTCAACGTTTTTCATCAGAAACATTAACACTTTAAAAACATTAATGTAAGGGAACAATTAACAAACCATATCCAAAATACTAGTTATTCCGTTATATACCCTTGACATTTACAAGAAAATGTTTATCTGCATCAAACATGAAAACGATATGTGCAACCAATTTAAAAAACAAGCTGTGGATGGACCACTCCTCAAATGAAGAAGAGCCAAGTCCGGCATGTGTGGTTTACATTGCGTCACAGTTAACAAAAACTTAAAGTAAACTCAAAATCCAGGTGCACTTTAAGCAGCGAGGATGGCATTACAATCAGCATAGGCTTGGACATAGAAAGTTTAAAGCCTTGCCCATGGAACCACGTGGAGCTTACACAGGGCTTGAGGACAATCCCATGGGATAGGAATGAGGAAGGAGAGTGAATACACATGCTCCCCCATACCAAAAATCACCAGTTATTTTTTGTCTCCCTCCTGGCAGCTAAAC